>OU426923.1:1803304-2403304 GCA_911387795.2 Apamea monoglypha | reverse complement strand
AAGCGGTGAAAGGCGGGCGTTTTGGGGGACTGTTTTGTAATTTTGACGTTCGAAAAGTGCCGATTCTCGGCCTAATTTTAATAAATGACTTGATTGATTTGATTCTGGAAGAGAGATTCATCCCATCATAATATAAAAATATTTGTATGCAATGTTTACAGGATTAATCCTCGAGTTTAACACAACAGTAAATGAAACGTCCATATTCAATCAATCAAACTATACATCGTAACCAATGCAAAGAGTAATAAAACATCAGTCAATGGCTGTATTTGGAATTTAAAATTCACAATTTCTTCATAAATCAGTGCAACTAATGATTTGTTAGCAATTTGCAGAATTAATATCATATTCCATCGGAAAAATAAACATTATTAATGATTTCCTTAATCTTTTCTGAAATGTCCAATCTAGACCAATGATGATACAATTTTTTTTTTATTGCCTTCCGTAAATGTGTAGTGGTACACAGTATGAAAATTAAAACTTGGATTCCCTAAACTGCCCTAATAAGTTAATACTGGAGTAAGTACTGGAAAAAGATGAGTAAAATAATTAAAATTCATTTACCTGGTTACCCAAAACCCATAAATAAATGCAAAAGAAAGTCTTCGTCGGGACGAGCATCAGCAGAACTGTGTACATTACAATCTCACACATCCTATGTGGACTCGACACATAATCGAACATCCTGCCATGAGGTATCTTATGTTCCTCAGTTACAATTTCGCCAGATTTCTTGTCTTTGCGCAAGTTCGCAAATATTATATTCGTCCTGAACTGTTCGTACCACATGATCAGGAATATGACCGTGCAGGGAACAACTAGGATGCTTGTTCGGAGGTCGTTCCATTTTATCGTGTCGGGTTGTTGGTGGCCTGAAATGATAAGAAGTAGATAGGATTAAGCATGGATTGAGAATTAGGTTCTGTTCGAGTGTATTTTTTATCACATCTCACACGTGTTTCTGATAGAGTACTACTCTCAAGCTCTCTAAGCTAGTGTTATTTGGCAGTCAGCCACCAAACTGACTAGCTAATATGTTAACCACACCATCCACCCAACTTATTGAGTTGCCCGAAATTCTGACAACTAGTCTTACGAAAGTTTGTGGTATCCAGTTACCGACTTGAGGCAGTCGCTCCATGTAAAATACAACATATTAAAAAAACATAAAATTAGACTGGAAGTCTATCACTAATATAGTTTAGGGGTTAAATTCCAGTCTGTCTAAGCAGATGATGATGTTCTACTAACGTAATTCTGTCATTTTAAAATTGATATTTTTGTCATCTACTCACCACAAAACAGGGGTGCCTGTCCAACCACAGCGATGATACAGGAGAAGTAGTGTATGATCCCTGCAAGGTAGTGGCTCAGGTTCATCTTGCTAGCTTTGGCAAACACTTGTGAGTAGTACGTCTCATAGAGGCGCCTCGTACATTGTATTGTCAGCAGAGTCATCGCTACAAGGGCCGCTGTTACAGAAACTGGAAAATAAGTTGAAGTAATTAGTTGAGTTGAAAACATATTATGACTTATTTCAACAACTGGCGTTTGCCTGTGACTCATAGGTGCCTGTGTGAAGCATAGGTGGAAAATAGTCGTACGGGAATGTACTGCCGTGAGAAAAAATATACTTTATCATAACCCTGATCTTGTCGGAATCTTGTTGGTCTACCTGTGTACCAAATTTCAATTAAATCTGTTCAGCCGTTAAAGTGTGAGAAGGGCTACCAGGGTGCCAGAAAGAAACTCTGTTGTGTGCTAACACAACAGAGTTTCTCTCTGGCTGATTAGCTAGATACCTAAAAGTAGGCTTCTGCTGTTCTGTGATTGTGAAATTTTATTTTTCGATTTTACTTAACTGAATAAAAATGAACTTATTCATGTGTTGCTATACAACAACCTGGACTTTCAAAGAGCTTTATAACAGCTGAAATGATGAGCCTGGATAGATAGTCAGCCTCAAAAAGATGTATAGTACGCCGAGAAGAATTCATTTGATTGTCTACAATTTGTGTTCCATAATAGTGTAGATACTGGCTTTACACCACAGTCATCCGACCAACTATCACATACGGCTCACTACTGCACCCACCGCTGCCCTACATGCTATACTTGGATTGCCTCCCCTACACCTTATCGTGCGGGGGGAGGCGGCCCTGTCTGCCTTCAGACTCCATCTATCAGGAACTCTGAGCAAAGACTCGAGGATCAAACACATACGCCTAAAGGATGAGGCGATCAAACGACAGCCTATGATGGCAGCACCCTGCGACAAAGCCCCTAAGCAATACTGCTTCCAAAAGCATTACAACATAATGCTTGCCCGAGAGGGCTGAGAGTTTACACTGATGGATCAAAGAACGACTGCGGAACTGGAGTCGGAGTTTTCTCACACGACCTCAACATAAACATATCCAGCCCGCTAGGAATGCTCAACACGGTCTACCAAGCGGAGTGTGTGGGTATAATACAAGCGGCCCATGTCATAACAGCCAGGAGAGTTACGGACACTCATGTTTGTATAATCTCTGACAGCGCCTCAGTCCTCCATCCCTGAAAAAGGGATGCATTACATCATATCTAATAGTAGTGTCACTGTGTTGCGGTTCGATACAGTTAACTGTGTCGAACCGCAACACAGTGACACTACAATGGATAAAAGGACACAGTGGATCACTAGGTAACGACGCGGCTGACGAGCTGGCCAGAAGGGCATCCAGCACGTCAGTCTATGGACCAGAACCAGCCGTGCCCATCCCCTTCAATCAACTACGCAGGTGGCTACAGGAGCACACCCACACACAAGCAGAGAACTGGTTGTCCTCGTCACCAGGCTGCAGGCAGTTCAAGGAGGCCATGCCATCACTAGATGGCAAACTAACCAAAAGATTACTACGCCTAGATAGGAAAGGCCTGCGCCTGATGACGGGGACCATCACGGGACACTGCTCACTACACACGGGACAGCCCCCTATGCAGAGCCTGTATGGAGGCTGATGAAACCGTCGCGTATGTGCTCTTTGAGTGCACAGGCGTCGCCCAGATTAGGTCGGAAACTCTTGGGACACCCAGATCTTACACAGATGTTCTCAACAGACCAGGAGACCTAATAAGCTTCTGGAGGGAGGTGGGCTGGTTGGAATAACCACCGACGGCCGCCATGGCCCACGTACAATGGTCCACCTGAAGGACTAAGTGCGGAAACCAAACCCGTAACATAGAACATAGTGTAGATACAATTAAGTACCCAATGTGTAAATTGCCAATGTATATGTCCTTTTAAAACTGACTGTACTATCGCCAATATATATATCTCTGACCACCGTGAGGACTATTCTTGCTTGCTGTGCATATTATTAGTCGACCTAAAAAGTATCCTCTTTTGTTTTACTTACGGATGCAGTTGTGGTCATCACATGCACGGGATTTTGTTTTTAAAATGGTCAGATATCGGTTTCGGCGATAGTATATGTAAATACAATGCCGCCTGGGAGAGGCCTATGTCCAGCAGTGGACTGTGATAGGCTGAGTTGATTGATATGTAAATACTGAAAAAATCAGGTTCTAAACTTTGTTAAACATTTACTGGCTCAGTAGCCAACTAATTCAAATGGCCAAAAAATAATTGATATTATGAGTCACATAGTAAATAACAGTTCTTTACATTTAGGAATGATGTACAGAATGATGAATGATTTATTATCTAACAGCATAATTATGGTAATAAATTGTGCAAATAAATAAATTTTTGCATTAACTTGTAAACAAATGTTTTTAAATAAATAAAACAGAACTTTATTTATGCTAAGAGGTTTATATCTGACCTGTTGGCAGAGCATTATGTTTAAAACCTTATTTAAATATTCTTAATTTTTTACTCATGTTTTGTTTATGTACTTAAACATTATAGGTATTATTATGAGCAATGAAAAATGTTGTGACATAAGTTTTGCTATTGTGCCAAACCTTACAGGCCTCAGCACTCATTGAATACAACCGGTCTTAACTACAAGCTTTACATATTAATAAGTCTGTTGCAAGATTAGGAGTTCCTAACATTCTAGATGTTGATTTTGGCTATAATTAACAAAAAAAAAAGAATATGTTTTTCCATTTGAGATTAAAATTATATTGAAAGTTTTATAAATAAACTTTAATTTACACTTTATTTAAATGAGAACTACTTTTGAACTGTGCTATAAAGTTCAGTTAAGCTTGGAATTACAAAATTATATTGATTAATTACTAGGTGAGTAAGTAACTTGTCACACTTAATTCGTCTAAATCTGGTCTTGACATGATTAATAAGTGAAAGGACTCAACATGGTATACTTTCACATCTAAGCAGTATGTATCTAAAAGCATTAATTTAGCTAAAGTAATGAATTATAACACTAAAGTTCACTTACCAGACGGTTCATTTTCCTGTAGCAGCACCTTCAACACGAAATGAACAGGGAAACTCACAGTTATCCCCAAGAAATATACCACAAACATGTAGGACAACATAGAAGCACTAAATAGTGTTGAAAATAAATAAAAATGTCTGTAATAAGCCTTTGGTATCTCAATAACATGCAGGAAATTGGCGTCAGAGCCTTGGTAGGCAAAGCTCCCATACCTGTATCCCTTTATTATAAAAGCAGGAACATATTTCTCAAAATTATTGATAATAACACCGGTAAATGTTACTGCGAATGCAAGGGTCAGGAATATAAAATCTATAACGTTGATATAGTCGTCCATGTTTAATGTTTGTTATAAAAGGCAGTGGTCTCTACGTGCGGTGATTGTAAACACTTCTAAGACACGAATACAAGATCTAACGGGATACCCAATCATTTCAACTTTCGTCGCTCTACATTCTTGAGTTCTGATTCTCGTGCTTTTGACAGTGACACTCCGACTGAGACTAAGACAGCTGATTCTGACACTTGACAGCAGACCATTTAGTTGCCAGGTGTTAAACTTTTATAATTTACTAATTTCACATTCATTCAATAAACTAAAAACAAAATGTAATGGTGTCTTTAAAATATTCATACGTTTTTACACGAAATCCGCTGTTATTTTTAAGAATTTTGCAGTGACCACAAATAAATTGGGATAAAAGCCGGAGGATGATTATTTAAGATGATGAATTCAAAGAGATTTTTTTTTAATAAATAATATTTTTGAATAAAATATTATTAAAGTTCCAAAGCATTTGAATTATGTTCTATTCTAGCAACATTCATTTCACAGAATGGGGAGTGTACGGACGCCAGCACATCAAGTTACTACAATCTGTCAAATTTCTTTAATAGATTTTCAACTTTATCGCTAAAGCATTAAGGTTCAAGGTTGATTGGGAAAATTTGACAGTTTCGGGTAGCTTGACCTGCTGGCGTCTGTACGTACAGTCGACGGTCATGTGTTTTTGGAATTGGAGGGTTATAGTCCAAGAATATTAGTCAAATGAGGGCAAGTATCTCGAAATGAGAGATAGTCAGCTATAAACTTGTATAAACCTTTATTTTGGCTCCCTAAAACTTGTCTCAAAACCTACTTATCGTAGGGTGTCCGCGACTACAGATATTCCAAGGTCAAAGGTAAAAAATCGATTTTTTACACATTTATTGCAAATATCTCGTTTCCTATGGGTTTTATGCTATTTGTATTTATCATAAATATTGTAGTTTATAAATAATTTGCTTTTTTTTTAAAAAAAAAGCAAGTGTCAAAATAAAGGTTTTTACAAGTTTATAGCTGACTATAACTCATTCCGAGGTGAAACCCCTAATATTCCTGGGGGTCTACTACGAAGTGCAAAGTACGAATGATCGGATCGGACCGTCACATGGCCGAACCGAATATTATTGAAAAATGCGAAAATAATTCGGATCGGCTCAATTGGGTCGGGACCATAGTCAATATTTGAAAGAGTGTAGGAGTGTAGGATCGGGACGGGACCGACCGAACCAAATAGTAACTTCATAGCAGAAAACAGCCGAACATTCGGCCGATACTACTTCGGAGTAGACCCCCTGGACTATTAGTCTTTTCAGAAATAAGTAAATCGACTTTGAGGTGTAATTTTAATACGACAACAAGCATTTGACACCTAGACAATACACTTTTTTACACTTCCTGTTTTATATGAGTAAAAACTAAAACACGTCATTTTATATTAAATAGGGAAATATGGCATATCTTTCTGGTGGGTAGTCTGTAAACGTTTTCTTGTACCACTGCTGAACTTTTATTGCAAACTGGATCTGAAAAATAATCAATAAAGAGTTATTCGGAGAAAAATTAACTTTTTTCTATACATATATCTCACAAAAAATACTAACTTGATTGGTCGCAACCCACACGAATATAACAACATGCGTCTTCGTCTGCATCAGCAGAGCCAATGCCAAGTAGATCAGCACCTCACAGAATCTGTGAGGACTGGACGAGTATCTAAACAGACCTCCTTGAGGGATGCGGTAATCATCGGTTACAACACTACCGGTTTTTTTGTTTTTTCGCAAGTTGGCCAGGATTTTATGCGAGTGGTGCTGTTCGTTTGATGCATATAGGAAGAGAAGGATGCAAGGTGCAATGGCTATTGTTGTTCTGATGTCGATCCATGTCATGTTGGTTCTGGTTTCTTTGCCTAAAAAGTTTCAGAACAGAATTACTTTGTGTTATTCCTGTTCAGGTTAAGCGATATAAATAACAATGTTTCAAGATTCAGTGCAAACCCTATATAAAGTTCTCACAATTAAGTATTTACAGTTTAAATTCCTTAGGGGGCATCGGTCAGTCCCGTCCGTCCGTACCTACCTACTATAAAAAAGTAATTCCACTTACCACAAAACAAAGGAGCATGTCCAATGATGGACATGATACATAATCCATAGTGGATAAACGCGGCCATGTGATGGAATATGTTCATCTTACTGGACTTGGCGAATACTTGCATGAACAGACTCTCGTACAATCGCCTTGAACATTGGATTGTGAAGAGTACCATCGCTGTTAGCGCTGTTGTTCCTGACACTAGAAAAGGATAAGCCCCCCCTTTTTATGGTGTACCTAATAAAGAATATTCTATCAAAAACAACAGGAACGCTGCTCTGGATCTTCTTATTTCATACTTGAGTAAGAGGATTCAGAGCGTTGATGTTAATGGAAAAATATCTCCCGGATTTATAGTAACAATGGGAGTCCCACAGGGCTCAATTCTTGGTCCTTTCTTGTTTCTTATTTATATTAATGACTTGCCGTACCTCATAAAGGATAATCATGATATAGTGTTATTTGCAGATGACACTTCACTTTTGTTTAAACTTAAACGTCAGAGCAGCAGGTTACTCGTTATATGGCCTTCGCAGGCGCGATTCTTTAAGGCAACTGTTTACAGATATTAACATCATGACGGTACCTTGTCAATACATCTATGAAAACATCATGTACGTAAGAAAAAAATTAAATATATTCAATAAAATAGGTGAAAGGCACAACTATAAGACTAGAAATAGGGACCAATTAGTTCAAACAGGTTTCAGACTGGCTAAAGTAGACTCATCCTTCATGGGGTACCTACTGTTTAAAATGTTACAATATAATTCCTCCCCACATACTCCAACTGAATGAAACGAAATTTAAATCTGGTATTAAACGCACGCTATGTAGCCAAGCATTCATAATTATTATAAGTTAGGGGATTACATCGCTTACAAAAATGCTTGGCTCAATGCAGGTCCTGCTCCACAGGGGCGCATAAACTAATTAGCATTCGGAAACATTGTTGGAGCTGCTGAACATTGTAAAAAAACTATCTTTGCATTGTATAAATTCAATTTCTTAGTATTGTACATTTATTTGCATAGCACACGTGTGAGCACTATGTACTTTCTATAAAGCTACCATTTACTGGGTACGTCTTTCATCGACTTGAATGTGCCCTGGCGGTTGAGAGTATGCCATGCTCACTCTAATGTCTCGCTGGTGGTGGCGTGTGTGTTGGATCATAAAGTTCTCTTCAAAATGGTTGAGCTCAATGGTGCTGATCCATACGTCATGTTCGTGAACGGGCGCCGTCCGTAGGGACTGGTCATCTCTTAGCTGCCACGGCTTATTTTAATTTCTGAATTGTTTTTATGTTTTCTATAACGGACGCTTTTAATGTGCACGTCTTTCTACATCGTTCTCACATGGTTAATTTCAACACGAATGATGTAATCAAATATTTTGTAACAATTTTATGATTTAAAAGAGTGTCCGTGGAGTTTCTTGCCCGTTCTTCTCCATAGGTACGGACGCCAGCACATCAAGTTACTACAATCTGTCATATTTCTTTAATAGATTTTCAACTTTATCGATAAAGCATTAATGCTCAAGGTTGATTGGGAAAATTTGACAGTTTCGGGTAGCTTGACCTGCTGGCGTCTGTACCTACGCTTTGGAATGGGCAACTAGTTTCATCTTTCTGACTGACCGACCCTTTGACAATTCAAAAGTACCTGTAATTGGCTTAGTTGAAATAAATGATTTGAGTTTGAGTTTGACTAACGTGTAAATAGTACGATCTCTAAAGTAGTCCACTTGTTCAATGTTAATAATTTACTTCTAAACGAGAAAAAAACCAAATGCATTAAGTTTACGCTACCTCACGTTAGGTAGGTGAAACTAATGTATTGATAAAGGGCAAAGAATTGAATCCTGAAGACAGCACAGTATTCTTGGGCATAACTTTGGATGCTAAGCTTCAGTGAGGTCCAAATATAGATAAATTGTCAAAAAAGCAGTTCCGCAGAATACGCTGTTAGAAAAATGCGTAATTTAACTGATATAGAGACAGCCCGTTCAGTGTACTTTGTCCATAAAAATATAAAATTGTTTAAAAAATACAATGAAATCCATGATATAAATACTAGGAACAAACACAAATTTGTTCCTACAACAAGGCTCAAGAAAATAGGTGGCTCGTTCAGATGCCAATGTATACGCTTTTAAAATAAACTCCCAAGCCCAGTTCAAGATCTAAGCCTTAATAAATTCAAATCATTCATTAAACGTAAGTTGTGCCAGAAAGCATTTTATACCGTTAAGGATTATGTCGAGGTCAAAAAGGCTTGGGATTGAGCTGCTTCCAATTTTTACAGATAGAATGTTTTTATTTCTTTTATTTTTCTCTTTTGTTGTTGTTTTTTTATTTTATACACTTTGACATTAATGAATTTTATATATACAATGACATTTGCTTACTTTGTAAAGTATTCTATTATTTTAATTATTGTGAATGTGAAGACTATGTGGGTCATTTTATTTTTTATTTTCTCTCTGTTCTGTTAGTTTTTTCATGGTCTGGCAGTTCGAGTAAATAATGTGGCCTAGCCAAATGTCCTTTCTTTGGTATTGTTCGTCGAATCGTCGAGCTCCTTAAGTTTTGAGTTGAGCTGCACGATTTCTGACAAATGCGTGTACTGACTGGACAGGTCCTCTCAATCTGTGTGGTTCTTTCCTCAAAAGACCATCTCAGACATCGATCTACATGGTCTTCATATGATCTGACCAAGATTATGTCTGGATTTTAAAAGAGCCTGTGACCTCTGAGTTTGTTTCGGCCCTTCTTCTCAGACTAGTCAGATAGGAAACGCCGACCTCATCTAGTTTTAAAACATGATTGACGTGCAAAAGTGTTTGTACAAACCTACTTACAAAATAAAATCATTTATCAATCTACTTACAACCGAAAAAAATAGGCGTCAATAATAATCCAGCGTTTTTGCCAAAGATAGCAGTGTTCTAAAAAGTTGATGCGTAACGAAATTGACGAAAAAATATTCTTTTTTTTTTCAACTTACCTGGTTCATTCTCTTGTACTAACGCCTTAAGTCCAATCTTTACAGACTGATTCACCTCCACGTCAAATAAATACACTATTACCATATAGACCAAAGAGGAAGAGCTAAAAATCGTCGCAAAGAAATAAAAATGACTAAAATAAGACTTAGGTATCTGTATAAATCGAAGACACTTCACCTCTGGCCCTGTATTAGCCACGTTCCCATAAAAAACAGCCTTGTTCACAAATGCTGGCAAATATCTTGCAAAATAATAGACGACTGTTCCCAAAATATTTATAGTGAACATTAAAAATAAAAATATAATTTCCAAAATGTTGAAATAAAAGGCCATTGTGTTAACGACTAGTTCGGAACTCGTGTCAAATATGAATGAGTTGTTGGTTATGTGTTTAATTAATGGTTATTATGATAAGTAACTATTCGTTATTTACTTATAGGCTTAGGGCAGTTGCAAGTCTCAGTTCTCAGTACGTACGTAGAGATGAGATTATCATAAAAGCCCTCGGACCGTGACCTGAATGGTCCAATTAAGGTCGGTTTTTTATATAGCACCCATTTAGGTCTGGCGTCTGGCCAGCACAACAAGCTACTACAATCTGCCAAATTTCTTTAATAGATTTTCAACTTTATCACTAAAGATTAAGGTTCAAGGTTGATTGGGAAATTTTTACAGTTTCGGGTAGCTTGACCTGCTGGCGTCTGTACGATATAAATCTACCACTAACTAGGTATGTACGCACGGCTACACATCAAGCTATACATAACCAGTATAAGCTGACTTCTGATTGTACGAAAAACCCATACAATGCGAGGTGAGCTAAAATTGGAAATGTATAGCTTGATGTGTAGCCGTGTGTACAGACGCCAGCAGGTCAAGCTACCCGAAACTGTCAAATTTTCCCAATCAAGCTTTTTTTTTTTTTTTTTTTTTTTTTTTTTTTCTGGTGGGAAATCATCAAATGACCGCTCCCGTTCAGGGTGGAGCGGAAGGGAGTGTCAGACTCTTACTGACTAAAACCCACCCATGTTCCTTCCTTCGCCCTTTATGTTCCGGGGTAGCGGTAACCCTTTCGGACAATCCCGCTGACCTTATCTAGAGCATTCATTAGACAAGTTCGACGCGCAAACTGAAACCATGAATTCAGCACATGATTCTAGACCCGCGAGCGAAGAAACTCGTCGGTTATCAAAAAAAAAAATACTGCTGTTTTATAGAAAAGTGCAGTACCTTCGCGGTCAAAATGTACTGAACAGCTTTTTTTTTTACTAACTTAATAATTTGTTATAAAAAAGCCAGGTTCAGAATCATGTAGGTACCCCTTAGGGGTAGCGGTAACCCTTTCGGACAATCCCGCTGACCCGGCAGGCTTCGGCCCTAAGGGGGCCCCTCGAATTATGCTGACATCTCTTTGAGGCGCGCGTGGAACACTTACGCGCCGTCCGGCACGGGCCTGGTCCTGATCGGGCGGTCTGCTACCCATTGCTCTCCACCCGCAGGCCCGCGCCTACGGTGGCCGGTAGTCGTCACTCGACTCCCGACGCCCGGGGCGTCTCCCGCGGCGGCTGGGACGGGAGGCTCTCTCCCTCATCCGTCCCACCACCTCCTTCGCTAGCATGACTGCTTCGCAGAAGGAGGCGACTGCCTCCCACTCCCTCTCGCTCCGGACCATGGCTTGCACCAGGGCCGGGCGCGAGAGGTCCCAATCAACCTTGAACCTTAATGATTTAGCGATAAAGTTGAAAATCTATTAAAGAAATTTGACAGATTGTAGTAACTTGATGTGTTGGCGTCCGTACCTATATCAGATATATGTATATAGCATAATCAGCCTATAATATTCCCATTGCCGTAATCAACCACGCGGGCTTAGTGCGGGTTAGTAGATGTCACATGTCTTTGTATTTTTGGGTTCTAGGACATGCCGGTTTCCTCACGAGGTATTCTTTCACCGTTTTCAGAGCAGTAGTGATGAAATAATTTACACAAAGTACAGTCCAGCGCCTGCTTG
Source organism: Apamea monoglypha (assembly GCA_911387795.2). Classification (NCBI taxonomy): domain Eukaryota; kingdom Metazoa; phylum Arthropoda; class Insecta; order Lepidoptera; family Noctuidae; genus Apamea; species Apamea monoglypha. The sequence continues at coordinate 2,391,444 of OU426923.1, read as the reverse complement.
GGTTCGAACCTACGACCTACAACTCGTAAGTCGTGGCCGTTACCACTGGGCCAGCACTGGTTTAACCCTAGGTATAAGATACAAAATATCGGTCTGCCGTTCTGCACAATTGTTTTTGTGAAGTCTTATAAAAGGCAATTTTAATTTTATAATAAGTATGAAATTAACAATACCGGTTTTGTGTAACCTTCTAGTTTGCTATTACAGTAGATAACTATTTTAACTTCGTCCACCACTACAGACAGCGGGCGGGTGTTTTTGTTTTTCTGATGGACTGTAGGCACATCACTGGAAACTTGGTTTATTATAATAATTATCAGTTACACAATTGTCTTTACGACGTTGTTTTACTAATAAGTTTAATACCTACGTTATTATTGTATAAGTAAGTAATAGGAAAGTCTCTCGTCTGACTCTTTATTACTTATTTAGATACATATAATAGTTGCAAAGAGTCAAGGAAGACAATAGTGTTGGCTAACCGCCCAGGGTCGGGCAGTTTATCTATGTATGATAAAAGTAGATATTGCGGGCAAATATTGTGTGTATAGGCAAATCCGCATAAATCATGATATACCTCAAGAAAACATACCTATCAAATTCCATAATATACCTACACACTAATGTCAAAAACCAAAAAATGTGGGGTTGGCTAACCTCGCGCATATGAGCAACCACGACACATACAATCGATCTCTATACTATTAATCTATGCTGCAATCAATAATTCAATCTTTTAAAAATAAAGATGGCGATCTTAAAATAAACAAAACGCAATCATCGCTATCAAGTACCAACATAATCATAATAATCCCGCACCCATGTCATACCAACAGAAAAGTAAAGATTACGTTTGTACACCTGTCTCGTCACATACGTTGGGTTTGACAGCATTTTATTGGATCCCTGATTTCCTATTCAATAAGTTTTCGGGGTTTACATTACGGTGTGCTGTGGCCCGTGAAATGTTTCGGTCCAGGATAATACTCGGCGGGGTGTGTGACTAACTCCGTTGTCGTTATAATGATGCCAGACCTATTATGGAATTTGAATTTGGAAGTTTTTTGATTTGGAACGTTGGCAGTTCTGAATTTTGGATTTGTGCTTATTACCCATGGTAGATTCTGGGTAGAGTTGGAAATATCTCCATGTAGATGATAAAAGTTAAATGCGATCGTTGGTATTTCCAAGTTGGGGGCAAAGTAAGCCTGCCTAATGTAATAAGGTAGGTTGTTCCTATACTATATGACTGGGTAGTCAACAGGTGATTATATTTTCGACCAAGTAGCTTAAGTATCTTCTTTCCTTAACTCTCAGACTACCCCAATCAACTCAGTTTCCATGAAAAACCGCTGTCATTAACCAAAACAAAAAACTGTAGCGAGTAGGCAAGTCAACTCACACACTAGAACGCAGCAACGAAATCACGCCACCTTTTTAAGCCCCGCCTCTGAGATAAGGATTTCAACGATGTGTGCGTAGCGAGGCGCACACGCAGGCGACCGCCGCCTGCGATCCTTTTGTCTAGGATGTCGACGCACATACGGAGGAGGTTTACAGCAGTGCCGTAGTTTGTTTACCTGCTACTATAAATGTCTGTATCCTGAAGGGATTGATGCTTCTACTTCGACATAGCGAAGGCTTTCGACAAAGTCTGGCACAACGGCTTACTATTCAAGCTGTACCAACTCGGAGTGCCAGACCGGCTCGTTCTGATCCTACGAGACTTTCTGTCGAACCGCACCTTCCGCTATAGAATCGAAGGAGCGCTCTCCTCCCCTCACCCCATCCGAGCAGGAGTCCCTCAGGGCTCTGTACTTGCTCCGCTACTTTTCACGCTGTTCACCAGCGACATCCCAAAGGATACAAATCCCAAATGGCTCTGTTCGCAGACGACACAGCCATCTTCTTCACTGGCCGCAGCCATACTCAGATACGACTTCGTCTCCAAACCGCAGTCAATAAACTGGCTGCATGGTTTAGGAAATGGAGAATCGAAATCAACCCCGAAAAGAGTCAAGCTGTTCTTTACTCGAAGCCTAGACTCAATCCCACCCCTCCTCCACCTATCACCATGTTCGGCAAGCCGATCCTTTGGGAAAAGCGAGCCAAATACCTAGGTGTTATACTCGACCAACACCTCACCTTCTCAGAGCACATAAAGACGGTTCGCTCGCGTGCCGCTTTCGCTCTCAGTTGTCTCCACTCCGTCCTCAATGCACGCAGTAAGTTGTCACTTAAGTGCAAAATGCGCTTGTACACACGGCTACACATCAAGTTAGACACCCTATATATGCATAACTACGCTACCAGCAATACAGAGAATTGTAGGAAAGGGCCTGCGTATCGTGGCATCGGCCAATCACAGCACTTGCTGCGTTGCGCCTACGCACACAGATGCACTTTTTTTGGCGAAAACATTCGCTAGTTTCACTCGTATTGAATGCAGTGTTCTATACCAGTCAGTTCCTAAACGTCGCCCAGGATTCACTACTAATAAGTTACGTTAAGTTAGGCAAACTAATTAGATTAATTGTTCATTGTTTCCAAATTTTTGTTTTCTTATCTATTTTGATTTCTATTACTCATTTAGGAGTTTAAATTTTAAGCCATTGTTAACTATTTTAATTGATAATTGTTTTATTTGTTATTATTTTTGGCTCCCGAAGTATTTCTAAGCTGTTAAATTTGATAGTAGTCTGTTATTTAAGAATAATATTCTATTGTTTTAAATGTTAATATGTAGTTTACAATTTTTTTAAGTGGATTCAGCTTCTTTTCACGTCATAAATATAATTTATCTTACTATTAACATAATAATTACTCTAGTGTGAGGATATTTCTTATACCTATTAGTAGCATAGACAAATAAACCATATCAAGTTTTATTTGCCATAGTTGATTATAGAGGGTTGTCACTGGATGAATATTTTTTATTTTAACTGTGTTGGTTTTATGTTCATTGTTGATTTAGATTTGTAACTATTGTTGGCTCCTGAGGTAATTTGTCGTTATGTTTACATTATGATAGTTATTCCGCGCCTTTCAAGCGTTAAATAATTAGACAAAATTAATAATGAATCTTTATACAAGTCTATTGTTACGCGGTCAGCCGACGCGGACGCCCACACGGAGCTTTGTGAACTGAAGTATATTTAAACTGTTAATTCATTTTGAGCTTTCTTCGACACATTGATGATATATCTATGCAATGCATGTGATGCTAGCTTAGGTAACATGTATAAAGGCCTATTCGCTCGGCTCAACACCGAGTTTAGAAACCATTGCGCGATAAAATCCCGCCGCGATATTTTTACGTCGTCCGAGCGAACGTGGGCTTACAGGCAAACATACATTTTAATATTTTTCAGGCTTCCAACTATTCTGTGCAGAATCACGTAGATTTATTGATGGCTTTGTTGTGTCGTAAAGAAGGGGCAAAAAGTTTTATGATAAATATAGATAGGATGGGATGGGATGGGTTGTGGAATGGTTATGGATGGATGGTTTTTTTAAATTTTTTTTTTATTGCCTTGATTTTTTATTATTTAGAAATAAAATTATGTGTCAGTGATTTTATAAAAGCAGTGCAGCAGTGGTGGTAAAAAAGGGGTTAAAAGTTTGTATGAAAATCCGTCGTTTTGAAGTTAGATCTATCAAAACGCGTATTTGCTTTTTTGGTTGACAGTAAAGTAAGTTTCAGTCTTGTATCAATTACAGTGTGCTTCGTCTGAAATAAATATTTTATTTTCAATTCAATTCAATTTCAATTCAATACGTGTTTCAGTGTTTTTGTTATAAAAATCGAATGAAATGCAATGGTTGGATGGCGGTGTTGGTTGAAAGTTTTTATGAAAATCCGACAGGATGTAGATTTCTGAATTACCAACACGCATGCGGACCTCAAGCTCGAAATATTATAATAATATACCTAAATGATAATAATAAATATCTAATGGTAATGGATGTGTTAGTGTAAACTCATCTAAATTAATATTATAAAGCTGAAGAGTTTGTTTGTTTGGTTGAATGCGCTAATCTCAGGAACTACTAGTTCGAAATGAAAAATTATTTTTGTGTTGGATAGTCCATTTATCGAGGAAGGCTTTAGACTATATAAAATCACGCTGCGACCAATAGGAGCGGAGCATCATTGGACAATGTTGCAAAAACGGGAAAAGTGATTCCTTTTTGAGAGCTTCCGTTGCGTGCGCTGCGTAAACGGTTTAAGTTACGCAAAAATCATGTATGAAGGAATTGTTCCTCTTTAAAAGTTCTAAAAAAAAAAATTTCGCGACAGCATATGTCTATCTTTTAAGATTGACTCACTATAACCTTTTTTAATCCACTATAATCAAATTTGTTCGAAATTAATGCATTATTTGCGAAGGTGTTATATCAACATGATATTAATCAATATTCATTACAAGTATTTAATTATGAACAAAATTGCCCTAGACATCACTTGATTTCAATCAACATCTTAGGAAATACCATAATTTTAAAATAACTCCGCAACAAAATAGGTATGATAACGTTCGGATCGGTCCAACATCACGCTCTAGGTCAAAATGAATACAGTCAGAAAGAGAACTAAGCGAAAACGAGAAACGAAGAAGAAAGAAGTTAGTATTATAATACGAGCTCAACTTGTTTACAAAATAATATACATGATACGCATCTATCTATGCGTTGATGTTGGTGCCACGCGCTCCCGCGCAGTCCTGCGACGTGCGTGAGTGAGACGAAAAAACAAAAACATATCGCACACTCTCGCACGATTCGCAGCGTTCAACTTCTAGTAGTCCAAAGTCTAAACAGTCTAGGTTGATGTGTAGCCGTGTGTACACAGCGTGCATCCGACTAATGACATACGCCTGTGTAGTCTTCGCACACGCAAAGCCCCGTCATATCCAAAGGATGCAGACCCTCCAAAACCGCTTCCTCCGCAAGGCCACAAATTCCCCTTGGTTCGTTCGAAATGATATCCTCCATCTAGATCTCAAAATCCCCACAATCCAGCAGTTCATGAAACGCCTCTCCAAGCGTTTCTTCGACAAAGCCGCCAATCATCGCAACCCTCTTGTTGTGGCGGCCGCTAGTTACACCCCCTCCAGAATCAGTAAACTTCACCGCCCAAGGCATGTTCTCACTGACCCCGACGACCCCATAACCCTCCTCCAAGAGAGCAATAGGGCAACTAGTACAGCTCACAAACACAAAAGACCGACATTCCGACCTCGCCGCCGAGGTCCCTCGCGACGTCCCCAAGTAAATTCTCCCCCCCGACCCTTGCTAGAAATAGTGCCAGCCCGCGCCGCAGCTGAGCCCGTAGCTTTAAATACCCGACTGTGACCTCTGAATTTGTTTCGGCCTTTCTTCTCAGAGATAGTCTAAGAAACGCCGTGCTCATCAAAGCATTAATATTATTATTCGATCCAGCTTGTCCCATCTTGCCGCCCTCTCCCAGCGACGCCCTAAACCGAGGTTTGTACCCCACAGGGGGCGCCCTTAGCGTGCAGTCGCTTAGTTTTTAATTAGTTTTAAGCCCTGGCTGGAGGCTTTAAGTTTACTTAAGGCAACCACAGGATAGTCCGGTTAAGTAGTCACGACCTCTCTAGGTGAACTACGAGATGCCATTTATAAAAAAAAAAAAGGGATTGATGCTCATTCCTTGTTTATTCACCTGCTTGTACGCTTGGTCATTTGCCTAAATATAAGTACTCGTTACTCGTTCATACAGTAAGCTTATTCGCTTTTTATTCGTCTTCATCAGCATCCCAGCAAGTACCTACCTATCTGCTTACCTACTCGCTAGTGCTCGCACAATAAGTGGGCCAGTACAGCGTTAATCCACCACATACGTTCATCCACTTCAAAACTATTGTCAGCAAAGGTCACGATATTTACAACAGAAAAGTAAAAAACCATTGTTCGTTACAATTGTCCCCATAGTGCGCGGAAACAATCGCTAATCGATCCTTCCTAATCGATACCACTCGAATAGTTCAATTATCGCCCACTATTAATCATTTCCCTCTCTTTCGGGCGCGGAAATCTTTTCAGCAACAACAATGAACACTCATCACAAACGACTGGGCCATTGTGTCCCAGCTCTGCGGACGACGTGTACCGATAATTAATTAATAATTAAGGGCTACTCCATTATCCTTTAATTAACGAGTTTCATTTCTTTAATGTTACGGTCCATTGTGATGTATGAGTAATTCTATTGTTTTGTGGTAAAGACAATAGGAAAAAATCTTTAAAAATGAGGAGGCTTTCTGACAGCTAACTTGAGCGATGAGTGTGAGAAATGGTAGCTTACTCTTAAAGGGACAGGTAACAGAGTTCCCCTTTTGCAGACCGTATTAAAACCGTATTCTTTTTAATTACCGGGATAGTTACATACCTTTATTTATAAACGTTGCTTAAAGTTAAGCAAGGATTAACGACCATACAGTTTTGACGTTTAAACATCTCTTAAATTTAACCAACGTTTATAAATAAACCCTGTTAATTCGTTAAAACGCAGTAGGTGCTTTTTCGCAAATTCTTAAAGCCATATTTCTAATAAAAGAACACAACTCGACAGACAGGTTCCCAGAACGAAATAAGAATACTAAACTGCCCCGTGTAATGTACATCAAACGTTGCTGCCAATATAAGCACGAACATGCCACGAACCATTGAAATTAGTACGCGACTCTCGAGAGAATAGAAACACAATTTCCATTGAAACGCTTCACGCCGATACCTGGCAGTTCCAGTTTTCTTCGTGCCGCTTTTGTCCGTCTGTACAAAGCAGAGAATACAGAGAACCCAATCAGGGATCTGTCTAAATGTCCGACGATCGGACGGGTGAGGGTTAACGCAACGAATTTTGAAATATCCTTAAATGTACGTAGGTACCTACGTTTTCTTTGTGTTGGAATAAATTGTGAATTGCGTTTCGATGCTATTTTTGATGGGTACTTAAAAAGCATTGCAATTTGATGTGGGTAGCGTCACATTTCGATCTTCAAGATATTTTGTAATGAGAATCTTCTTAAAGTGCGTCCACAGTTATTTTACCCCTGACAGCAGCAACTTAATAGCAACCTTATTATAACGAGAATATAGATCACTATGATTTTGACAGTGATGCAAAATCAGAGATAAAATAATTGTGAAAGGACTGTATTATGTTGTATTTACTAAAAAGTAATGAATAGATAAAATAAAATAAAAACTTACTATTTACACAAAATAATAAATTATATGACTAATTATCTAACTTGGTATACAAATAAATACGAAAACAAAAAGACACTTACGCAGTTACGCTCCGAACAGTACCCAAGTTGTTTTATTCAAGGTTTTATTTTTGAATGTTAATGTATTTTATTTTATTTATTTTTTATAACAGCTTGAACTATCATTAAATATTAGGTGTTCTTATAATTATATACAACTTTGGCTACCAAAAATAAATTACCTACTTTCATATTTAAAGTGATAGTAATATAATTTTTACTAAAAATAAGTTCAATATAAGTTTCTAAGCTCCCATCTTCTTTCAAATCCTGAAATCTAGCAACACCACGAGTTAGGTACGCTGCGTAAGTAGCAGTTTTCTTTTTCGCGCCATTTTCACCCCGACATCCATCGGACAGGACTTTAGACATTCCCAATCGATTTCATTCATGCAAATTGACTGTTCGGTCGTGGTTTGAATCGATTACAATGCGTTATTGAAATCGAATTGTTTAAGGTTGGGTGGATTGGAGTACGGTTAGATCTCTATACTTATTTTTTAGAACGAATTTCGTTTGAAAAATGAATGAATATGAAAAGATTATATTAGATGATCAAACGAACTTACCTGTGTGAAGTTCGATCATTATTATACGAAGTGCTTCGTTCGAAGATATATGTTACTTTAACATGCAGCATTCTCGAGTCACTCGGCAACTACGCAATTTTCAGAGCTAAAACTAAACGTAAGTATTAGTATGCATGCGTAATCTGTGTCCTAGCGCGATCTGTCATTCTTTTTAGATTCTTGAAAGGTTATCTCGATTTTACCTGGGGTGGGATGGGTAGGGAACATATATCTTCGAACGAAGCACTTCGTATAATAATGATCGAACTTCACACAGGTAAGTTCGTTTGATCATCTATTATACTGCGTGCTTCGTTCTCGATATATGTTACTTTAACATGCAGATGTTTAGAGAGATGGTAAACTTGAGATAACCCTGACTCCTTAGTCATTATGTTCTTTAAAATAAATATTTTCATTAAGTCAAAACTGACATCTTAAATTCTTCTCTTTAATTAAACTTAATTAACAATCAGTAATCATATTAAAAATCAATTAATCAGCCTCATTCGGTAGGTACATAGGTAACCATCCGTTATTTATCAACTAATAATGGCACATTTTTGATCACAATATCCATCGTGACATTACAATAATATAATAAGTAATAGTGTAACTAAAAATATATTATTCTGCATTAAGCACAGCATAGGCAAACTCTCCTGAATTGAGAATTGGCCTTCTATAAAATTTTGCAAATGTTAATGAATTATTTGTCCAACCAGCATTTGCCATTAGATGTAATCAGACAAACTGTCTGATTACATCTAATGAAATTCCTTTTAAGTTAGCCTTGGATGTAGAGGCGTATCGTGTACTATGACCTGAGAAGACGCGCGTATCAATACCGCAGTCTGAAAGAGTATTTTTAATCCATCTACTAATAGTAGAAGAAACTGGTTTTTTTTTTTTTTTTTTGTATGTGACAAAAACCAGTAGTCATTAAGACCTCTTATATCTCTAGTCAATCTCATATAATCACAGAATGTTTTGGCTGGACAAATCTCAGGTTTTTCAAAAGAGGGCAGGAAAAGATTAGGCTGGGTTCGTCCAGCAGCCGAAGTTTTAATCAAATCAGTAATGGCAATATTAACACAACTTTCACTCAGTGTTATGTTCGATATTTTTATTAATGATAAGGTTTGTGCCCGTTGAGCTGTGCTTAGTGCAAGCAAAATCATCAGTTTCTTTGAGATATGTTCAAAACTCAATGTCATATTGGGAGTCCAGTTGTGTCCAAAACTTTATTTGGATGTTGTTTGGTATTTTGCTAACGGTGATTAGTATATAGAGATAGATATAGATTATTATATAGAGTTATAGAATCCTTTAAATAACCTCTTAATACAATCATCCTCCCCAATTTTAGAGCCTATAATCAAAGATAGAGCTGATTTATGAGAGTTTAGGGTCCCATAGGCAGCTTCAAAGTCAAATAATTTTGTTAAGAAATACATTACAAGTAGTATGGGAGTGAATGGGTTTATACCATGCTCCTGGCAAAAGGTCCACCAAATTTTATATGTAACATTATATTGTTTTTGTGTATTATGTGATAGGGATGCAAGCATGACATCCATGATATACACGAGGCATGACTATGATTACCTGTTGCCTTCTCATTTTTATTTTTTTGTAAACCTTTTTCAAATTCGAATAATTAAACTGAATGGAGGAAAGGCATAAAAAAAAATATTTTTAAAATAAATTATTTTGTCCAGGACAAACCAGGAGACATAGACAGAATACATTTAGCATTTGTGTGGGATACAAATAAATCAATTTTCGGGTTAAACCAGCTCACATACAATTTTTTGAAACGCTCCGGTGCTTAGCACCCGTTCTGTCTGGATTGATTTTTCGGGACTCTTCATTAGCCTCTTTATTTTCACTAGACTTAATTGTAGGAGGCAAAGAGCCAAATATGTCTCTCTTCCCACCATTGCCATATGGATCTGGCCAAGTTATTTAAATGTGGGAGCTGAATACCACCCATTCTGTTTATATATGATATTGCTGTCTTATTAACTACACGCAACAGGATATTAAGGTATTCCTTATTGTTTATAAAAACCTTTAATGTCATAAATATTGCAAGTAATTCTAAGTAGTTAATATGGTATGTTTTCTCATATTCGCTCTAGAAGCCATGGGCTCTTTTGTTTTTGTAAACAGCAGCCCATCCAGTCCTGGAGGCATCCGTGAACAGTTCAATATCATGTTTATGATAAGCAATACTTTTACATACTGTACTAATATTATTAGCCCACCATTGTAGATCTAATTTTATATCTGAGTGTAAGTCTGCTTTCACAACATAATTTTCATTATTTTAAAATAAATATTTAAACAAGTATGATGTTCTAATTTTTTTTTTTTTTTTTTGTAAATCCAGCCATATTTGGTAGCTGGGCAGGCAGCAATTAATATCCCAATTAATTTTGCCAGATCTCGTATAAAACAACTATCTCTAGATCTAGATCTAAGTATTTTTGAACCGACTTCTTAATATTTGATACTTTGTCTATTTGGCAATTGTAATGTCATATGTTTTGTATCAAACACAAAACCAAGAAAGTTGCAAGACTCTGATGGTACTATTACACTTTTATCAAAATTTATAACAAATCCCAGGCACTTTAAAAGAGCTATTGTTTCTTGAACATTCTGCAAACATGATTGATAACTAGATCCTGTACATAGTAGGTCATCTAGGCATTGAACTGATTTGTACCCTTTTCCTCTTAGATGTTTCACTACACTCTTCATGATCTTTGTGAAAATATTAGGTGCAGAGCACAGACCATAAGGGAGGGCATTAAATTCGTACAATTTATCATATTGAAAACGTAGGTATTTTCTATCCTGTGGATTTATATTTACTAATAAATATGATTCTTTCAAATCAATTTTTGCCATGTAATCACCTGGAGAAAGTAAAGCTATTGCTGTCCTATAATCCTCCATTTTAAAATGGGATGTTTTTACATATTTATTCAATTACTTTAAGTTTAGTATGAATCTCTTTGTACCATTATGTTTTGAAATCAAAAATATAGAAGAGATAAATTGGTCTTTACAAGACTTGTAAGGGGATATAGCTCCCAATTTTAATAATTTGGTGATAGCAGTATGCATATCAGTATTTTCCATAGCTGATTTCACTGAAGGGGGAAGTGGCACTCACATAGGCTAAGCTATCTTTGTTACTAACACTGTAGACCATTGTAGTCTGAATCAATAAAGATTATTATTATTATTTATTAAATTCTGATGAGGTTTCTTTACAAAGGTAATTGAGTATCCTTTGATATAATTAATTATGGATTTGTCTTTGCAAATTTTGTTCCAGCACAGTAAAAAAAGTGTGAGCTTTCCAGCATGACTTACCTCTATGTGCGAGCATGAGGTTTCTCCTGTGAGGCTTTTGGCTTTTTTGGCCGTGGACTGATAATAGTGCCCGTGATGTTTCCGGGCTTGTATTGAGGACTGGGTCTTCTTGTGTCAGTACCTCGTTATTGGCCTCGGATTGTAGCGAGGGGGACCTTGTAAGTTTCCCTTATTTAATGTATGCTGATTGAATGTAGGTTTATTGATGTACTGGCCACTTTGTTGGCAAGTTTACAAAGCTTTAATTTTTTCACTAAAATTAGCTTCATATAGTATACGAGTATACTCGTCTCTTTCAACATCTTTAATGATGTTCAAAAACTTTTTATCAATCACAGGGAAGATCAAGATTTCCTTGATTTTGTTTGGACAAAATGTAAATCAGTCAAGATCCTTCCAGCATCACTAAGTAGTGAGATCAATTTCAATCGGTCTCCTGTATCATTGTTTACCAACAATGATATTGCATTACTTATTATAGACAGTCCAATGCCTAGTTGGTTTTGTTCCAACTCTATATTTTTGTGTCTGTTGACAATAATGTCACTTACCGAAGCAGAAATCTCTGGGTTTAGCTTTGGTGCCTTTAATAAAGGGTGATTTTTTGGAATCAATTGTTCCATTAGATATTGTTTTGTCTTTTTAATAAGACCCTTTTTCATAATATTGCTCCAAATACGAGCCAAGTCACTATATAGAGGGATCATATGCAGGTGCATCTGGCATGAGATCACCCAGTGCTAAAAGTACCTCTGAACTTATAGTTGGTGCTGCTGAGGTAGGCTCAGGATCAACCATTGGTTCAGGTTGTACTGGAACCGGGTCTGTCATAGTTTCTGGTGACATATCTCGTGGTAATGTTTCAATTATTTTTACTTCGTTCGAAGTGTCATCAATAATAAAATCTGAAAAGGAAAATAATAAACATACCACAGAAAAATTGTACAAGTGATTGATAAAAACTGCTTATTGAAGCCTCACGGACTTCTCTTAAGAGTCTAAAGATCTCGTCCGTATATCTCGTATACGCCCCGAGTCTAAGGATTTCGTCCGTACATCTCGTATACGACCCGAGTCCAATGAGCACGTCGATGTATCTCGTACACCACCCGTCTCAACCGGTACAAAAGGTTATGAAAACCTTGTGGCCTTAACTGCTATAAAAGCCAGTAGCCGTACCGGTATAATAGCAATCACAAGACAACGTTTTGCTACCTGGAATACTCGAAAGTGAGGTATCACTTTCGTAGTTATCCCGACGACGACAATAACGCTTCATTTTTCGTTAAATTTTTCTTATTTTCTTTTAGTAAATCTTTTTCTTCGTGGTGCCTTTTAGGCATAGTTAAATTAAGCAAGATTTCACTTTTAAAAACTCCAATTTACTTAAATACTTCTAAGAACACAGTATCAGTTGCCGCGCAAACGAAAATAATGACAGATCGCGCTAGGACACAGATTACGCATGCATACTAATACTTACGTTTAGTTTTAGCTCTGAAAATTGCGTAGTTGCCGAGTGACTCGAGAATGCTGCATGTTAAAGTAACATATATCGAGAACGAAGCACGCAGTATAATTATATTTTATGTGTGTGATTTTTTTTGGTAAAGTAACTTGCACGCTTTTTTTAATGTATACGATTAATAATTCGAAATTAAAATATTATAGGTGTCCTTTAGAGCTTGTTGATGGTATACATACCGACTTTTGTTCATGTTATCCCTGCTGTAACTGACTCAAAGAAAACCAATCAAAGGTAGGTAAGTCAACCTACAATATCTAACGTGGAATATGTGTTTCCAGACAAGTCCGGCCAGCATCCTAATTGCGCACACAACACCCTAATATGAAGGATATTGCTAATCCATTGCTTCATATGTTGGAAAAAAAATCTGGTTACCAACGGAAATAAAGCAATGAATGTTGTTGAGCTGTCAGAATGAAAGCCATTGCTACTGTTAGTGTGTTACGCAATTACCCCGCAGTTTCTGGCTCTCTCGTTTTTAGTGAAAGTTATTCTTATACGACACCCTCAATCTAACCCACTGATACCTATCTACATAGAAATTAATTAGTGAATTAAGTGGTGGATCGATTTAGAGACAAGACTGGAATAACTCTCTAATGGAGAATCTTATTCAGAGACGGCATTTTTCCTCCTTTTATAACTTTAAGAATGGCATGAAACTTTGGTACTTTTTATATTATTAGGAAATATTATGTTCGAGTTACACCCGACATTGATACGGTAGGGTGATACATAGATTTCGCGATAATATTACGTGACCTGCATTCTGCAGCGAAATGATCACCATTTTATAAGACAAAGGCACAATATGGCGCTAGTTTGCGGTGTCAGATGGGTGTGAGTTACATTTTTATTTAGTTAGAACGAAAACTGTCAAACTAGTACCTTTATACTTAGGTATGAGGTAAGATAACCCGAGGGGTGAAGCATCAATAACGACCTAACCTAATCAATCTCATTCTGAATCATTTTGAATGATATTGAGAATCCATTGCTTCATGTGTTCGAAAAATGTGTCTGTTCAACAATGTAAATAACGCAATGGATGTTGTTGAACTGTCAAAATGAAATCCAATGCCACAGGATAGTGTGCTATGCAATCACCCCGCAGTATCTAAGGGCCTGTTCAACTATGGGTATAGTTACCGGCACGTAAGTTGGCAAAAGATTTTGTAGTGGAGGAAGTTCGCGCATGTAAAGATGTATGAAATTGTGCGTGCGCGAACTTCCCCCACTACAAAATCTTTTGCCAACTTACGTGCCGGTCAATCAACTCAGCCTATCGCAGTCCACTGCTGGACATAGGCCTCTCCCGGGCTGCGCCACAACACCCTGTCCTCCGCCTTCCGCATCCAGGCCGTCCCAGCAACCTTCTTTAGGTCGTCCGTCCATCTAGCTGTGGGGCGTCCCACACTACGCTTGTCGATACGCGGTCTCTACTCCAGGACTCGTCTGCTCCACCGGCCATCGGTCCTTCGACAAACATGGCCAGCCTACTGCCACTTCAGTTTGCTTACTCTGCGCGCTATGTCGGTAACTCCGTTGTTTTCCGGATAATTTCATTCCTGATTTTATCCTTCAAAGAGACTCCGAGCACAGCTCGCTCCATAGCGCGCTAAGCGACCTTGAATTTGTGGACCAGCCCGACCGTCAGTGTCCACGTTTCAGCGCCATATGCCATGACGGGGAGGACGCACTGGTTGAAGACCTTAGTCTTCAAACACTGTGGGATAGGCGACGAGAAGACTTGACGGAGTTTTCCAAATGCTGCCCAACCCAACCGAATCCTTCTGTAGGCTTCTTTCTCAAAGTTGTGTCTACCGAGCTGGATTATTTGCCCCAGGTAGACATAATCCTTCACAACTTCGAGAAGCGAGCCTTTTTTTTTTTTTTTTTTTCCGGATTGGAAATCATCAAATGACTCCTTCCGCTCTGGGTGGAGCGGAAGGGGTTCCGGGGTAGCGGTAACCCTTTCGGACAATCCCGCTGACCCGGCAGGCTTCGGCCCTGAGGGGCCCCTCGAATCATGCTGACAACTCTTTGAGGCGCGCGTGGAACACTTACGCACCGTTCGGCACGGGCCTGGTCCTGATCGGGCGGTGAGCTACCCATTGCTCTCCGCCCGCAGGCCCGCGCCTACGGTGGCCGGGAGTCATCACGCGACTCCCGACGCCCGGAGCGTCTCCCGCGGCGGCTGGGACGGGAGGCTCTCTCCCTCATCCGTCCCGGAGAAGCGACCCTTCGATTGGACTCGGCAAGACGTGCGAATTGTACATGACTTTCGTCTTGTCCAAATTCATGCCGAGGCCAACCCGCCTAGAGGCTCCATTAAGGAGCCTTAGGCATTATTATTATTATACATTAGGTTACGTGCCGGTAACATTACTTATTACAAAGAATTTTAAACAGCGATAAAATTTATTGCTGGTTGTGATTGCTTAATATCGTATTTTTTTGTCAATTAATCATAATTTTATTAAATTGTTGGCAGTATAGACTTATATTGCCAATGTTGTTATTGATTATTATGACTATAAGCCTGGCATCTCTTACCGCGGTATTATTTTTTATGTTATAAGCGAGGTTATTTCAACTTTACACCATATGATATGTTTAATGCCGTATATTTTACTGACATCTTCGCCATTCTTAAATGATAGTATGAACATATTCAGCGGTTCTATTGTTATCCAGCTTAGCTTGTTAATTGCATTTTCTATCTGGAATCCTTGCGACGCGCGACGTTAGGTCATCTTTAATCCGATCCGGTAGGCAAGAGGAATGCAATTTTTTCGCCACTACTCTTATTGGCTCGTGAGTCTATCCAAGGCGGAGTCGGATTTCTGATAAACAAATCCAAACGTTGTGGAAATCTCCAGTGTCTCGAACAGGGTAGCGTAAGTACCTTGTAGTGAATTATTTAAGTATTGGTTACCGGATGCAATTTGACAAAACCCTGGGGGTCTACTACGAAGTGAAAAATGCGAATGATCGGATCGGACCGACACATGGTCGAACCGAATATTATTGAAAAATGCGAAAAAAGTTCGGTCGGCTCAGTTGGGTCGGGACCATAGTCAATATTCGAAAGAGTGTAGGAGTGTAGGATCGGGACCGACCGAACCAAATAGTAACTTCGTAGCAGGAAACGTGAACTACTTCGGAGTAGACCCCCTGGTCTGCTTGTGCTCGTATGAGTTCCATAAGCAGTTATTTTCTGTTAAGCGTAGCGCAATCACTGTAGGATTCTTCAGTTTTGGCGAAAACATTAAAAAAAATACTGACAGAAAAAGCCTATTATAATGAATTTTTAAATGATAAATCGCTCTGAAGATACTGACTGAATCTATTCTATTTATTTTGAATCGCATGACTATTGGCCTATTTTTTTTTAAATCTTTTATTAATGTTGTAATTGTTGATTTGTTTATGTTTTTTTTGTATTTTTATTTTGAAATTTTATTGTCTTTCGACCTAATTTGTACACCAAAAAATACCTTGTAACACCTATAATACTCGTAAGCATCATACCATGTATATTGTCTACACAAATACGTTTTTGCAAATAAATAAATTTGAATTTGAATTTAAATTTGAGCTCAATCTCACTTCACCTAAGTTAACACTGTGATATTTTGACAGCATAGACCGGCCAGGACGGCGCCCTAATTGCGTAACAGACTATCAATCACAATTTGAATCATTTTGAAGGATAATGCTAATTCATTGCTTCATATGTTCGAAAAATTTGTCTGCTCATCAACGTAAATAACGCAATGTATGTCGTTGAACTGTCAAAATTAAAGCCATTGCTACTGTTAGTGTGGTACGCAACTACCTCGCTGGTTGATTCACTCTCAAAACATACGTTTTCGAGCTTCATTCAAACTTGAACAAACGCACCGCAAAGGGAAAGTATTCTGTTATCAGTAAACATAAATCGAGTAACATATCGATACTCGATTCTTTGTATCGATGCTCCACACATCGATCATCTAAAGCGTAATGTTGCCATAAAATTGTGTATATCGTTATCTGTGGGCTGTTAGAATTGAAATAACTTTGAACGTAAAATGGTGGAGATACGCATCCCTGCCGTCATTTTGTGTTCTATTCGATATATACGTGTTTTGATGTTGAAACTTTTTCAAGGGATCTGTTAGACATAAGCAAACAAAATAATGAAATATTATAAAATATTTATTTAGCTTTTTGTGCATTATGTCGCAGGCAAATTCCGCGTTTTACAAATGGCGGCGTCCGTTTACAAACGCTCGGTGTTTCGAAAAATGCCGAAGGCAAATTGACGACTCGATCAATTATTAAAATTACAATTGATTGTTTTAGTAGGGTGACAATCATAAAACATAGTTTGGACAAATCAGACTTTATTTTAGCAACCAAATATACCTACTATGTTTATGTAATACTGATTGGACTAAATATCTATCATTCAAAAACATGTTTCTGGAACTGAACGAGGCCAGCGGTGCCGGCCGCTGCCGCGGCACCGCTGGCCTCGTTCGCTCGTGCGTTGTGTGGGACGGTCACAGTTATAACCTTTTTTTTTTTTTTTAACGTGGAGAAATGCTCATGCATTCTGCACTACCACGGGGAGATAGTGCAGATATGTGGGACTCTAACCCACTAAAACTCCACGGTGTCCTCCTCTGCCGCTTACGGCGGGAACACGGGCACGCCTTAGCACTCATCCGTGAACCCGCCGCGGCCGTCCGTCACCGGACCCTCCTCTGGGGATTACTCCCCATCACCGGCGCACCAGAACACATGGCACGCCGTGACCACCCTAGGGACCAAACCAGCACATGGGCGCCAGACGACCCCGTGTCTGGGCACCCTTGGTCCCCCTGCGACGGGTCAGGTCATTGGCCCCGCCGCCTGCCAATTTTCGGCCGCAGAGGATAGGGAGAGCGGCCAACGTCATACCAACACTTCTCTTCCCCTGCGGCCCCACCGCGTTCGCCATCAGACGGTGGCGACCCCGTCAAGGCCGCGGAAGGTAGGGAGAGCGGCGCACCGCAATACCAACACTCCTCCCCCGCCGCGGCCTCCAACCCTCAGCCGTGATGCCTCCCATACCACATCACGGCCCGCCTCAGTTGCGATGTCGCCCAAGCGGCACCGCAACCTACTTGTTGGCCGCTACGTCGTCGCCTTACAGGCAAAGCCCTGACGAGCGGCCCCTCCTCGGGTTCCTCTTAGCTTCACCGTGGTTGTCCAAGCCACGGCTACTGAGCCCCCCCGCCTCGACAATGCGGGAACCCACCGGGGGGGGGGGTCACAGTTATAACCTAACCTAACCTAGCTGTTTCGATTTAAAAAAGATATATGCGTGTTACGCATGCATCTTACGTACGTCGTCAATTTGCCTTCGGCATTTTGCAAAACAGCGAGCGTTTGTAAACGGACGACGCCGTTTGTAAAACGCGGAATCATACAATTTTAGGTTAGATTAGAACTGTGACCACACAACTTTATTATAAAGTGCTCTGTGGTCTCTTTTAAAGTCCAGACAAAATAATTTTGCAAATAAGACTATATATGACGGAGTTATGTATACCCGAAAATACAAAAAAAAAAACCAAATATAAAAACATCCAAATAGAGAACTTCCTCCTTTTTTTCAAGTACCTATTTGTTTATACCTATACGAGTACAAGTCGGAGATCGTTCTTGTTATAAGCAAGGCGTACTCCATAGGCCTACAATGAAGCATTATTCATTAATCATTCGCATCCACTTCATCTTAAAACGCTCATTCAATCTTTATTAGCATTCCCCTTTGATCTCCACTTTTTCAAACGAGCGGGTTTTTAATTCAGCTTCTAATTATTCTTCAAACATTTATTCCAGTTCGTAATTAATCTGAGTTTGACAGGCGTATTTGTGTAGCTGTAGCTACTTGTAAGAGATATTCAGGGTTTATATTTTGTAAATGTGAGGACTTTGTAGGCCTTGTAGACTAGATCTGTAGACAATTTTTTATTTTATCAAGTATCTGGTACTTGTTGACAGGCCGACGCTGTCCTCCCATACCTACTGTAAGTTGAACACATTGTAAAAGCCAATCGTTTTTAAAAGAGTAACCGTGGAGTTTCTTGCCGACTCTTCTGCATAGGAAACGACCAATTGGAACCGTGCACCTAGCTTCTGACGTTTCATAAGTGCCCATGTAGGTTTATGTGAAATAAAATATTTTGAATTTGTGCCTCTGGCATTACTTTACTACAATAAAAATTCGCAATAAGAGCAGTGGTGGCCCAGTGGTATCGGCCGCGACTTACGAGTTGTAGGTCGTGTGTTCGTACCCAGGCAGGCGCTTTACTTTGTGTAAATTATTTCATCACCACTGCTCTCAAAACGGTAAAGGAAAACATCGTGAGGAAACCTGCATGAAGCAAAAATTCGAAGACATGTGACATCTACCAACCCGCACTGAGCCCGCGTGGTGGATTACGGCGCTCTCACAGAGAGGAGGCCTGTGTCCCAGCAGTGGGAACATTATAGGCTTCACCCTATAATGTAATGTATGTTATATATGCAAATTCAGGGAAATTCATTGTTTATCAAATTGACTACCAACCTAAATTGTTCGTGTAGGTATGCAGGGGCGTCTTCTTCTTTTTTTCTTCTATTGGAGGCCCTGGGCACATAGGGATCGTAGCCCCTGAGTAGATAAGTAATAATTCATTTAAATTATGAAAAAAATTCAAATACATAAGTATTTTGCTACAAAATCAATAAAACCAGTAAATAAAACGTACCTACTAATATATATAAATATTTGTATGACCTACAAGTAGTTGTTCCCGGTCTGGCTGTTTGTGTATGTGAGTTTAAACGCACCCACGACACAGGAAAAAACAGTAGTGTGCTACGTTTAAAAAAGAAAATATTTCATGCGTTCAGGACTAGAAACTTACTGTAAAACGCACTGCAAATCAATGATTTTGTCATTAAATGCGTAGAATGGAACGGCGGCTGCAAAGAATGATTTATAACATTGCGTTATTTACGTTGTTGAGCAGACAACTTTTTCGAACATTCGAAGCAATGGATTAGCAATATCCCCTAAAATAATTCAGATTGAGATTGAAAATGTGTTACACAATTAGGGTACTGGTAAGAATGGGCCTCTGAATTGCAATGAACGTTTTAGTCTGCGAATGATGATAAAGATAGTCCCTTTTTAAACAGTATGTAAGTCGAATGAGTAAACCAACACATAGCAGACACGCTCGTATAACCTTATCAAAGAACTGACAGCACACTTGTGGACTGCTCTGCATCGCGTCGAGTTACTTGTTAACCCGTTATATGACCCTCACGCTCTGTGGAAATGTATTTTTCACTCGATTTAGTATCGACTAGTCTCTTGGGACAACAGACTATATTCCGAGGAGGTGAAGAAAGATTGTTGGCTAGATCGACACAGTTCTTGTATAGCATTTTAGATATAATAAATATGATGATTATTGTATCTTTCCTATAAAACTAACTGACCCAACAGTCGTTCTCCGGCTCCTTCAATGATTCACAAGAAGAACAAAACTCCCATATAAAAAAGACGTTTGGTTTGTCGCAAAAACTCGCATGGAGGGGATATAACGCTTTGTGGTTACGTGACGATTTTTCCAAGTTTACTCATACCGCTCCGTTAAAGAACTTCGTTGAAATAACTATAAAGTGCATTGTTCTAATTTGTCGTTTCAACGAAAAGAAACGTAAAGTAACTTCGCGGTTACTCTTTATAACCATGGCATGGACATGTGTTGGGGACTCCCTCTACCCCATAGGTGATAAACACATGATCGATACAAACATCTTCCAACTTAACCATTACTTACTCGTGTCGTAAAAGGAGCAAGTTAGCAGACACTTAGGGGTATAAGCACACCCCACCCAGTGAAAGCGATACAATATGATAGGAGATAGCGATGAATTAACATGTTTTTTTACAAGGTAGGTAAATATGCTGAATAGAAACAGCACAGCTCGAACAGCTTTGCCAACATAAAGATGTTCTATTCAGCATATTTTACAAAATTGATGAATATTTTTTTCCTTTGTAATAGATTCTTTGATAATAGATTATGAAGACACTTTTCACGGTGAAATTTTTACAGAATCGATCGGCTGGAAGGTTTTGAGGGAGACCTTTGCCCGGCAGTGGGACAGTTTAGGCTAATAAAAAAAAATATATTCTTAAATTAATTTGGTTTTCCAAGTGTTACGCTCGCTTATTGAAATCAACATTTTTGGTTTGTATCTGACAAAGGGCAGCTTGGAATAGGTAAGTTGGTTTGTAAAAAAAATTTGCTCCGCCATACATTTTGATTGCGTAGGTTTCATAGATACATTTTTCTATGAAACAGCTGATATTTTTTTTGATAACCAACGAACAATTTCTACGCTATGGGGTCTATGTAGAATCATGCGTTAAATTCATGGTTTCAGTTTGCGCGTTGATGTCTCTGCCACCCTTTATTAACTGAAGGCCAATTCTCGTAATTTTAAACGTTCAAAATCTAGTCGCAATCAGAGGGACAATTCTCGTAATTTTAAGAACGTTCACAGTCTGATCTCAGTCTCAATCTGTCAAAAATATGTCTAATTTCCCTACTTTTGACAAGTTTTTGACATTTGTTTGTCGCCGAGATGAGGCTGCGACTAGATTTTAAACGTTTTAAGTTACGAGAATTGGCCTTCTGATCTCGGCGACAAACAAATGTCAAAACTTGTTAAAAATGTAGGGAAATTAGAGGTATTTTTGACAGATTGAGACTGAGATCAGACTGTGAACGCTCTTAAAATTACGAGAATTGCCCCTCTGGTCTCCCATAGCATCACTTAGCTTTCAACACCTACATACCCTAACCCCGCTCTAGGGATGCGGAAAAACCGTAACAGCAACTAAACCACTAAAACAACTGAGTTGCCGTGGTTCCTCAACTTTTTATTTAACCGAATCGAAGAAATTGTTAGAGGTCCTCAGAGAAGGGACGTAAGTGGGTTAAAAACTACGTATAATATGCTTGCTTATTTTCATAAGGGGATGTTTGTCATCTGTTAATTCTGAAGTAAGATGTAACTACATTGAGAGGTCTAAGAGGGCTGAGGTTGTGGTATAATAGAGGGCAGAAGACTGGAGTGCTTGATACGTAGTGAGTTTCGTATAGAACATACGAAAGTTTAGATTTGTTCCAGCTTATTGGCAATTTTGTCTACTCTCTGTTTAGGGATATTTATTGTAGAGAAACGTGACAACCAACTTAAATTTTCCATATATTCAAGTCACTACTGTCATTCTTTCACAGTTGTATGAAATAGCTATAACACGACAAATTGACGTAGTGTGTCAATGTGCTTATCAATCAATTTCGCTGGATGTGCATTCATGGCGTGGACCGCAGATTGCTGGCGTGGATACAGCTCGGCTTACACAGTCGGGAATCCAGACGTGCAGATGTTATGTAAATAAGTGTACTTATCGCGAAATTGAAGTTGATACGATTTATGTCAGGATTTTTAGCGAAACAGTTTAGACAATCTACATCTCTTTCATTATTTTTAGATCTAAGACTATTTCCCACTTCAGTACCCAATCTATTTATTCCTATACTAGCTTCCGCCCGCGACTTCACATCACCTGCCTGCGCTATCACTTAATTTTTGCTAAGCGTTCTTTCTGACTTTTTTTCGTTTTGCTCAGCTCCTAAGGCTCATAGCGTGATGTTAAATAGCCTATAGCCTTCCTCAAGAATTGAGCTACCAAATGCAAATGAATTTTTCAAATCCGACTGGTTGTTCTAGAGATTACCCCCTACATACAAACCTACAAACAAACAGAATTTACCTTTTTATAATACTAGCTGCGCCCCGCGGATTCACCAGCTTGAGTTTCGATCCCGTGGGAATATCGGGATAAAAAGTATCCTATGTGTTAATCCTAGTTATGTGCCTTTCATCCAAATCCGTTCAGTAGTTTTGTCGTGAAAGAGTAACAAATATCCATCCATCCATACAAACTTTCGCGTTTATAATATTAGTTAGTATAAGAAGTATAGATGTATCCCGTTGAATGTGAAACAGAGTCGAAAACAAAAAGAGGTAAAAGTTTTTGCTCACAACAAGTCGGCAGTTCCCTGGGAACAGGAAAGATGCATTAAAATTCACTTTGGAGTAAGTTACTAATGAAACGGTTTGAGATTAATGGTCGTACGGAGTTCTTGTGTTTAACAATAGGTTATGGAGGAATTGGTGTTATCAAGTTATGGAGTTTGTTATTAATTTATTTATTGGATGAACAGAGGCTACACAATTATATGCAAGTATAGATAGAACGGGACTAGTACTAGGGTGCGCTTCCAGTTATAGGATCATTACTTCACCGCATCATTTACTTCAGTTAGTTTGACAAGGTAAAAATATTAAAATAAATGTAAAAAACATAACATGAAAATCAAACAAAGGAAGTGAATTACGTAACAAATGAATAATAATAATACAAATTAATAATACCTTTTTAATTGTCTTTTAAGACAACAGAAAAAAATAACAAAATATTACGACCTATTTTGTAGATACTACTGTGTACTATGAAGATTTCCTTCCCTCGTTTCATTTAATTTAATTTTTTCATAAAACACTTTTGTTTTGTTTATGTTGTTTAAACGGTTTTGTTGATGTTGTTGTTGTTGGTTGTTCTTTCATTATGTTGGTCTTTTTGTTACAAGTGCAACTGCTAAGTCTGGGTTCGACCCCCGGGTCGGGCAGAGTGTCGACTTGGTTTTTCCTATTAGGAACTGCTATACGTACCTGCATAGATTTGTGCTTATTTAATAGTAATAGGTTTGCCCCCCTTTTACTTATCGACATGGGATTTTTAGCGAAATATGGTGTACTATACAACTCTGCCTGTTTCGAGAAATAAAGTCGTAAAGATAAAGTTCTGTATCCCTACAGCCTTTATTTAAAAACCCCATCTTCTATCTACTAAGTAATGCAAGTATCCATTTCAAGTTACATTTTTATAACATCTGAATATAAGACGATATGACTTGAAATGTACTCTTGAAAATGTACAGTATCATTGCAACATTATCTAGATAAACAGGCTTTCGCGTCTAGGCACCAGATAGTGCGTGGGAGGACAGTAAATCAACTGGAACTAGGCACTGCCGCTATTATCCTCGTGTCGGCATGAGTTATGTATACGAGATGCCTATGCCTTAGTCGAAAGATTATACGTTCATCAAGGTTGGTAGTAGGGCTGACTTACGGGGGTGTTTTGGTTCCGTATCAAAAGAGTGCCAACGGGACCGTATTACTAAGCCGCCGCTGATCGATCGTCCGTCCGTCCGTCCGTCCGTCCGTCCGTCTGACTTATCAGCCGGCTGTGTCTCATGAACCGTAATACGTAAACAGTTGATATTTTCACAGAGCGTGTATTTTTACTTCCGCTATAACAGCAAATGATAAAAATAGAAGAATGTTTAAAATTAAAGAGGGTCTCTGAAACATGTTTTACTACAGTAGCTCCTTAGTAGGTACTGTTACCTACTAAGGATTTGTAAGTAAGTAAAATTATAGGGGTGCACCTATCATTTTACTCAGCTCCTTTAACCCGAGTATGCGCTCGGGTCTAACGTGCCCGGTTATCAGTTTTCCGGGTAAAGCAAACATGTACAAAGTCCAAGTTAAATTGTTATAGTTTGTAGTTGTTTAGGGCGCCATACATTCAAGGGCATGCCCTTATCTAGACCATTCATTAGACAAGTTATTATACAGGGTGGCAGGGATAACGACGTGCAAACTGAAACCATGAATTCAGCACATGATTCTGTACCTACGTTGAAAAAGAAATTGCTGTTCGATAAATTTTGACCGCGTAGGTAAAAAAATTACGGTTTCATAGAAAAGTGCAATCAATTTTCTATTATTTTTTTGATGATTGCTGATAATAATATTGATGGTTTTGCCGCTATTATTAGGAACAGATGTGCATCCCTGATGTCTCGTGTTCGTGGCGGCACCAACAGTATTCTCAGTGTATTCGTAGATCGGTGGGATTCCCCGATGTTGCGGAGGTGGATGCGGCTCCATGCCGAAATTTAATTGTATACCTTTATGTGTCTGTAACCTACTAACACTAGAATTTAAGTTAAAATTGTTACTAACCCTATGGACTCTGGTCTGAATTAAAAATATTCTATTCTATTCTTTCTATTAAACAGTCGATTTTTGTTTTATAACCGAAGAAACATTTTTACGTTAGGGGGGGTCTAAAACGTGCTGAATTCATGGTTACACTTTGTGCGTCGATGTCTCTGCCACCCTGTAGATATTGGAACATATTTCGACTTTTTTTGTTGGTAAAATGCCTCTTGGTGAGCTCTTTTTTTTTTCGAAATTATTAATAGATTCTCGTCTTGAGATGATGTGTTTAGCTTGATAGAGGACGTGAAGAGCCATATGGGGTTAGCTTCCAATCTAACCGGCTTCTAATCAACTAATAAAAAAGGAAAAATCTTAGTATCTTAATTTATATTGGGAAAGGCATCTTGTCTCTGGGGCAATATAGATAGAAATACCTAATTTATAAAATTATGATTGCACTAGCTGCGCCCCGCGGTTTCACCCGCATAAGTTTCGATCAACTGGGAATATCGGGATAAAAAGTATCCTATATGTTAATCCTTGTTATAAACCACCTGTGTTTTCATTTAAATCCGGTCAGTGCAAACCATACAAACTTTCATGTTTATGAGCACACAAAGAGAAGAACACTGAAGGCTGAGGAACGATGCCATAAGGCAACGGTGCTGTTTAAAAAAAGATGTAGTGACGAAGATTGAAAAGAGTTATAACAAATAAACCACCTGTGTTTTCATTTAAATCCGGTCAGTGCAAACCATACAAACTTTCATGTTTATAATATTATTATATATTATATAAGTAGGAAATAGGATAAAATTTCTCATAGATGAATAATGACTTTAAAACTACTCCTAGACCTCAAACTGAAAGCTAAACCTCGACACTACACATCGGCATCACAAAATACATTTTCCAATTCATCTTAGTGAAGCCTCGTGCTCATTTCAATTACATCAGATCCGGCTTCCAAGCTGAAATCGATAGCTGTAATCAGACATTAGACCGTTGAATCCCTAGATTGTACTGTCGGGAGATGAAGCCTGGAAGGGAATCCCTTTCATGAAGCTATTGCCGTTCTACTACTATTTAGGCTGAGGGTATTTTATGATTGTGCAAGTTGGAGGTGGATGGTTGGAGAGTTTTATAAAGTTTTTCTTTTTTTTTTATCCGTTAATGCCTCTTTTCTCTTTCCACCTCTCTCTGTCCAGAGCTGCCAAGGACAAGTCTTTATCAAAGGAGTCCAGCTCATCCCGCGATCTCAATCTGGACCTACCGGGCTTTTGTGAAGTTATGGATTTAATTTTAAAATGTCTCTGATAGTTTGAATAAAAGAATAATAACTTAAAAGTGACGAAAAAAAATCCGCACTGCGATGAACACGATGTAACATGACAACTATGTAACATGACAACTATGTAACATGACAACTATGTAACATGACAACTATGTAACATGACAACTATGTAACATGACAACTATGTAACATGACAACTATGTAACATGACAACTATGTAACATGACAACTATGTAACATGACAACTATGTAACATGACAACTATGTAACATGACAACTATGTAACATGACAACTATGTAACATGACAACTATGTAACATGACAACTATGTAACATGACAACTACGTAATAAGACAACTATGGACATGGTTTAAGTTATTGGCAAATTAAAAAGCAATTTTTCTCAACAACACAAAGAGAAGAACACTGAAGGCTGAGGAACGATGCCATAAGGCAACGGTGCTGTTTAAAAAAAGATGTAGTGACGAAGATTGAAAAGAGTATGTTTAGATGGTTTGGTCATGTTTAGAGGATGAATGAAAGACGACTAACAAAAAGTATTTACAAGGCAGATGTGAGTGGTAAGCCGGGAGGACGCCCTAGGAGGACACATAGTGACCTTATTGGTGATGTTCTTCAGACAGGTCAGGTGCGGCGTAAACGAGGCAAAAGGAGTATGTAGGGATCGTTGTTATGGCGTTCTGTAGTTTCTGCCTATCCTCATGAGAAGAAAGCGTGAGTTTATGTATGTACAAAGAGAAGATTTAAAAAATAAAGTTTTATTTAAACTCACTCACTTGTTTCTCTACAAAGCACGTACTGTGACAATGTGGAATAGAATTTCACCCCGCGGTCCCGTAAATAAGACATTCCTTGTGAAGGTGTGAAGAAAAATAGACGTGCACACCCCTAGGGCACCATTAATGAATTGGACTGCACGTTAGGACCGCCCTATAAATATTGTCTTGGCGAAAACATCGTTAGTGTCCAAATGTCTCAAATAAACGACTTTTTTTACAGCTTGCAGCATTTTTTTTAGAAGATTGTGGATTGTTGCGGTGATAGTGATGGAGGAGTGCATTGTTTTGGACTTCAGAACTAACAACTCATCTGAGAAACTCTATTATACAAATTGAATCATCCGTCTAACCATTTGGGAACAATGCCTTCCGGTATAAATATATAAATATTATAGCATCAATGTACCTGTATCTTCAATCAACTCATCCTATCGCAGTCCACTGCTGGACATAGGCCTTTCACAGGCTGCGCCACAATACCCTGTCCTCCGCCTTCTGCATCCAGTCTCTCGCAGCCACCTTCTTTAGGTCTTCGGTCCATCTAGTTACCTGTATCTTACTCAACGAAAAATAATTTTATGATTATAGAACATATGATTATTTTCAAAGAAGGGCCGATAGCTGTCAAGCCCTCTCTAAAATATTTTCTATATGAGAATCAATTTATTATTTCTAAATCTGATCTGGTTAAAGGCCGAACGGAGCTCTATACTATCAATATTTTCTACTAGTTCACTATGAAATACATACATTTGAAGTTTTGCAAAAGTTTTATAATAAAACTTGTTCATCCATGTCAGGGCATTTGTCCAAAACAAAAGGAAAACAGCCATATCTACATATCTTAATAAATTCTAGAAGCATAACTATAACATATACTAACTTTTTTATGTCGGTAAAGCCATCCTTTGATTCTGGGGTTAAACATTGTCTGTTATCGTCTCCCAAATTTACATATTTTATCGAACCACAGTCGGACCTCAAAACTTTTTTGCCAAATTCGATTATTCTAAACGATATTTTTCTGATATTGTACTTTTGATATTTGTTTTTTCTAGTCCACAATATTTTATTGTCCTTATCTTTTATTAAATTCTGTATCTTTTTGGGTCCACAGTTTTTTGTTGCTGCAGATGTGGCAGATTTTTTGTGGCGGTTGAAAGGAAAATCAGCATATTATCAGAATTCCCTTGTTGATGCAAGTGTCAATTCGGAAATAGATATTGCGGGCTCGACCCCTAATTTACATAATCAAAAATTGTGCTCGAGAATCCACTGACATCTTACCACTGAGAAGAGAACTGAAATCCTGGACCTGTTAACCTACCTTATTTTTTGATCTCGCTATTATTATCATCATTTCAGCAGAAAGACGTCCACTGCTCGACATATAGATCAAGCATCGCTACTTCGGCCAGCGCAGTGCTTCTTGCAACCAGCGTATTCCTGCGGTCTTCGCCAAGTTATCGGTCAACCTTGTTGAAGGCCTTTCAACGCTACGTCTTCCGATACACCGGTTCGGTCCTCACTATCCTCAAATATAAATACCATCGGAATATTTGATATTATTATTATCTCTTTTATTTCATTTATATACATATAATTTACATTTTTCAATATTTTTTTTTGTATACAAAAAGATAAAAAAAAAATTAAAAACATAAAAAATAGTAGTCCGCCGGTATCGGGAGCAGGGTCCAAGCTTAATTATTATTATTATATTCATTACATTATTCTCCCTTTAATCTTCCATTGAATATTCACACAGATCGAACGCTTAATATAACTCCTACCGATTACCGAAAAGTTGGGCCAGTATAAATCAATATGATCTGTTGAAATCCTCTTTAACAAATCAGGGAGCTAACTACCCATATTTAAAATTCGTTAGCGTCCGAAAGGCTTAAATCCGATTTAGTTTAGTAAGGTTGGCAGCAGCTCAAACGGGCTTCCGTGTGATTTAGAACGAAGCCAGCGTCTATGTTTGAACTTCTAGTGTGAGGACTTTAAAATGGCGGACGAGTGTGGACGTTGTTATGAGTATTTGTTGCAGAATCATAGCAGCGTTGTAAGTTACAACATTGATTTTCGCAAAAAATACTTTAGATAAGAACAAAAAAACGAGTAAGTTGTCCTGAAAAATGATTGGGAGGATAGCTTAATTTTTCAAACGTCCAGACGGTATGCTATTGGTGAAATAGTGATTCATCAGTAAGAGTACCAAATTATCTTCGGCTGTCCTAAACAAAACAGGATCTATTGTGGAGTCAATCATGGTGAGGAGCATTACAAAGCATGTCGATGTCATCAAATGACAACGAAAAGGCTGAAGGCTTACTTACCATCACATCACACATCATCACAAAAAACTGTTTTTTTCTGAATTCTCTTTCTGGAGATTTTGGTTTTGAAGATTTTAAAAGTACAAGCGTATACGCCACCCGTAGGGCTCCACACTCACACAGCGTAGATTCTTGGCGCTTACTTAGCATTGTCCAATAGCGAATGTTTGTCCAAATATTTGAGTTTCGGCTACAATTTAAGGTGAAGTAAGGCGCTCTATTGAATCAGATGACGTGGTATTTTGATTGTTTGAAGACAGTTCCAACAGGAGATATTCCTTGTAAAGTAAAATTCAGACATTTGTGTTCAAAAGGAAATCGTCGAGGTAATGTTTGCAGTAAAGTTTCTGAATAGGTATGAATATTTTTGTTGCAAAATGTTTGTTTAAGCACGGATGATGATGCCAAGAGGATCAGGGTGTACTAATAAGTCCATCAACGTAGATACAGCCTCTCCAAAAGTAGTTGATTCATCAAAACAAGTGACAAATTCAATTTTCTGACGGATAAAAAAACGTCGCGAGTAGAGACAGTTGTCAAATCGTGTTGTCTTTCATTCTTAGTTCGGGCCCCGAACAGGTTTTAAGTCTATGAGTGATAGTGGGGGAGTATGAAACGCCCGTAACTTCGGTCGACCAAACTACGGTCTTCGTGCTTAGATAGTAGATCCCCAGGAATATGAGCTGTGTTCAAAACTCTGCTTCTTCTTGGCTGCGTTCTTGTTGGTCTAATTTGTATTATAAGCAATGCCCGGGAACTTTGGTTAATCTTTTGTTTTACTAGCCCATATTGCTGGCCTACTGCTGGCCAAAGGCCTGCCTACTCTCCTTCCACTTCTATCTGTCCAGGGTGCCAATCTTTGTTAAAGGACTTTTTTTTTTTTTTTTTTCTGGTGGGTAATCATCAAATGACCCCTCCCGCTCTGGTTGGAACGGAAGGGAGTGTCAGACTCTTACTGACTAAAACCCACCCATGTTCCTTCCTTCGCCCTTTATGTTCCGGGGTAGCGGTAACCCTTTCGGACAATCCCGCTGACCCGGCGGGCTTCGGCCCTAAGGGGCCCCTCGAATTATGCTGACATCTCTTTGAGGCGCGCGTGGAACACTTACGCGCCGTCCGGCACGGGCCTGGTTGTTAAAGGACTTCAGTTCTCGATTTTTCGAAAATTATAACCGGCGATCTGTAATCGATTGTGTAAAAAACTCACCGTGAAAGCTTAGGTGAAGTGAGCTGTCAATAGTGTCAATTCCTAACAATAGGTGGTGAAGTGACAGCTCAGTTCAAGCTCACTAGTGTCACCTTTGTTTTCACGGTAAGAATTTTACAGAATATACCTACTATATTATATATATGACGGATCATCAGGATGGTTCGAGCTACGATCGGTCGGATACGGTTTACGTTGGTATCATGCAAAGAAATACCAATTATTCAGGCAAATAATCACTTTACACTTCAATATCTTGTTACAATCAACTGCTATTAGACAATAACAGGCTGGTATGATAATGATGGTTTTAACAAACCCTAGGACAGTTCCGAAGCGTCTTCACTGCTCGATCACCAGGATAAGGAATGCCCGACCTGGCGCGTTCCCTTCAACCTCGAAACCGACAGGAGAAACGCCACGAATCTATCAAAGCACGTCAATTCTAGTCTTCACAGTTGCTGCTACGTGGGGTGCTTTGTTTGGTTGTAAACATCCATTGCTGGATGCGACATATGGGTAACAATTATCGCGAAATATTAACTTATTTCATTACAAAAACATGCAACATGCAAAACCACTCGCTTTACACTAAAATTAATTTAAGAAGGCAATTTGAATCTAGGCCAAAACTAAATGGTCCGATTAATTTTCAGATAAAATTACAAACACGGCGTGTATTTTGGCTAAAATTCTGTGTCTAGTACCTTCGCCTTCTCGTGTAGTAAATGTTTAAAAATTGTACTGGCATGTTCGTTTAAAAATGTTGTTAGGCGGGACAGGTAGGGAAAGTTCTTAGTATTTACTTTTTAAATATCGCATTATTACGCTGAGATAGAAGCCTTTTAGAGCCTCGTATAGGTCTTTTTATTCTTGTTTATTTTTTTGTTGTTGTTTTTGATGTAATTTTGTTAGTTTTAAACGCTCCTTTTTTACTGTTTGTGTTTCCTGTGCGTGTCCCAGATAAAATATTTTTCTTTTTTCTTTCTAGTTTTTTGTGCCTGTTCAGTTTTTAAATTATATACTCTTCGACTGGATATATAGCCTGTTTAATCATAAGGGTGCCGTAAAGTCTGGCCTGAGCAGCAGAAAAGCCTGAAATGCAGAGCGGCTGTTTTGCTAATCAAATGAATATTATTTGAAACCTAGACAGAATCCCAGTTTTAAATTCAGGATTAACCCTTTTAAACTATATTTCAAATAAGAACCGGGATTAAAAGTTCCTGAATGAAACCAAAGATGAATGAATATTCAAATAAAAGCTATTGACACTTCGTGCAGTTCTTGAGCCTTTTACTTATACATCAACTTTACAATAATTCATCATATCGTGTCTAGGATAGGAATTATTGTTAATGTACTCGTAAACATCTTTTTGAGTATGAGCTCAAAAATATGTATCGACAATCATTCTACACTCAGGGAACATAATTTGAATGTCTACAATTTATGATCCATAATACTGTATCAATGTGTAACTACAATAAAGTACTTTAGGCAGGCGCTTTATTTTGTGTAAAATATTTTATCACCACTGATCTCAAAACGGTGAAGGAAAATATCGTAAGAAACGTCCTAGAACCAAAAAATCGAACACATGTGACATGTCCCAACCCGCACTGGGTGGTTTACGGCCCACTCCCTCTCAAAAAGAGGAGGCCTGAGAGTGGGAACATTATAGGCTGATTATGTTTATGCTATAAAGTAATTATCCAATGGGAATATACAAATTAATATAACATTATGGAGCGAAGATTGTAGACAATTAAATTAATTCGATTTTCTTTTTGAGAGTGACTAACGTAGGACAATACATTTGATTGACTACTAGGCGGTCCCGCGTCGTTGCCTCCCTGAAGAATTTGAAGAATTGCGTCTGGTTAATACTTTACTCATTCGTATTTTTGCATCGGAATACAGAGTGGGATCCGAAGCTGTTGGCAGGCCGCCCGAGCCAACTGTCTGCTTGTAGTTACCCTTCAGAGAGTGGGTGTTTTGTGGAATATAAGCAGAACAGCTTTACAAGAGAATCTACCTTGATTGTAAACACTTACTTACACTACTAGTCCTATCGCTAACATTTACTAAAGCTTTGGTGTCCGAAGAAAGTGGTGAACATCAGTCACACAATAACGGCTGTCTTAATATAGAGCGTTTTTTGTCACCTTGATGTCAAATCATCATCTGCCTAGACTTTTTCCAACTATGTTGGGGTCGGCTTCCAGCCTAACCGGATGCAGCTGAATACCAGTATTTTTTTATGGAGAGACTGCCTATCTGACCTCCACAACCTAGCTACTGGGTAATACGATACCTGGTAAGACTGGTTGTCAGACTTTCGGGCTTCTGACTACCCGTAACGACTGTCAAAGTTTCACGAATGCCAGCCGGGACAAACGGCAGAACGTGCGTGTGAGGCACGGGGGGTCTCGGTATGTAAAGATGGTCACCCATCCACAGGCCAACCGTGGCAAGCGTAGCTTAACCGTAGTTTAACAAATTGCAGAATTAATAGGTATGGAAGGACCGCGTAGGCCATTTAAATTTAATTTAAATTTAAAACTACCCTTCTGTTCGCACATCAAAATGAAAGGCTTTAATATCAAAGGGACCTAATTAAATATTAATTATAATAACAAAGGTGAACATGAAAGTGGAATCAATTCTATTAAGAATCGTTTTTACTTTCATCTTTCGTGTTCTTTGTGGTACTAGTAAATACCAATGTAAGAAATTACCTACCACAAGTAATTTATTGTAGGACTAGCTTTTGATCACGGCTTCGCTTGCGTGGAGGTCGGCATGGGTTTTTTAGTAGCCTGAGTTACTCCTTATAACATCAGCTATCTGTTAGTAAATGTCCCAGCAAAAGCGGTCCAGCCGTTTCGGAGATTAGCCGGAACAAACAGACAAGCCGAACAGACAAAAACTTTCATATGCATTTAGTAAAAAGCTGTTATTTTGACATTACAAACGTACATAAATAATAAATAAATAAAAAAAATTATAAAAACAAACATACATTTCAATTTTATTTATTTGTATGTATAGATAATATTAA
Source organism: Apamea monoglypha (assembly GCA_911387795.2). Taxonomy (NCBI): domain Eukaryota; kingdom Metazoa; phylum Arthropoda; class Insecta; order Lepidoptera; family Noctuidae; genus Apamea; species Apamea monoglypha. The sequence continues at coordinate 2,357,775 of OU426923.1, read as the reverse complement.
TATTGCTTTTACGTTTATTTTGAAGAAGCTTCGGAAATTGCTTTACGAATTAATTAGGTTTGGGAGTAGATCAATGCGGTTTTTCTTTCTGTGTGTTCCATTTTAATTATTTTGCTTGTTTTCTGATTCTTGATACAAAATTATATCATCTATCTTATGCTCTGAACATGTGTCACCATCATCATCATCATCATCATCAACCTGTAGCAGTCCACTGCTGGACATAGGCCTCTCCTATTGCACGCCATTCAACTCGATTTTCGGCAACTCTCATCCAGCTGCTACCAGCTGGATGCCCTCAGGCTAGGTGGAGCGACGAACTTCGCAGGATGGCTGGTGGCAGCTGAACATGATTTTCTTCTTAAAATTTTTCAGGAATATGAAAAAGTTTGTTTTATCAAGTTTTCGCGGCACTTTAATGTTGAGTTAAAACCTTTTTACTCAAATCATATTAAATTTAAGCAAATCAGTAATTAAGCCCGATTGGTGGGTATCAAAGGGCATGTCAATTACATTAAACGAATATTACTTACCTACAACATTTCCTGAAAAACTTTAATTAAAGTAATGCTGTGCAGATATTTAAACTCATTCACGTAATGTCATATGAAAAGCATCAGAAAGAATATGGTGGGAACAAAAAAGCCGTACATGAGAGATTTTATATTTTTATTTAACAAAGCCAACGGGAGGAAGGTAGCTTATGCGGTGTAGAGCATATTTTTGTGACTGGTTTTCTATTTTTTTCCCCGCATGGAATGAAAAAATAACATACCTACGTAGATTCAAGGCATTTTTATTTGGTTGTTGATGGAAAGTTCAGGCATCACTTAGTGATACCATCAGGATGTTCAGTGTTTTGGGGGAGAGTACATTCGTGACTCTTGTAATCTTGCTGAATGGAATTATCTCTGCTTTCTTTATCTTCTGCTGAAAATGGACGCGGAACCTTCTTTTCATGCGTCAGTCATCCCACCACGATCATGAGAAAGTGGATTAAGCTGCCAACCACCTTCCTAACATAATCAGCCTATAATGATCCCACTAGCAATACAGGCCTCCTTTGTGAGAGAGAGTGGGCAGTAGTAATCATCCACGCGGACCCAGTGCGGGTTGGTGGGTAGATGTCACACGTTTTCGAATTTTTGGTTCTAGAACATGGCGGTTTCCTCACAATGTTTTCCTTCATCCTTTTGAGAGCAGTGGTGATGAAATAATTTAGGTAAGTCATAAGTCGCAGTCGCTACCACTGCTATACCACCACCTTCTTAATATTTGGAACAATTTATATTAGAATAGCATTCTCTTAATTATGTAAACCATATTACCGTATAACCTTAAATAAATAAATAAGTAAACCATATTACTTATTATCGAAATATTATATAGGGTGACTGGGCCGTCTCATAACTAAAACTGATCTTTTAAAGACAACCTACAGAGGCATGAGTGTATTTAGTTACTTTGACAATGTTGGCTTCATATCTCATCCATATCACAAGCCTTCGCGCTCCGGTTTTATCTACAGTCAGTTCATGTTCCCACAAATCATAAACGTATATTTTCATTGCCATATCAGCGGAACAAAAGGTTTAAAAAAAATAGTAAAAAACATATTTTCCTGCCGCTTAGTTGCCCGCAGCTCAATACGAGTGTCAGTTAGTGGAAAAAATAAACTTTTTTTTTGTTTTTCGTAAACACAATGTGACCACCCATCAAATACTGCCCGCGGTGACGTATTCACGTTACATTCGAACAAATAGCTATTTTTTATAAGCCTACGACATTGCAGCGGCATTTTTGCGTACATTTTTTAATCTATGGCACGCATGAACTGCTATTTTTTGAGCGTTTGAATATGGCTCTGATATTTGAGCTTGGTATTGTTAGGGATAAAATATAATCGAATGGAAAATTTGTTGTAGTGTTAGTCATGCATAAAGTGTACTATTGCCGAATTGAATAAATCTGTTTTTTTAAACAACTGGAAAATCTTTCAGCTTGTTGGAAAATAAATTGAACCACGAGCGTTATTTTCCACAGTGATAAGAAAATTTACCTGAAAAGTAATATCAGTTGATTTTATTATATTTGCCTGCTGTAAGAGTCTGAAAGCATCTCTACGCGGAATAGGGTAGTAGCATGCAAGTAACTAACCTGCACCCAAATTGCGTAACACACTTTTAATTACAATCTGCATCATTTTGAAGGATGTTGCTAATCCATTGCTTCATATGTTCGAACAACGTAAATAACGCAATGAATGTTGTTGAACTGTCAAAATAAAAGACATTGCTACTGTTCTGTTAGTGTGGTACGCAATTACCCCCCCCCCCCCCATTCTAACCTTCACTAGAAAATCACAGCTCACTGACGATAACCTAACATTTATAATAAATAAAATCGAAAGTCATTTGTTCAAATTAGGCTGAGATTCAGCACTTTTCGAACGTCAAAATTACAAAAGACATTCCCTAAAAACGCCCGCCCTTCACCACTTCCTAGTGCTATCGCTGGGAAGAAGAAGTGAACAGACTCCCTAGCAGCACAGCTGTCTGTTCAGTTAGAAAATTGATTGTATACAATACTAGGTACCTATGTTAGGTAATCAACATTACAAGACACAGAACATAAAATTAAAATATTTGCCATATGTCAGCTAGCCACGCCAATATACCAACAAATATAATAAAAAACTATACGTACTCAGGCTAAAAAATAATTAATTAAAATTAATATGTAGATAAAAACTTACTACCTAAATAAAAGCCTCCAGGCATAAAGAGCGTGACAGCTTGCATATTTATGCATTGCTGGGTTCTGTTCACATAGCTGTCACTTGAAATGAATGAAAATACCTACATTTTCCCTCTTCAAGGTACATTGGCTCAAATTCTGGTAGATATAATATATGTACAAGGTAAACCAAGTATTAATTCACTGGAGTACGTTTGTGCCATGTTTGTGCCCAGGTGTACAGCTACCGTTTAATTAAAAACATGGCCGGCTACATACTTTTATGAATTTAAATTTCATTCCTCTACGAAATTAATATTCATTTTATTCGGTGCACTGCCTTTTGTTTGTTGGAAGGTGGCTTCTTGAGATAAATCATAATCAGCCTATAATGTTCCCACTGCTGGGACACAGGCCTTCTCTCGGTGAGAGGGAGTGGGCCGTAATCCACCACTCGGGCCCAGTGCGGTTTGGTAGATGTCACATGTCTTCGAATTTTTGCTTCTAGGACATGCCGATGCTTAAGATAAATAGAGAAATTAATAAAACTAGTTTTTATTTACATATTTTTTGCCAAATTATGAATGTGCATCTTTATCTTTTTAATCCCCATTGTAGCAGGTCCTTCCAGGCTCTATTTTTTTAATCTGTTACAAAAATACAATTCGAAAATCGTGGTAATGTATCAAATACTATGCAAATTGAGTAACTATCAAATATGCAAGTAAGTGAACGTATTTACATATATCAATCAGTATTAATCGTCACATAAATGGGATTCCATTGTATAAACCGTCCAACTGCGAATTTAATTTTTGGTCGGCAATCGAGATTTTGAACTAAAATGCATCTCTCCCTATCATTGGTTGAAATTTGCATGAATAATTTCAAACCGTACCCACTGTTTTACTGCACGACTCCATTTTCACTGTCAATAGGGTTGCCAAGTTATCAGCTGCATGATTAAATAAAACAACATACACCTAATGTACTTTTGACAGCCGTTACGGATAGTCGGACAGAGATGAGTCTGACATCCAGTCTTACCAAGGGGTATCGTGTAACTGGGTTGTGAAGATAGTCATACATATACTTAGGAAAAGGCTAGCCAGATTGGATCACTATTCAATCTGCCTAGCCTAAGTGTCTACTAGTATTTTACTTTTGGGTTTCCGACTAAAAAATTACACTTACTTTTCTCATTTTTCGATTAACGTAGGTATGTATAGAATAGGATTATCGAATGCAGGTAACATCGAAGTACGGTACGATCGTAGCCATGTTGTTTTTGAACAGCAACCAACATTTTACATATTTTCTGATATTTAAGGCATATTTTTATAAAAGTGTAAAAAGGAGTAATAATGAGATTCACTCATAAGATTAACAGAAAAACATTTTCGTAGTGGAAACCAAAAATGTCAACGAATTACTTAGAAGAACAGCAACTATTACGAACTTCACTTATTTTTTTAAACTCTTAAATATTTTTCACCGAAAGAAGTAATTGTCTTCCTCAAAACTTGGTAGCCCTAACAGGATGTTCCCACAAATTGTCACCCAAAGTGGTCCAATGTGGGCGAGGGGGAGGCTGGGTCATCCCGGGAGGGCTTCGGGTGGATTTTTTCGGGATCGCACGTTAGGGCTCTCGGCAATTTAGCTAATTGCAGTTCATTTTCACTTCATTTTATTCACATAAAGGTTTATGTGAGGATCAAAGGTGTGAGGGTCGCGGCTTTAATGGATCATGAATATCTGTATGTTATTTTAATAATTAAGATTTTGTGCATACATTCGTGTCTGTGAAAGGTTTTTGGGAAATTGAAATTTGAATTCCCGCTTGGGGGAGAAATTAAAGGAAATCGGATTAGCTGTCTTAAGTCGTCTGGGTCTGCTAACGAGACTTGGGTACTGTCAAATGTACCTTGTTACAAAGCTAGATCATTTTGCTACTGGCTTCAGTTGATTTTCGGGAAAAAGCATACCTATCTATCTAACATCATCATCAGCCTATAGCAGTCCACTGCTGGACATAATAGGCCTCTCCTATTGCACGCCATTCAATTCGATTTTCGGCAACTCTCATCCAGCTGCTACCAGCCATCCGGCGAAGATCGTCGCTCCACTTAGCCTGAGGGCGTCCCACCTTACGTTTACCGATTCGCGGTATCCACTCAAGAACACCTCTACCCCAACGGTCATCGGTTCTACGGCTAATATGGCTGCCCCATTGCTACTACAGCTTGCTTATTCTGTGAGCTATGTCGACAACTATGGTTCTCTGCCAGATCACCTCGTTGCGGATTCCATCTGACATCAACTAAATAAACATCTTAAATTCACTGACAGACAACAATCCTCTCAGTCTATCGCAGTCCACTGCTGGACATTGGCCACTACCAAGCTGCGCCACAAGACCTTATCATCCGTCTTCCGCATCCAGTCTGTTCCAGCCACCTTCTTAAGAACGTCTGTCGATCTAGCTGACAGATAACGCACTGCCTAAAGTGCTTGGTCTAGAAGCTTTAAATTTTACGTAAGAGTTCCTTACATAACGAAAGTGACCCCTAAGGAAGGATTTCTGAAAATTCATCCTCAAAAGTGACTAAATAGGGGATGAGAGTTGGTATGTTAGTTCGTCATTTTTTCCGATGGGAAGTGCCATCGGTCGCACGACTTGTGTGCTATACTCGTAAAAGTTATCTTTAATAACACCATTCACATGGATTTAATGGATAATCATGAAAGTTAATCAAATCATTATAATACATGCCTCATTAATTTTACGTTCAAAGAGTGCTGATTCTCAGCCCAGTTTGAATAAATGAATTTTGATTCTGAATAATGTATCCACCAAAAAAATCGGTTAAAGTTAAACAGTCGTACAGTAGTTAAGTTATGAATGTATTAGTGAAGAGAAGAAGCGTTATCTCAGAGGAAGCTTATAAGATTTATCAGATAAGAGGTTCGCAGCTTAGTTCAGTTAAGTCAGATCTTGGCATTTCACTCGCAGATACACAGGGAAGCTGTGTTACTTCGTTTTCGTAGGAAAATCGTTTCAACACGTGTCTTTAAGCAAAAATAGCCAGTTTATTTGTTTATTCTCGCACTTTGAAACGGTCTCGATTGAGCAACACAGGAGAGTCTAATTTTTTAACAGTTTTCATTCCTTTGTCAACAAGGTAGATAATATCAGCATAATTTTTCAGATCCTATTCACACAGTAGGTACCTATTCCTTTGTAATCTTTGAGTCTCTTTGTTAACCTCATTCGTTAAGATAAATACTTTTCAACCAAAAATTATCTTCGACACACATTTTCAGCTCCTGTAGGCTATTAAACTGCCTCCAAATTGTAATCAAAACCCCATCTTCCACCACTTCCATCCCCAATTCCACATCAAGATACGCCTAATTCACCGTTCCAATATAGCTTAGTTTCAATCGGCCGCCTTCGTTCGTCCGTGACGCGAATGCACGTAGCCGGCCGAATACAGGAGCATTGCGACACAGAGGAGATAGATACAGAAGGCCGGGTCTATACAATGAGCGTTAACGCACGCACTCATAGACACGCGTCTACGTACAAAACGCGCCATAAACCTTGGTGACTGAAGTTACCGGCCGATTGGATTTTTTCCATTTGATACGGACTTCAAAAAGAGGAGATTGTATGTTCGTGTTTCTTGCCCGTTCTTCTCTTAGCTTTTTCTCTTAGCATTTTTGAATACACAACTAGCTTCTTTCTGACTGACCAACTCCTTGAGAAATTCAAAAGTGCCTGTGATTGGTTTAATTGAAATATATGCTTTGAGTTCGAAGCGTTTATGCCTGATACCGACTTAACGAACACGGAGACTTGTAGCGTGTACTGTACTGTAGCGATGGAAAACGCACTCGCGACTAGTCTTTTGGCATAGTTTGAGATAGCCGTACACGGTATGTTTTCGTCTATGTATGCGTGCGCTCGCTGTAGATACGAACTATGGAGCTGGCCTTCTGTACCCTAGGTAACCTGTACCTAGGTAATACGTGCTGGTGTCCGCAACTCCACGTCAGTGCGCGTATTCTGTATCCTGTCTACTCTATGTCTGCGAGCATGATTCACTGCAGCTTAGAATCCGTATTAGGAGCACGTATGATGCATTTTCTTTATTTTTCGTTGTACGGAATATTCTGTTGCCGAAGGTTGTGGTTATGGAAATCGTGATTAGGTCTTAGCTTGTTAAAGTGGAGTTTCGAATTGGTTGTGTGGAATTTTGAATAATAGTGGAGCTATGTAGGTGGACATATTGGATTTGGGACAGAAGATTGAATTTTGGGAGTGTTGGGCGCAACTTAAAGCTAGGCTAGCTCAAGAGCGGGCTCAGCTTATATTATATTGTATATCGGGCTGGTATCCGTAGCTCCACGTTCAAAACGTGTATTTTCTCTCTTATAATAATCTATCCCATAAAAAAACTATCATGTAATAAGAAAAAGCAAATTTTTAAACCTAATTGCTTTTATTTTACTTTATCCAGGTAGTTGAAATTCAGTTGATGGCGAAGAAAGTCGTGAACAAATGCCAAATTTGACTTGAAGCGACTCTCATCTGCTACACCTTTAATACCAGTTACACAGTTTTCATTTTCCTGAATAATTTGTAGGGAACTATGAAACAAGTTAAAATGTTCGTCTTACCCACAATAACGGTAGTAAGTACAGTTCCGTGTGCTGACACCGAAAGCCGATTCAATATAGTCGCCTTCTCGTTTCAACCGAGAATCAAACGTGACGAGAATGCCCTTCGTATTATAGTTTATTTCCCAACTTATTCCTGTTACGGAATATTATTTTGTGGGTTCTATTGAGAGGTTTTGGTAGGTTTTCAATGATGGTAGATTGGGTATGACATTATTTATGTTTTTTTTTTGCCTATAATGTTCCCACTGCTGGGACCCATGCCTCCTTTTGGTGGGGAGGAATGGGCCGTAATCCGCCACACAGGCCCGGTGAGGGCTGGTAGATGTCACATGTCGATGACATGCCGGTTTCCTCACGATGTTTTCCTCCACTGTTTGAAGAGCAGTGGTGATAAAATAATTTATACAAAGTAAAGCGCCTGTCAGGGATCAAACCTACAAAATAAAACTCTTGAATCGCGGCCGGTACCTCTGGGCCACCACTGCTCAATATTCAGATTTGATCAGTCACGGTCCGTCCATGCAATTTTTATTACCAAGCTATAAAAATCCAGATTAATGTATTCAGCACTTGGTGGTGCCTGACAGCACCCGGTGAACACAAGAAAATGTGTTTCCTCAACTCCGTAATAAATAACACAACGTATATTATGCTATCGAATATAATAATTTAGACTAAGTAGGTATCTGTATAATTCTTAACATTAACTCTACAATCTAGAACACACGTCGACATCTTTTCCCTTCTTCCCCATTTTGGGACACACATCAACATTCATCCCCTTCTTCCCCATTCCAAGACAGACTTCAACATTTTTCTCTCGCTTCCCCACCGCCTCAGCCTGCCCCACATTGTCTGGCAGCACATCGTCCGAGGTATCTGGCAGTAGTGTCACTACGCATGCTGTTAAAAGGGACAGGATGCCCATGATAAGTGATGGTAGACCTGGCCAGTACTCCATCTGCAATGGAAAGTATAAATAAATTAAAGTAGCACACGTAGGTCCTCTGACGTGGACTGATGGGCTGGTGGAAGTCGCGGGAATTAGCTGTATGCTGGCAGTGCAGCATCCTAATTGCCTAACACTCTATCAATCACCATTTCAATCATTTTGAAGCATATCGCTCATCCATTGCTTCATATGTTCGAAATATTTGTCTGCTCAATAACGTAAATAACGCAACGAATGTTGTTGAACTGTCATAATGATAGGCCATTGCCTGTAAATGATATTGTCTTATGCAATTACTTGGGACAAGCCTATGTCCAACAGAGGATGTTTTTCGTCTGATGTGAAGGTGAAATAGGTGAATTATAAAATGAATAATTTCTACAGGTACGAACGGCGTAGGAACGTATCATCCAAGAAATCAAGAAGGATTTTTATAAAACACCAGAATCAGTACTCGGTAGTTTCCAGAAATTACTGAAATTGTCGGTAAAATTGCAGTAAGAATACTTCGATGATTTATTAGGAATTTCTGAGAAACCGTTCTTAGATTCCCGGGATAAATACGGCAAGGATCGAATGTTTACTCTGAATATCTCGGTATTTTAAGAAATGTAATGACTTAGCTACACGAGCGTAGCTACCATTGTTGGTCTGAGAAAGATATTTGTACTAAGGTCTTGGAGTACAACAGTTTGTACTCTACGACCTTAGTACAAATATCTTTACAGATTTTGCCAAAAACACAGACTTATCTTCTTTTTATATGTAAAAAGATTTCTAAAACCATTCACTGCATTCGTGAAAGATATTTTAATATTCTCAAGCATAATTTTTTTAATAACTTACTAATAAAGGTGTCTGTGGAGCTATGATGGCGGCAACTCTTCCCAGAGCGGAGCATAATGCATGCATAGTGTTCCGAGTGTAAGTAGGAAACAATTCCGATGTGTATATGTACACGATACGAATTGCAACAGTCGAGGAAAACTTTCCCGAAATGTATAGCAGTATGGACAGCCAGGCGTACTCTGTGGAAAATAGAAATATTACTGGTATTCCTGTTTTAATTATACTGATGGCTTTTTATTTTTGAAGTAAAAATTTTCTAACCAACTTATATTTCCCTGAAAATTCTTTACCTAATTGAACTCATTCCATTCAATTATAATGCAACTTGTTTTTACCATACCTGTCGGCATTATCGAATGCGCCATACAAAAAGTTCCAGTCAGTAAAAACGAAAATATCAACGGCCTCTTTCTCTTGCATTTCGTCAGCAAATACAAAATGGCGACACTCGCGGGTATTCCACTCGTCATTGTCAACCCATAGTTCAGGTACTTGTTCCCTTTCAAGGATACAGAGTTTATTAATAACGAGTATGCATTGAACAGTGCGGTAAACCACATGCAAATGCAACACAGCAGTCTTAGGAGCAATTTCTTCGATGAAAACGTCATCTTCACCAAAGTCTTCAAGCTCACATTTGAAGAGTTCTCTTCGCATTTCAAGTTGGACAGTTTAATTTCGTCAATATTAATTTTGTTCGTCTTAGCTGCTTGCCTGATCATATCATCGACTTCTTTTTTCTTGCCTTTGTTCAGTAGCCATCTTACACTTTCGTCCATCCAGAATATATACAGGATGAATAGAAGTCCTGGTGCATATATGGCTATTAAGAAGATTCTCCAGCTTGGTACGAGCCAGGCTATGACAGCCAGTGACATTCCGGCTATAGTTGTGAACATGCTGAGAACGAATATGATTAACGGTCGATGTTCCTTTGTGACGGTTTCTATGGCTGAAACATAATATTATGTCAATTGAGGTTTCACAAGTGTTATACAAAAAAAGGTAGAAAAAAAATTACATTTTATTTTAAGTATTTTAAAACAAAATTGTGTTACTGAATCCCAAAAATGTAAACTGAGCCCTCTCATCCCTTTCCGTCATCTTTTTCTTTTATTTTAATTTTGGTCATCTAAACACACAACACTACACTAGCTTCTGCCCGCGACTTCGTCCGCTTGAAATTCCTTGTTCCCGGGGGAACAAGGAATTTCGGGCAGGCGATACGATGCGACGGGGTAAGTCGGGACTTACCCCGTCGCATCGTATCGCCTGCCCGCGATATTACTTCGTTTCCAGTCGGCGTTCTTTCTGACTTTTTTGTTTTTGTTCGACTTCTAAGGGTCGTAGCGAAATCTTAAGTACCTTATAGCCTTTTTTTCCGGATGGGAAAACATCAAATGACCCCTCCCGCTCTGGGTGGACCGGAAGGGAGTGTCAGACTCTTACTGACTAAAACCCACCCATGTTCCTTCCTTCGCCCTTTATGTTCCGGGGTAGCGGTAACCCTTTCGGACAATCCCGCTGACATACCTTATAGCCTTCCTCAAGAATTGAGTTATCAAATGCTAAAATAATATTTCAAATCCGACTGGTTATTGTTCCAGAGATTAGCGCGTTTTAACAAACAAACTCATCATCTGCCTGCCTTTTCCCAACTGTGTTGGAGTCGGCTACCAGTCTAACCGGATGCCGCTGAATACCAGTATTTTACGGTACTGGTACTGGGTTGGGAAGGTCAGATAACCTTCACAACTCAGTAACTGGGTAATACGGTACCACTTAGTAAGACTGGTTGTCAGACTTTCGGGCTTTTGACGACCCGTTACGACTACCAAAGATCAACGAATGACAGGCGAAACCAACGGTTTAACGTGCTGTCCGAGGCACGTAGGTGTCTTGGTATGTAAAGATGGTCACCCATCCATGGACTAACCGTGGCAAGCGTAGCTAAACTTGATCGATCGACCGCCAAACTCTTTAGCTCTATTATTAGTATAGTATTTAGTATACTTTTTTAATTTCATCAATTAAGACCCGAAACAGTCTGGATACACTTGTTGGTGTATTTGAACATAACAACTAAGAAACAGGGAATTGGTTACCTAAAGTGAACATAGCAGAGTAACAGTCCCCCAGCAAAGGTTCCACTGTCTCGAGAGCGACGTACAGCCAATACGAGTAGACCACGCTCTTCCACAAGCCAACCACGGCGCAAGCTACTGCCGTGAATATTATTACACTCTTTCTGCCAAATCTGGAAGAATACAAGTTGAGTCATCAGAATTATTTACATGTAGGCACTGCTAATCATGCTGGATAAATTTTCATCCAGAACCCACGACCACGCTACGCACGAATGTGTTGGCAGACAAATGATCCGCGCAGCTAAGCGTGTACATCCACACGTAGAAGTGGAAGGTACACGTATACGCGACGACCACGCGTACGCAAGACAAACGTTCAAAATAAACTGGCGAAGACACGCCTAGAAGAATGGTAGTATAGTTGGTTATGGTTATGTCAGAGTATATAATAAAACTATGTTATATCTTCAGACATAAACAAATCGTATCCCAGATAGTTCAGAACATAACAAACGGGTGCACGTGCTTATGATAACAATGGAATATTTTGCAGAAATTATGAACTGATCATCTCAGCTAAAAGGTGCGTAATTATGAGAAACTAAGCATGATTGCCCATGTTTAACAACGTACTCTAGTCAAAAATAATGTGAAACTAATTTAATGCTAATCACACTATTTGGTGTGAATAAATTGCCATTTTTATAAAACGTTTACATTATAATAACACGCACTTCCTGCTGAGCCTCTAAAAAGGGACAATCATGAGAATTTGATTAGGTAAACGGTAGAGCCATTGTGTACATTGAGAAGTATTGTAACAATATTACTCCTCACATAACGTGTTATTTTGAATAAGTTCCTTTGATAAAAATATTTATACTGTGACTTTATTTAATGAATTCATCATTAAATAAAGTCATAGTATAAATATTTTTATTTTATACCTAGGTACTGAAACCACTTCCGATATAGCCGATAAACTATAAAGCCAAAATGCATTACCATTTTTTTTAGCTCGTTTTGTGTTCCACGCTGGGCAAATACCTCGGCAGCGGTTTCCTCCATCAGGCGTAATTTAGGCTTAATTGAAAGCTAATAGTAAAACGTAAACGACTGCTTTGTTCGTCTAGTGATGATAGCACATGAAGTCCTGGGTTCAATTCTTGGGTCAGGAAAAGTGTTTTGGGTTCAGCCCGGAGTCTGCCACTGAGAAATTCCTGATAGGGAACATAACTGGCAAAATTTGGGTGCACTGTGTGTGATGTACAAACTATCCTCTGCCTCATCCTTCGGGGATTAGGTACAGGCGTGATGTTATTGAAAGAAATAAAAAAAGAAAAATTTGCTTGGTTCGGTTGTGTTATGTAGTTGAAATTGGCAACCAGTTGCTATAAGAACTGTAAATGAGTAAAAGTAGGTAAGCATAATTTTGAATTACTTGTCTGATAAAGGTCCGACAAAGAGCAGTCCCATCATATATCCAACGCTGTGCATGGTGCCAACGAGGGTCCTCTTCCAGTCCTCACACCCAAGATTGAACTAAAAAGAGAAAGAGAATTTTACAAAACCTCGAATCTCAATAAACTCAAACAACAACACACACAAATCAAACACTCACACACAACCAACCACCACAACCACCAACACCACAACACAAATCAAACACCACAACCACAAGCACAATCACACACACAAAACAAACCCACACCACAACACAAATCAAACACCACAACCACAACCACACACAGAAAACAAACCCACACCACAACACAAATCTCAATCTTGCTACATAGTCCTCATATGATCTGCCTATTACATTGTATGGACTTTAAAAAAGACTGACATCTGAGTTTGTTTCGGTGTTTCTTCTCAAAGTAAATGTCGAGGAAACACCGACCTCAAAAAATACGTGTAAAAGTTTTATTTTTAACCAATTTACGAAGTAATTATAATTTACTAGCTGCGCCCCGCGGTTTCACCCGCATAAGTTGCGATCCCGTGGGAATATCGAGATAAAAAGTACCCTATATGTTAATTCTGATTATAAACCATATGTGTGCCAAATTTTATCCAAATCCGTTCCGAAGTTTTTGTGTGAAAGAGTAACAAACACCCATCCATCCATCTCAAACTTGCACGTTTATAATATGTATTAGGATATACATTATACAATATGTAACAAAAACCCTGTTGTTCCTTTTAGGGACGTATACATTTACCTACAAGCACAACATTGATGAAATTATAATTAACAAAAAATAAGCATTGGCTAGTTGAGAGGTCAAAATCAAATAACTATTCAAATCGACACATTCAAAAAAATAAGCCGGCGGCGGTGCAGCGGCACCGAGCAAACAGAATTACAGAGGTAAGAAATCGGTTAAACATTACAAATATTTATTTTAATTATTTTCGTTGAACAGTTTTTTATAAAGCATTTATTTTTTATTTTTTTTATTGCTTTAATTACGTATGTATACCGATTCTCAAAACGTAGGTAGAAAGAACAACAGGGTTTTTGTTACATATTGTATAATATAAAAGTAGAATTGCAAATCAGTTACTCGTTGCGATTCTAAAACGAAGGGAGTTCAATAGGTTGGGGGTTCAACCTTCATAAAAGATAGGATTGCGTACCCAAAGGGGTACACAATAGTATCTTTTTGTTTTGTACTTAGATCTATCACTAAATAAAAAACTCATCAGGTTACATAAATACCTATTATTAGTTAATAACCATGGCAGTCGGGACAGTGACTCACTAGTTTCTAACAGGTATACTACCAGGTCGATGACAGCAGGTAAATATGATGTACCTACCCAGAGTTAGTAATTACTATGGCGGCAGAACCTCAATAAAACGCGTTCCTTATTTATTGAACACTTTGCCTGCTGACATCAGACAAGAAGATAATAAAGTAAAATTCGCACGTAAACTTACAAAATATTTATTAGATTCTAAGATGTAAGTGTAGGTATTATAGTATATATAGGATATTAAGTTTACTGTAAGAGAGACTCAACCATCTCGCAGTTAAACTGCGTAAGCAGTTTTGTGGGGCAATGTACCTAGCGTTTTTTCATTCATTCAAAAGTAAAATAGTCACGTTACTATTATTAGTAAAATTCCCGAGTTTTTCCTCGATACCAATTTGATCATGCGCATCACTGGTGGCATTGAGCTATAATAAAATGACTGTCCCGACTGGCCAAAAGTGATCACCATAACAATACTAATAGATCGCTATAATGGCCGTGATTGAATATAGCCTGATTACTACGTTTGGTGAGTGGATTGGCCATAGCAGCATGGCGAAGGTAAGGCATATGAGGAAGCTATGGACTTTCCTCTTCAATACATATATATCCGGTCATAGAAAAGAGGTTGTATTGGTAAAATGAGCCAGATTGGCCTTCAAACATATAGTCGATTTTTTAAATGCATTGTACAAGTTTGTGATATTAGTGCAATCACTGTGACATTATGTGTGTTTAAAACTATCAATAGTTGCATTCTAAGAAGAAATATACTTATCTTGCGACCCGGCCCTGCTTCGCACAATTGCTATAGTAGTGATATGGAGACATAAAATAAATAAACGGCTATATTTAGATATTGCACAGAAATTCCGATGTTTAACTGTTTTAACTGGTAAAACTTAGGTTTTACCAGTTAAAAAATGTATTGAACAAATACAGACGTTAAGAATGGTGTACTTTGCACTTGCTGATTCGCTAATTAGTTATGGACTTCTTGTGTACGGGCGCACCTTTATTACATATTTAAAAGGTATTAAAGACATAAAAATGAGACTGATAAAGTTTCTGGTTAGTAATAATGTTAAAGATAATTGCAACAAAGAGTATTATAAGTTATTTCCCATCTGTAAAATCATATCCATAGATATAAAAGTAGATTATTTGATTGGTCTGGAATATTATTTTGATGAATATAAAGTTAATGTTATAAACAAGTACAACACAAGTAGGGTTACAGAGAACAAACTGGTTCTAGCATAGATAGCAAATTATTATGGTAAGAGAACATCTAAGTATTTGGTGCCTAAAGTGTTTAACAAAATAGATTTATTAAGAGAAAATGTCAAAATTAGTAAAGGATCACTTAAGACGAAATTAAAAAATAGTATACAGGATAGCAAACAGAACTAAATACATTGTATAAGATTAAACCGTAACAGTATAATATATGTATAAGTAGTAGGTATGTATGTAAGCTGTTACATTGTTATGTAGAAGAGCACTTCTCGCCATCAAACGTAAAAGTTTGGCGAGTTTAGAATTAAGTAACACTACTGTATTAAAATATCATTGAATAAATAAAAATAAAAAAAAGCATTTATGTGTTATACCTACGCATAAACCTTCTGGAATAAATGCCCTAAATGATTCATCGCATCAAAATCGATTAAGGAGCTTAGAAGATCTTAGCGGTCGAACAGACTAACACGAAAATCGACTTTGTCAAAGTGCACTTAACGTGTATATAGATGTAAAAGTCAACTTACCTCAGCAACAAAACTGTCAGGTCTATCATAAACCCATTCGTCACAATCAGTAGCATGTGATACATCGAAGTCGTCTTCGCCACAAGTACCGTTATTTTGAAACAGTTTGTATTTGTGACATTTCAAATCGACACTTGTATTAAAGTTTAATTTTGATAGTTCTGTGTAACTGCAGTTTGGATATTTACACCTGGAAAAGAGGTAAATAAGAAAGTTACAGTTATATTTAAAACAACTCTTCCATCATTTTAATTCTATGACCTTTATGATTTGTACGTACCTACTCGTTCGTTTATTGTAATTGCATCATTTTGACATTTTATTTTATTCTAATCTATTCTTATTACAGTATTAACATGATTTTTTTTCGTTTATTCATTTTCTATTTTACAATATGTCCAACAGTATACTGTCAAGATTTGAGATGAAGGCCAATTTAAAAAAAAAGGTTGTATATAAGCTTAAGTCAATTGTTTTTAACCTTGACAGAGTTCTAATAAATTCGTAATGTGCAGACATAGATAATAATATAGTTAATTTCAGTATACTTTCAGCGTTCGCTGACATAATGCGGCCATTACACATGAATTATTTTAAGATAGCAGGTTTCAATATGAAGTAAACAAAAATATAATAGACTCACCTATAGCCAACGTTTTCAACAGCAAAAATATAATTTGTACTATGCCACATACTACCAAAAGATAGCATTCCAAGTAAAAACATAAACTTTAAATGATATCGTCCATATATTTTTAATTCACGTAGCACACTTTCTAAATCCGTTACTTCTTTTGAATTTTTTACATCTTTTGTAAAAGATTCCATTTTCCCTTCTTTTGCTGGTTTCTTTTCTGGTTTGTCTTTACATTCTATTCTCTTATCTTCGTTTCTTGGTGTTATATCCTTTCCATCATCTTTTGATTTAATTATCTTCTCCATTTTCTGTTCTCATGTCTACAGCACAACTAAAGATGTTATTTTTGTCGCGAGTAATGTTGTACTAATGCATTTCATTGTTTTAAAGTTGAGTACTTTATTGAATGGGTAGAGGACGATGTATGTTTTCGCTATCGGTAATCAAAATAATATGGGAGTGGAGCCGACGGGTTGACGTGCTCGCAGAGGCGCAGATGAGTCTCAATGATTAAAGATCAGAAAGAGTCATTTGCAATTTTGGGGGGTCTCGTATGTTCTGTCGACTATGCTGCTAGTATTAAGTCATTATAAACAGCTTATGAACTTTTTTGTACATTTATATTATTAGGAGCGATTGTTTTGGATTTTACGTCATTAGTTAATTGATCTTCTAAAATAACTTTTTGTAATATGCTTGAAATACTCTCCTTATATCTATTGTCACAGTCACGCGAGGAAAGCCGTGGGCACTGCTTGTCTGTTCTGATAATTTTTAGATAAAACTTTATAATAATTTAATTTTAAATGACTTAACGTCAGTATTATGGGAGGCCTATGTTCTATATGCGTGGACGTCGTTCGGCAGAAATGATGATGATGCATAACAATGTCGACATTTAAAGCAAATTCTACATGACAATCTCTAGTATTTGTAAAGATATCATTTTTACAAATCCAACCATGTGGAACGAACGGCAGCTGCTTCCAATTGCACACGTTTTTGTCACCTGTTTTAACATTGTCTTGTATTTATATGTGAAATTTCATATTTTAATTGGTATGTTCTCCAAAATCAGCTTGTTTTGATTGGTGATTTTTACCCGAATGCGCGACAGTAAAGACAGGCTTATGTTTTTCACTCGTATTCATGTATCTTTGTATATGGAATTCTTTACCACTTGAAGCATTTTAATAGCTGGAAGTAATTTTATATATGACATCTCTATCGACTCAGGTCGCGCGATGGTTATAGGTTTTGTTTTTGTAAAATCCGCCAATAAGTAATGTCTCGAAAAAAAAAATAGTACCATGGCATTGTGGGGTGTCAAAGTAAAGGGTTTGAGGAGGTGATTCCAAATATAACACACTGAGGGCCGTATTACAGAATCTTAGTCAAGGCTCAAACATCCTTCAAGACCAGTTTCAACCAATCAAATGACTTTAAAAGAGTTTTAGGCAATGCTTGAGTTTTGAGTGACGTTCTGTAATACGGGTCTAAAAGGTTGAAAATGAAAAACATTGAAAAAGTCAAAAGACCCGACTGCAACTACAAAGTTCTAGCTTACTTTTCAAGCACTCTGATGCAGTTGGTGGCATCAAATCTGTGATTGAATTAAAATAACTGCTTCAGACTGCTTGAAAGTGAGGTCGTTTTGAACTTCGTAGTAGCAGTCGGGTTTTTTTTATGTATATTTTGGTAATGGTGTACCGTATTTTTTTTCCAAAAGGAAGTGTATTAGCCCCGATATTACCCAGTCAGTTGGGTCGGCTTCAGATCTAACCGGATGCAGCTCATCACCATACATTTTGCCTAACATTTTTTTTACGTCCAATTAACCTTAGTTTGTAAAACTCTTATTAGTTTTAAATAACATTTTATTTTTGTACACAAAGGTAGAAAAAAGGCAAAAACATTTCATATAAGAATTATTATTTAGGTTTTCTCTCAGTCTTCAAGTGACACACCAGAGTGGTAGAAAAAAATATAGGTATTTCAAAATAAAAAATCTTTTTGCCCTGTCGGCACAATTTATACGAGATCATTTTGTCAAATTCAAGGTATTATTAAAAACGTAATAATACAACGTGTTGTTGTACACGTTGTATTATTACTAAAAATATAAAACTTCTTCAATAACAGTCAAACAAACATACAACACTGATTTTAAAAAATCTGCATTATAAGACCCTAACTAAAGTCTGTTCCAACAGTGCGTGATGAAAGTGTAAACAAACCCGGTCCAGGTTAAATTCTTACAGAATCACTTAATAAATGGAATTCGAAACACGTTCATCTGTATCAAAAACGATAAATGCTAGAGAATTGTGTCCCAGTGGTAACGGCCGCGACTTACGAGTGGGTAGGTTACTTTGTCTACATTATTTCATCACCACTGCTCTTAAAATGGTGAAGAAAGACACCGTGAGGAAACCGGCATGTCCTAGAACTAAAAATTCTAAAATATCCATCAACCCGCACTGGACCCGCGAGGTGGATGATGGCCCGGTCCCTCTTACAGGAGGTCCGTGTCCCAGCAATGGGAACATTATAACATCATCATCGACAAAACTAAGGTTTTTAGAATTTCGAGTTTAAGTATTAAATTAATCAAATCAAAGCACTCAATTCGTATATGGCAGCTCTCAAAATTGGCATTCACAGGTACCGTATCTGATTAATTTGTTTACATTTTCATCACATACTTTTGCAACAGACCATACGAGTGAATACCTTAGAAAGAACAGAGATCGTTTAGAATACACCACCAATCAAACTACCTATAGCAAAGATTTCGAAGCACTTCTATCTTTAGTACTAATACGCTTAGAGCCTAGTGCTTCGGCTTGCTGCACTGTATCAGGTAACACATCTTCAGCTGTGTCCGGCATCATCATCACGATGAGAGCTGTGGTCAGTGAGAGGCCTCCGATGATCAGGGACGGGAAACCTGACCAGTAACGGATCTGGAAACAACAACAATGTGGATCAAGATAATGTTAGTTGAGGGTATATCAATGTTCTACTTCTCATCATCTGCCTAGCCTTTTCCCAACTTTGTTGGGATCGACTTCCAGTCTAACCGGATGCAGTTGAATACCAGTATTTTACATGGAGCGACTGCCTATCTGACCTCCACAACCCAGTTACTGGGTAATACGATACCCCTTGGTAAAACTGTTTGTCAGACTTTCGGTCTTCTGACGACCCGCAACGACTGTCAAAGATCCACGAATGACAGCCAGGACCAACGGCAATGTTCTACTTCTATCGATGTATTTTGTGCTGTTATCCAAAGTTATTAGTAAAGTGGTTGAGTCTATGTATCTTTTTACCCATGTTTGCAAAAAAATAAATGATTTGATTTGATTTGATTTTGATTTGTCATCAAAAAGTGCTATAGCCAGAATATTACGTGATCAAGGGACCAAGTATAAAGGTACTGGAAAGTTTTTCGAACCTACTTTGAGGTTACTTTCCTTTCCTCAATTAGATTGTGGGTACGATATCCACTTATCCAAGCAAGGCTATGTTTATATGTTTTTGCCTGCAGGAGTCCGAGACATCTCTCTTCTTCTAAATCAGAAACATGACACTTCCTGTACTTACCAATAAAGTAGTCTGCGGGGCGAGTATAGACCCTATCCTGCCAATAGAAGAGCATAGAGCATGCATGGTGTTCCTTGTGTAAGTAGGGAACAGTTCTGTGGTATACAGATACACTGTGCCTGAGGCTAAGGCTGACATGAACTTGCCCGCGAAGAATAGTGATGTGGATATTATAGGGTAGCCTGGAAGAAGAAGAGTTTGGTGAAAAGTTAATACCTAAGATCTAGTTTTGGTATCTAACACAATTTCTCAAGAGATTTTTATTTTGGCTGGTGAAATAACAGGTACATGAGGCATTTCAGCTTTATCTCTGAGGTTGCCAATGTTGGCAAAAAGTTCATTGGTGGTGGTAACCACTTTCCAACTGGTCATCCAGCTGTTAATCTGACTAGTCAATATTTACTGCGGATAACTGTTCTAAAACATTTTTGATTTAGATACCTGTAAATAATACCTCTAGACCCTAAAAAATCAAGTAAAGGAGATGGGAAGAATTTTTATTTTTTCAAAATTGCCGTATCAGATTTTGATTTCTCTTTGCACAAGGGTAAAGATGGGGTATCCCTACACAGATCTATTGATTGGTTAATTGAAAACTTTTTCACAGTCTCATTGGGTAGCATGTCATGTTTAACTCACCTTTCGGTACAAAAGATTGCACAACACAAAACGAGCCAGTCATCACAAAAGAAAACATCAGCGGCTTTTTCCTCTTAAACTTCATCAAGATGAATATCAGCAGCAAACTGGCTGGCAGATCAGCGAACGACGTCAACGCATAATTCATGTATTTATTCCCTTCTAAGGAAACTGAGTTTATTAACAAACCGTACTTGTTAAACGTTGCCGTAATCCACGCGCAAGCACAAGCTAAGAATCTTAACAGTAACGTCTTTGAAGTGATAGTCATTCTCAGAAGAGAAATCAAATTAACACTAGCATCTGATTCTGTCTTTCCACATTCAATTTTGTCTAGCGTCGTTTCATCGACATAAACATTACTGATTTTTGCTGCTTTTCTTAAAATATTCTTTGCTTCTTTTTTCCTTCCTTTTATCAACAGCCATCGGACACTCTCGTCTAGGAAGAACGCGTAAAGGATGAAGATCAAGGCTGGGGCGTAGATGACTCTTAAGAAGTGTCTCCAATAGGGGATCAACCACGCGACTAGTGCCATGATCATCCCTCCAATGGACATGGATCCTATCATCAAGGGGGCGAAGAGGGCTCGGTTTTCTTTTGCCACCATTTCTACACCTGAAACCAGTTAAATATATTTAAAAAAATTAAAGAATTTTACAACTTGCCGTGCCACAGAGATGGAACTGTAAGCAGCTTCTCTATGATATTTAACGGTAAAAACTGGAATCACGCACACGTCAACATGTTCGTACGGTTAAAAACAAATCTATACTAATATTATAAAGAGGTAAAATTTGTTTGTTTGTTTGTATGTAGGGGGCAATCTCCGGAGTTAATGAACCAATTCTAAAAAGGTTTTCACTGGTAGAAAGCTACATTATGCGTTAGTGCTATAGTCTATAAATTATGTTTCCATCATGCATTTTAGCTGAGCTATTACAACTTTTGTCTAGCAAGTCCGAAAGAAATACCTCTTAAAACAGAATTATTTGCATACGCTGCCTCAACAGTTGTATATAACTAAAAACAATGTATGGAAATCTGGTCCGCCTTAAATAGATAGTTCTACAAAAAGTCCGCGACACCAGATTTCTATCTTTTATATTTTATCTTTTAATATCACTTTTATGTTTTAAAAAAGTATTTTTTTGACATGCTTACCTACGTCTGGATGAAAATAATTTATTTCGACAAGGATTCATAATTAAAAATTATTTTTAATTATGGATCCTTATTATAATTATGATTCATAATTAAATTATTACACATAATTAAATTAAACCTAATTAAAATAATTATGAATCCTTATCCCTGGCACCCTAAACACAAGTTAAATCTTACATTGGGTGCCAGAGCTCATCGAAAACACTCTGTTTCCCTAGTTGTAAAGCTGCATAGTGTTGTTATAAGTGTTTTTGTACAATTGAAGGATTTTTTTTTATCGAAATAAATTATTTAATGATCACAAAGACATTATAGAGATAGGATTTGCCCTTTACAGTACATCAATTGGTCATATAGTTTCGGAGATAATAGAAAATTACTAAAACGCAAAATGCCGCTAAAACATTCACGAATACACATGCTTTGGGCAGACGTTTTATCCATTTACCCATAGGTGGCGTTATACAAATACGTAATTTTTCTGACTCGTGGTGTTCATAATTTACGCGGATTAATGACATTGTCGGTATTGCCATTCGGTGATGTAAATTGATTGGATGTCGTTCTATTGATTTCTATTGGTTGTTTAAATACATATTTCGTTCCTTCTCCTCTTCGTAATTCTGGTTTACGATTGTACATTATATAAACAGACAAGAAAAAACAGAACAGAAAAATAGGCACAAAGGTGATGCTTATTTCATAAGAAATCTTTTCCAGCATACCTGTGATAGGACAATAGATAGTAGATGTAGTATAAAACTGACAATTCTCTCCAAGTTCGTTATACATAATATTATGTATGTTACCTCGAACAATGGTATTCTTTGAGTTAATTTAGTTTACTACTGAGCCCGTGGTGAAGGAAATCATCGTGAGAGAACCTGATTATAATGTTCCGACATCCGCAACATACACAATTTCACTTGACTTGTTATAAATAGCCTTCATCACTATCATCAGCCTACAGCAGTCCACTGCTGGAAGTACGTCTCTCCAATTGCACGCCATTCAACTCGATTCTCGGCAACTCTCATCGGGATGCTACCAGCTACTGCTACTGCGAAGATTGTCGCCCCACCTATTTTTTTGTTTTTGTTTCCCTGAGATATGTATTACGCATCCCCGCTCGCGGGGCACGAGACGGGGTATGTGGGACTCCTGTCGAAACGCCACCGACAGTATACCCACTAAAACTCAGCGGTGTTCCCGCATTGCCGTGATGGGAGGGCCATGGGAAACCGGCTCAGCCTTTACTTCCACAACCCTCCCGGGCGCATGCCCGTCTAGCTGGCGGGCCCCGCATACCCCCCTGGCTGGAGGGCTACGGGACTGGTCCAACACTGGTGGAGGCTTGTGCAATACAGTCAAGGGTGCCCCCGCACCCGTTGCCTGCTGGCCTCAACCTCGGAGGAGTCGGAGATAACTGTCAAACTGACGTATTCTTCGACCCCTCCTCCGCCTTCGGAGCGCCGCCGCGTGAGGATCGTCCTCCCGCGCGCGCTCCGCTGGCTCCTTTCTGGGACATGACGTGTTGGCAGAAGGAGGCGACTGCCGCCCAGGACCTCTCAAACCCCCAGCATGGCGTTAACCAGACCGGGGAGTCAGAGGTCCGGTCCGATCACCGCAATGAGACTGCGGCGCGGCTCGGACCACGACGGGCACACCTCGAGGGTGTGCTGCGCCGAGTCCTCCGCCGCGCCACAGTCGTGGCACGACGGCGTCTCCTCCCGTTCGATTCGGTGCAGGTACGATCCGAAACAACCGTGTCCGGACAGCACCTGCACCTGATGGAACGAGAGGAACCCATGCGATCGCTCGAGCCAGTCTCGCAGGACCGGCCCGATCGCGTCGATGGTTCGGATTGTCGCCCCACCTAGCCTAAGGGCGCCCAACCTTAAGTATGCCGATTCTCGGTCACCACTCAAGACCTCTACCCATCACGGGCATCAGTTCCACGGCGAATATGGCTGGCTCATAGCCACTTCAGCTTGCTTATTCAGTGAGCTATGTCAACAATTTTGGTTCACTGCTGGATGCCATACCGCAAGTGTCCATGTTTCGCCCCGTAAGTCATAACAGTCTTACCTAACATATAATTGGGTGAATACGAATCTCCAAGCAAAGCTTCTACGAGTTCAAACGCCACATAAGCCCAGTAGGACACAGCCACACTTCTGGCGAGTCCCATGATGGCACCAGTCACTCCCGTGAACACTATCAGCTTCTTTCGTCCTATCCTGGAATTTGATATATATTAATTTGAGCCAATCTGTCCATGATTGAGTCCTCCATATCTTTGTAATGGATTATATAATATTACTCGGAGAACTCTGATATACGAGTACTGTTACTCTCTCTGTCTCTCAACGTCACGTAACCCTAAAAATATTGTAAATACTTGGTAAATAGCTGAAATTTTCGAAAAAAATAAATAAAAATTCGCAACGTCGCATCCTGATTAGTAATTGTGTTATATATTTGTTGACGTCTTTGCTTTATTGAATTTATTTACTGCTTAGTTGATGTCTGATTGCTATGATACGAATATAGAAAAAGATTATTAGAAAGAAAGAAAATACGTTTATTTACGGTACGATTTTTGTGCGTATTTTTTTATGACGCATAAAAAGAAAACAAACAGAAAAAAAAAACAAGTTGGGGGGAAACATGCGTCATATCCACGCAAAACGGCCATCGCTCAGCACAATGCTAAGACCTTATTCGAGACAGAGCCCCAGCGCTGAGCTGATGTGCAGCATACGATTAGATATAAATAAAAAAACAACAAAATTAATCATTAATAGCTTACTTATCGGAAATTGGTCCTAATAGCAGAAGACCAAGCATGTATCCGAAGCTGTGGACTGTCCCAACCAGAGCTCGCTTCCAGTCTTGACAGCCGAGCTGGAACTAAAATAATCATAATTGAACACTGTAGTATTTGTGTCTTAAATTAAGTACCTGGTGAGATGAGAAAAGGTCTACTTTTAACATCACTTTGATTGGTTAGATTGGTTTGCTTTGGTTGGTTGGTTTGGGTTTACACAATATTGGCATCAGCTGCACCTTAGCACCTAAAAACATCGATACTCTAAGGAGAAACAGATACTAAACTTTAGGATTTCTTACTACTCGTAACAACTGTCAAAAATCCAAAAGGTAGAAATAAATTGGAGCATAGAGAGGTCTTTATTTGTAAAGTACCGCCACTATACCTGTCCATTAAGTTAACCGTTTTTTGACAGCTGTCTTAGAACGTACATATTCCAGATTACGTAAAAGTCAAGTTTAAAATGCGTAATAAAATAAATATATAAACTGCCTTATCTTATTGAATTATCATATTTACGGCTTCTTACAGACATTATAATACCGTACGTGTATCAATCAATGTATTGTGTGTTGCTGCAATCACTAGTTCCATCTGTCAAAAACGGTTTACCTAATGGACATAGATAAGTCGTAGAACAGTATAGTCTAACTACCTTCCTATCGAAGGAAGGGTCTACCCTTTAGACAAGGGTCCTATAATCTAATATTAAATACTAGGAAAATCAAGTACTAAGTGGATACTAAGTGTATACTTACATCAGCCACAAAGCTAAGCGGGTCTTCATAGACCCACTCTTGACAATTCTCTACGTTCGACACATTGTAGCTATCTACTGAACACGTGCCGTTAGAATCTGTGAGCTGGTACTTATGACACGTGTCGTGAGTCAGGTTTACCGCTAATTGTGACCACGAGGTGCTGTTCCCACATTCTGGGTATTTACATCTGGAAATAAGAAGGAGGATAAATCAGTGAACTCGAATTATTGAGGTTATTACATTTATTTTACATTCTCGGTTAAGCACATTTCGGAATTTTTCTTTGTTTTTTAGATAAACTGAAACATCTACAGTTAGGCCTAGACGCTAGCTGCTTTTACTTTTAGATTTATTTCAAACCAATTCATTCATCCGTCCATATCATATTTTTCAGATGCGATATATGTACGGTCTCCCATCCATCACCGTCGGAGGTTTATCCTCAGTGCCGGAATAAGACTACTTGATGCCCTAACTAAGCAATCCACGCCTATGACCCATTTATTTATTACTACGAGATAGATCATAACGTACCTTAGAATATGTACATTATCAGCCTATAATGTTCCCACTGCTGGGACACAGGCCTCCTCTCTCTGAGAGGGAGAATATGTACGAAAGCATACATTTTTTTATTTATTGAAATGCGGCTTGGGAATTTTGCGGGTATTAAGTTCGCGGACAATAGTTTTTAAGTTCTACGTTTTTAGCATATCTGCCTCTGTATACAGGTTGACTTGTATTATGTCGTATTCCTTCCAGGACATGATATTGGGACCAATTTGCAACAATTTAATTAAATATTAAATTTAAGCACTCCATAAAGTCTAGGTGAAAATTCATGGGCTACGAGATTATTGTGCATTGTGATTTTGGTATTGGATATTGGTGCAAATGGGACCCTCTATCACGCCCTGGAAGGAATACGTTAAATTACAGGTCTCCCTTTATAATATTGATAAAGCATAGAGCCTTCCCAAAATCAACGCAACGACATCTCCCGACAAAACGCGCGGGTTTTCAAACAGCCTTGCCTTTCATGAGTTAGTAAATATTTTTTCGGTGCTGTTTATTGTGCCCCTCGAGACCCGATGCCCTAAGCAATTGCTTAATTTGCTTAGGGGCTAATCCGGAACAGTTTATCATTGATAACCGCCGTGGTCGTGATATCGATGCCTGATACCGCTGAAGGAGTACTCCCTGACACAGGCAGAGGCTGTTGGTACTAGAGAAACAATTAATACCAAAATTAATGGTATTCATAGCGAAGAAGTTGTTCCTCTTTTATTTCATATTCCTTGTATCCATTACATAACACAATGGATGGTTAAAATGTTTTTTTTTTTTAATTAAGTCTTATTATTATAAGGGAAATATTTAAATGATCATCTAAAACTTATTGACCTTCTAATGATGTAAAATTTTTAAATTAATGAACCGCTAAAAACTTTTTGGGCTTCTAATGCAAACACACACACACACACACCGGCTGCAGTTACTCGGCTATTTAGTATTTTTAGGACCCCGAAATAGGAATTATTTGACGTTCACAAAAAGACATGCATTCATTATATTAGAGTTTTCAAGAATATTTTTAAGGAAGCTAAAGGGTTTTTTTTTAGTTTCGTTTAAATACATGCTTTATTATAACTCACCTGTAGTCCTTGTCACTAGGCTGCAGGCAGTCCAAGGAGGCCATGCCATCATTAGATGGCAAACTAACCAAAAGATTACTACGCCTGGATAAGAAAGGCCTGCGCCTGATGACGGGGACCATCACGGGACACTGCTCACTAAACACACACTTCCACACGATAGGCATAACGGACAGCTTCCTGTGCAGAGCTTGCATGGAGGCTGATGAAACCGTCGCGCATGTGCTCTTTGAGTGCACAGGCGCCACCCAGGTTAGGTCGGAAACCCTCGGGACACCCAGATTTTCACAGATGTTCTCAACAGACTAGGAGATTTAATAAGCTTCTGAAGGGAGGTGGTCTGGTTGGAATAACCACCGACGGCCGCAATGGCCCACGTACAATGATCCACCTGAAGGGCTAAGTGGGGAAACCAAACCCGTAACATAGAACATAACTCACCTGTAATCCACAATAACGACGGCAAAAACGTAGTTCATGCAATATAAGGCATTGCTCATACAAGCGAATATCAGGAAGGGCATGAACCGCAAGTAATATGGTCCTAGTGGTCGCAGTTTTGATAATATCTTCTCTAACACTACATCTTCTTTATGCACTTCTTTAATTTCTTCGGTTACCGCTGCTTTAGTCTCTAAAAAAAATTCTTTTCCTTCGAACATTTCTGTAAAAAATATCGGACGAGTTTTAGGTAACTTAACAAAGTATTAAATATAGCACTATTTATATACTATTACTAATATGAGTACTCTTGATGTTTGCAATAAGACTCAAGTGAGAACTAAACACAATTTTCATGATATATGATGTGATAATATTTTAAAGGAAATGTTACATAAAAATTAAAATGGCATTTTTCGGCAGAGATCGCACAAAGACAGGGAGGTTTGGAAGGAAAAAGGGGAGACCTTTGCTCAGCAGTGGGACACAATATAGGTTAAAAAAAAGAAATATTTTTATATTTAAGAAAGAAAGAATAACTTTAATTTGGACGCAGTTCATGAAACAAACGATACAATCATCTGTCTAGCCTTTTCCCGTCTATGTTGGGGTCGGCTTCCAGGCTAACTGAATGCAGCTGAATACCAGTACTTTACATGGAGCGGCTGCCTATCTGACCTCCACAACCCAGTTACTGGGTAACCCCTTGGTAAGACTGGTAGTCAGACTTTCGGGCTTCTGACTACCCGTAACTACAGTCAAAGATCCATGAACGACAACCGGGACCAACGGCTTAAAGTGCTTTCCGAGGTACGGAGGGGTCTCGTTATGTAAAGATGGTCACCCATCCACAGACCAACCGCGGCAAGCGTAGCTTAACCTGATCGATCGACCTGTGCGGTTGTTATTATTTAGCCACGAGCCCCTCTAGACACAAAATACAATATAAAATATACAAAAATTCAAAAACGACAATAATGTTTTTTTATTAAAAATAAATACTAAGTAATACCCTACCTTACTTAATTTAGTGACTATTTATTTACTTACCTATTTATTTTCAAACACTTTTTAGTTAAAACATAATAGTTAGTTTAATGTTTCAGTCAAACGGTCCTCAATACAATGATGACAAATTCACTGCACTATGAAATAAGAGCACGAATGCAAGCTTGCATTTGCGTGCGAATTTCTCTAATCATAATAAACACGACTATAAATTTACGGCATAGAGTTTAATTCAATAGTTTCGGACTACGCGACGGTATATGCAACTTTGTAATTAAGATAATTTGCTGCGACGGCATGGTTTAATTAGAACGCGTAAATAAAAATAAAACCTACATTGCATATAGTTATAGAATAGCAGTGTCTATGATCAAAGTAAATACGTTGCCTAGGTCATTATGACGTACAGACGCCAGCAGGTCAAGCTACCCGAAACTGTCAAATTTTCCCAATCAACCTTGAACCTTAATGCTTTAGCGATAAAGTTGAAAATCTACTATAGAAATTTGACAGATTGTAGTAACTTGATGTGCTGGCGTCCGTACCTACAAAGTATTTAGTCTAATGCGGACGTGCTTATTTCTGCTTCAAGGGCGTAATAAATTAATCTAGATTGGTAATATAAAAAAACTAGCTTATTACTACACAAGGAATAAAGCGAAAAACCCGAGGTCCAAGTAAGCAGAAGTAATTCTAATTGGCCTATCATCTGAAGGGACCCCGAGACTGAAGAAACTTGCTGACATACATAGTTCAGTAGTATCTACGTCATTAAAGGCTCACTTCGTAAACTATATATTCGTAAAGCTATAGGCTATTTAACATCACACTATGACCATAGTGGCAGTTCGTCCCAACGATGAACATAATGCATGCATCGTGTTCCTTGTTGTGTGTGTGAGGAAATAGTTCTGATGGGAACAAGTACACTATGGCGTATCATATGGCCGCCATGAACTTACCAACAAGGAATAGAGATGTTGATAGTTTTAGCTGACCGGCAATAAAAATGCTTCGTGTGCTAAAATATAAAATGAATGAAAACATATAAATTCACTGACGAATATCGAATTGCGGGCCAAAAAAAGTTTTCTATATACTTTTTACGTTACGAAATAACACTTTGTTTTGGACACGAGTTAAAATTAAGCTATTTCAAAATTGGTTTCTAACAAAAATGCAAAAATATTACCTTTTAGCACAAACGCGTGTCCAATAAAAAACACTCCAGCCAAAGAAAAGAAAATATCAGCGGTACCCTCCTTGTGAATCTCTTCAACAAGAATCTTATAGCGCAACTAGCCGGAAGTTCCGCGAACATTGTCAAAGCAAAGTTAATGTACTTATTCCCTTCTAACTCCACTGGATTTATCAACAAAGTGTACTTGTTGAACAGTCCTGTGATCCACATGCAGACGCACCCCGCGAACCGAAGGACAAACTTTCTTGAACCAACCGTCATTTTGAAAAGGGCTATCCAATTCGTGCCACTAGCTCCTTCTTCACATTCTATATAATCTAATTCGGTATCACCTAATTATATGTATTTTGTTTATTTTTGCAGCGTTTTTTATTACGTATCTTATTAGCTTTTTCCTTTCGTCCTGTAATTAATAGCCATCGGAGACTTTCGTCTAGTAGAAAGGCGAATAATAAAAATAACAAGGATGGTGCATAAATGGCTCTGAGGAAATTCCTCCAGTAGGGAACTGCCCAGGCTATGAGAGCCATCAATATTCCTGCTGCCGACGTGCTAGCTGTCATTAGCGTGATGAATGAGACGCGATTCTCTTGTGTTACCATTTCAACACCTGGAAAGTTGTTTATTTCAGTAGTTTTAAAACATTGTCGTTTGTTTTGAAGAGAAAATGTTAATCTTGAGAGCGCTCGCTTTTGAAGTATGTTTTAATATTTATGAAGTATTCATATTAAGTTTGAATTTTTGAGGATTGCAGGAGAAATTCTGTATATGTATAAGTGTAAACACATTCTGCCATCTTTTGAATATTGTATTGAAACTTAATTCTCAGTTATTTCAATTTGTTGCTTATAACCAGTTGGTATAAAAATGTTGACCTTTATAATTATGAGCCAGTTTCTTGTATGATTTAGACTTACTAACTTAAATGTAGAGGAATAAGTGTCGCCCAACCAGATCTTCAATCAACTCCAGAGCCACATAGACCCAGTAAGACTGTGCTATACTTCGCCCGTCCCATGAACGCTGCAGTTAAGCCCGTTATTATTATCAATTTCTTTCTCCCGATCCTACGGAAAAAATAGCAGTGTTAAGTTATCATAATCATAAACTGGCTCCTTTTTCTCACGGGGGTAGAAACTACAGAACTCCAACCGCTTCATACCTTTATGGAGTACATTTTTTCTTTTTTTGCCATTAATGGCAAAAAAAGAAAAATGGCCTCCCTACTCTCTTTCTACCTCCCTCTGTCCAGAGCTGTCATGGACCAATCTTTATTAAACCAGTCCAGCTAATATAAATTTACAATGTGATTATTTTTCATTAGACGGATTCTGTTTTTCTTTCGTCTGGTTTTGTACATAGTTTTTAGACACATCTCTAGATTTGTTATTGTAGCAATGTTGTTACTAGTAATGGAACCTCTAGCTGACAGTTAAGACAAACATCCATAATAGGTACGTATCAACTTTAACTTTGCGTTTGCACCCGAAAACATTGGACATGTAGATGTTTCAATACTCGTCACGTAAAACAAATCTTACAACTTGTTTTGTTGAATTTTCGTTCGACTGCACGAAGCAGTGGAGCAGTGGTTGGAGATCGTAGGTTTGAACCCAGACAAGCGCTTTAGTTTGTGTAAATTTTTGAATCACAACTGCTCTCAAAACAGTGAAGGAAAATATTGTGAGAACATGTCCCAGAACCACAAATTCGAAGATATGTGACATCCATCAACCCGCACTGGGCCCGCGTGGTAGATTACGGCCCACTCCCTCTCACCGAGAGGAGACCTGTGTCCCAGCAGTGAGAACATTATAGGCCGATTATGCGTAACTCACAAAATGTCAACTCTTTACAAATATCAACACACACACAACATACCTGTATTTCGTTTCCGAAGCTACAAACACATAGTTAACATCATATAACGCATTTGTAACACCCGCACCCGCAAAAACTGACATAGAAAACAACTTAATGAGACACATTTCTTCTACGAAAGTATATTTTGTGCGGCTCCACGTATATTTAATAAAATCCCGGTTATGATAAGAAATATTCAAGAAATAAAAATATCTAAAAAGAAACTGCATGACATGCTAGTGGACAAATGCTACTACTCTGTAAAAGATTTCTTAACTGACGAATCACTTGCAAAATATGGTCTACCTCAACCATGATGCGTACAGTACCTTTAAAGATACTATTTGAATATCTATTAGTATCTTTTTTGACATTCAAATAATTAACATCGGTGGAAAATGATATTATATATTGTTACTTCTGACATTTTTACTGAAATTGGTGTATTGTTGACTTCTTTAAATTATTTAATCTTATTTACTAAGTGACTGTCTTTGTATATAGCACATAGCTGATCCTATTTTAACGTATTATGAACATTGTATGTATTGTTAATCTACCTATGATCCACAATAAAGAATATAAAGAATAATATAGTAAGGACTAAATAAACTAAATTTATCCAACAACCCCCTTTTTTTTTCCTGGGTGGGAAATTATCATATGACTTCTCCCGCTCTGGGCGGAGCAGGAGGGCGTGTCAGACTTTTACTGACTAAAACTCACCCGTGTTCCTTCAGTTGCCTATGCCAGGGGCCACGGTATTTCTTTCGAACAACCCGCGGCCCTGGCAGGCATCGGCCCTAGCGGACCCCGTCACTTCGTGCTGACATCTCTTTGAGGCGCGCGTGGAACACAACGCGCCATCGACTCGGGCCTGGTCCTTGCCGGGCGGCGAGCTGCCCATTGCTCGCTGCCCGCAAGTCCGCGCCTATGGTGGCCGGGAGTCGGCTGGTGACTCCCGACGTCCAGGGCGTCTCCTGCGGCTTCTAGGGGCGTGAGGCCGCAGAGATTGCCTCTCCATCACGCGCTCCGCCTCCTCCTTTGCGAGCATTACTGCTTCGCAGAAGGAGGTGACGGCTTCCCATGCACTCTCGCTCCGTACCATGGCCTGGACCAACAACCCCTCAATATCCAATCTTTCCTTAACCACCATCTTTTACTGTTATTTTCAAACGTTTTGTTTTAAAGTTCTGAATTATGTTGAAGTCAACCGGACTGAATACAAACTAGTTTATTTTTCAAAATTAGATTCTCAATTGTCTAGCGTCAAATAGTTTAATGCTATGTAAGTATATTTAAATTTTCTTATTGTGGCTAGATAATGGTTAACCAGCGACTGACTTCTAAATATTTATTTTCGCTAAAACACAATAATATGGTGAAATAAATATTCCAGCAAAAGAAAAAATTGCTTTTAGACATTTTAATAGAAACAGCAGGGTAATTGGATAGCACATTAACAGTAGCGCCATGTTCATTTTGGCAGATCAACAAGATTCATTGCGCTATTTACCTACGTTGTTGAGCAGACAATTTTTTCGAACATATGAAGCAATAGATTAGCAATATCCGTCAAAATGATTCAGATTGTGATTGATAGGTGTGTTACGCATTCAGTTGCACACTAGATACTTAAATGCAACTCACATCGGAATTTCACCCGCAATTTCTTCTAAAAAAATAATCCTATTCTTCACAAAGCAACTTTAAAACCTTATTATGCAATTAGAAATTCCAATTATTCAACGAGGTCCGAGTTTATTATGAGAAAAGTTGGAGCGGTTGAATCTGGTTGAATAGTTCTTGACGCCTAACACAAACACTGGGGTCATCCTGGACGTCGGTTTACATTGCACTCACAAACTTCACTTTGTTATAATTGGGTCTGTTTCAAGTTAAGATCAGTCTAAAGTCCAGCTTTCAGAGGATTCACTCAAAATTTTGAATTAGCAATGGAGCTGCTGTGGAGGATAATTTTGAATGCACTGAGTTGTCGGTGGATTGGGATTTGGGAGTTGGTACCTTGTTGAAGTTTTGAACTGTGTTTATATG
This sequence comes from Apamea monoglypha, assembly GCA_911387795.2. Taxonomy (NCBI): domain Eukaryota; kingdom Metazoa; phylum Arthropoda; class Insecta; order Lepidoptera; family Noctuidae; genus Apamea; species Apamea monoglypha. The sequence continues at coordinate 2,324,067 of OU426923.1, read as the reverse complement.
TAGTAGCTTTTGCCTATTGCTTCGCCGCATGGATGTCTAAAAATATCCCATGGGAACTAAATACCCTATCTGTTAATCCAGGTTACAAATTATCTGTGTGCCAACTTTCATCCAAATCCGTTTTTCCGTTTTTGCGTTCATCCGGAACATACATCCAGACAAACAGAATAACGGACCAAAATTCTAAAAACTATATTTTCGGCAAAGGCAAGGTTTTTATTTGTAAAAATAGGGTGTTTGAAATAGAATAGGTACAGAGATATGTTTTGCCGTTAACGGCGTACAAATATCAAGTAGGGAAGTTACGCAAAAGCATGCAAAGTTACAATTAAATAATACAATTTTTGTTAATAATTAAATGACAAGCTACGAGTAACAGAGTTAACTATCCTCTATCAAACTTAACAATATTGCATACAAAATTTGTTTAGAACGTTTAAAATGTTAGAAACATAATAATATTTCTTATGTATCTATTAGGTACTATTAAATTTTAAATATATTTACAACTGACAAACATAATCACAAATTAAATAGGTAATTACTAATTATTACCGCACATATTTATCCACATATCTTGCATTATCTTCTAGGTATTCATTAATGGAATAATATGCCTTTTGAGTTAAGAAATTATTTAAATATTTTTTAAAATCATTTAGCTCGTGTTTTCCTCTAATAGGCTCCGGTATTTTATTGCCATGAAAATGCCCAGAAAACTTTTTGTGTAAAAAGCTGTGTTGTGTGTATTAGCGCAAATCTCATTGTTGCGACGTTTCGATTTCAATGTTTTAAATAGATATAAGTTTGATTTTACGAATACTGCTGTCTCATATATATAAACATGGTAGGGTTAGCAACTTATACTTTTAAAAAAATGGCAATTTTTTCTGTGTCTTGAATGCGATGAGTTTATCTGTACAATTTCCCCAGTATATAATTCCATAGCGTAAAGTAGAAGTTACGTAGGCATTGTACGCTACTAGGACGACGGACTCATTTACAATTTTTCTCAAGTTTGCAGATGATTTCAATGTGAGATTTCCAAGATAGATGTCTATCTAAATGCAGTCCCAAGAACCTGGCCATACTGGTGTCAGCTATTGTTGTATTTTCATAAATGACATTTAATTGTGATTCATTTGTTCGTTGATAAAATGACATTATATTTTTTTTATTGAGGTTTATTTTTAATTAACTTATTTTTAACCAATTAATTGTATTCTGTAGGGAACTGTTTATGTCATTTTCATATGTTTTCGTATCTTTACATAGCACGATTACTGTGCTGTCATCGGCAAATAGTATAGTTTGATGTTCAGTGCATTTTGGTAAATCGTTTATATAGATAATGAATAGCAGGTCCTAATGGTCTCTAAATCGATATCTTTCACAAAATATTTCGACCCAATTCTCATTTCAAACAAAGTTATGTCCTCAATTAAGAATGTTCAAGTTAAACATAAATTGAATGAAAATAATGGCACCTTAATTATTCAATTGAAATGACATGAAGAGCGGTACTTAATTTATTACTAAGCTTTTATTGCCTTAAGTGGTTACAATATTTTCGCAGCAAACTTGATATTTTGCAGACATTCGTTCATTAAAATAAATTCATCAAGCAATTAAGTAAAATTTTCAACGCAATTTTCTCTTGTCTGAGTTTTAAACAGTCTTGCAGTGAAACGTTAAAACTTTATTTCGTTTTTTTTATTTAAAGCGCCTACTGCATTTTTAATAGCAACTTGAGACAGTATTGTGTAAAATTCTTTTACAACAAATTGGTTATTTTCTTAGTATAATGTGGAACTTCTTTGTGATACCTGCTGGCCATAGGTACTTATGTATTTCTAAAGGCTTGTTCAATTAAACTTTTTTATTATCAACAATAATAGGTTTGTGCTCTTAACATGTGGTGGTAGAAACTTTCATTAGGCTTCCAGAAACGGATGCTGGTACCTAAGCCTCATATAACAAAGAACACCAATCAGCTTATTCTCGTTGCCCAGCCTTAATCCCGAAATCCAGGCAGTTACTCAGAATGGTCTAACAATATTCCGGACAATACTGCCCGACAGTGCCCCTTCGAGGAAATAGAACCAAAGATCTTACACACAGCCTGCACCCATTAGAAGGCAGTAAAAGTCAGCTTGAAATTAAAATAAAATATATTTCAAAGAGATTACCCCAAATTACTTTCATCTCAAATCCATACTGATTTGAATCTGACGATCGGATTCGCTCATTGGACTAATGAGGCCCTAATTGGACGGCTCGGTGCTCGTTCTAATTGCAATGGCCATTAAACTTCATTGTCATGCAAGCTATGGCGTGTAGCAGACCACTTGTGCTTGTTTTTTGGGGTAAGTTTTGGTTAATTACAGTTCTAGGATATAGTTGGGTATTTATTACCCTTACAACGTGGCTAGTATGGAATGAAGAGTTCAGAATCATAATTAAGTAATTTTGTAACAATGGACCAATAAATTATACTTATTCTTAATTATTTATTACAAAATTGTAGCGTTCAGAGCGGCAATTCTCGTAATGTTAAGAACGTTCACAGTCTGATCTCAGTCTCAATCTGTCAAAAACACCTCTAAAATCCCTGTATTTTTGACAACTTTTCGACATTGATTGTCGCTAAGATGAAATTGCGACTTGATTTTGAACGTTTTTACTTATTACGGGAATTGGCCTTCTGATCTCTATGTATTCAAATATAGTCATTTTCGACGATGGCTTCCATTTACAAACTAGACAAAGGAAAAATGTTGCCAGAAGAATAATTAAAATACTACAGAAAAATAATTAACTGTCGGTATATGTCCTTTTTTATGTAGGGCATGTAGATAGAGATATGCCATAATAAAATAGATGTACGTATTAAAATAAGTCATACCATAAAAATCGAAACTAATCTTTTTCCATCCCTTGTCCTAAAATAACAAGAACTCATTACAGTACTAGAGAAAATCCCAGCAATTTCCTGTGCGGTCATCCAAGTAAAACATATAGGACTGATAAAAGAACAGATCAATTCAATTCTCAATACAAAACCACTTTATAGGAACGCCAAAGATGAGACGGGATCGTTGTGAGGCACAATGTCGGCGATGACGTGGGTACTGAATGGTACGGCTTGTGGTTCCAGCCCCTACCATTGGATGGTCTGGTGAAAAATACCGTGTTCTTAGGCAGTAGGTACTGCAGTATGTGTTTCGTGTTATATTGTGTTAAAATCTTACAATGTTATATTTTCTGCGTTTATTCCAAGCGAACGTCTTTACACCACCGTGGCTATGTTATCACTAAAAAAAAAACTCTTCCAAACAAAAACCCAATACAAACATTTGAAATCTCATTCTGCTTTACTGTTCGAATGTAACCAGAGTTTTTTTATTGCCAGCCCGCACTACATAAGGTCGACTTTTGCAGACAACCTTTACAGTAGTACTACTACCTACCGACATATTTTTGGAGAGACCCTGTCAAAGCTTCAGTATGTTAACTATTCGATTATTTTTCATCAGTTTGAATTTCTGTATTTCTATTTACGTTTCTGCCGTTTACGTATTTCAAAATTAGTTTCAAGTTTTTCTTGACACATTAAGCAGTTTTAGTTGGACAAGAACCTATAACCAGTACGTGATAAAAAGAAATATCTACATTTAATATCTACATTTGTATGTAGGAACTAGGGAGTCCATTAGTCAGATATCTATGGATGAGCCGCTCCAACCAGAACAAAAGATTTCCCACACACACAAAAAAACCATCCTATCCAGTACATTAAACATGATCAAACTCACAAACTAAACGAAACTTAATGATTTCATTCACGCTTCAACCTTGGTCCTCATATATTTTCAAGGGCCACCGCTAGTAGGGGCCACGATAACTGTACAGGAAATAAGGGCCCACCCGAGCCTCTATACTGCCTCGGAAAACATTCGGCCTGATTGGCTCCTGGCTTACGGCAAGTGGGTGACCACGGATCACTTTCTAGGGATATGAGAAAATTGTGTACGCGCTGTTTTTTTGGCGCGGTTCAGTGATTACCAAGTTTGAGTGAATTGGGCTTATTTTTTTCTAAAGTTCTTTAATTGGATGGACGATGACTTTGGCTTTGAGGTGGCTCCTTTAGCCAAATGTGGGCTACATTTGGTTATAGGAGCCTCCACTCGAAAGAAAAGATCATGACTTCGCTAGCATTAAATTATAGTTGCTTCTTAGTACCTATACTAGGCCTGTTTGTTGCCACGTCAAACTTCCAACATATTTTGGAATGTCGAAAGCCATTCATCATGCACGTCATAATGTTAAACTACATACATTCAACAGGACTCCCATACCCTTTACCATTTATCTCAACAATCTAAAACTCTTTAGGTAAAACCTTTTTTTTCGCCCTGAGAGCTCAATTCAGGGGTATACTCCCTAAGCACGAAATCCGTAGTTTCAGCCAAAGTTAAGGGCATTTCATACTCGGTATCACTTACGGACATAGATGTGTTAGTTCGGGGCTCAAACAAGAATGCTTAACAATACAATTAGACAGTTGTCCCTACACCCGGTGTGTCTTTGCCTGTCCGAAAAAATTAATTAGTCATCTGTTCACCGGATTAACTACTTCGAAAGTAGACCTCCAGGAATCGAAGGTTTGTAAAACTTTTAGCACCTACGAATTTGAATACTCCAAACAGGAGGACATAAAAATAAACAAACACATAACACAAGCCGAAACAGAACTACCAACTCCCCTACGTGTAGTACACGACACGAAAATAGTGTAAGTTGATCGTTTCCTTTTATGCTACAAGCTTCCAAGTTTTGAGTCCTCATTGGAACCTTACACATATTATCATATTATCGGTTTATAATAAAATGTTATGATTATCGCTACTCGTTGTCATGGCCTGGCTTCACTCATATTTCGCTGGTTATAAGGTGGCTCACCAAATGGGGGAATGGGCAAATATTGTATTCTGTTGTGTTTATGTTTTTGCTATATTGTTGGGAGTGTTTTGGGAGTCGAGTACATTATAACTTTAGGGAAAATGTTGTATGGCAAGTATTTTTATTTTCTAAAACTGACCGAGAACATTGAGTGAAATAGACTGTCTGTAGAAAATGTATTGAAATTTGGATCAACGAACAGTAGAAGCCATTCTGCGTTAAAAATCCCAATAGAAATTTAGTAGCATAATCAGCCTATAATGTTCCCACTGCTGGGACACAGAGCTCCTCACTATAATGGGAGTGGGCCGTAATCCACCACGCGGGCCCAGTGTGACTTAGTGCCCAGTGCGGGTATGTAAAAATTGAATCAGAAATTGAGTGATTGACTGAATTTCTAATTGAAATACTATTCGTTTTTCTGGCTTCCAAACCTTGAGGGGTTTTCCAAAATACAGCACTGATGCTTGGCAGCTAACATAAGTATGGCGGTTGAATTCCATAAAAGCTCTGCAATTAACATCATAAAGAGCCCTGTTCACCATGTCAGAAGGTAGCCGATACTCAACTCGAATGACCGATAGGAATGAATAGCACTTACTGTTTTACAAGCACTTGTACTCGAATGATACATTACTTTAATGGATGCTCCCAAGTCTGGTATCAATTCGTCTCTAGTGTGACTTTTATTGTGCGTAGTATTTCTAAAGTACGACGTACGAAGAACGTAGTGTCTGAGACTCTGGATACGTTGACCGTGTGAATGATGGATCAGAAGACGCCACACATACATAGGCGCGCTCTGTGGTATATTTTTACTATACACCTAACCTAAATTGGTCAATTTTAGTAACCGTCTTTTTCTTCTTCTTCTTCGACTCGATCCAGAATTCGTCTACTTGGTTGGCGCCATCACCAGCGTCCATCAGCTCCTGTAACGTGCAGCTGACAGCACACGCAGGACACGATATTATTAGTGTACCATCGTTTGTGGAAGAGCACCATACACAGCCGTGTTTTTTTATTATTACTCATCAGCCTTTTAACCTTGTCAATTCAAAAGTGCCTGTAATTGGTTTATTTGAATTGCTTTGAGTTTGAGTTTGAACTCTAACGAAACCAAGATAAAGGTTCAATTTTGCTATTACTCAAGGGGGTTCTGATAATGTTGGTTATAACCTGTACGTACATACATAAACTCACGCCTTTTTCACATGGGGTAGGCAGAAACCATTACCAGAAATAAGTTTTTAAAGTAGGAAGAAGGAGTGGCTGAGCGATTGGTTTGCTACGCCTCAAGTTACAGGTTTGATTCGCATATAACAAACATTTGCGTGACTCCCCAATATAGCTATTTTGGCCCTGTTTGTGTGAGATTCATGTAAGTACGTAAACGCTCCTCGTAGAAAAAATCCATGAGCAACAAAAACATTTATTTCGTTCTAATCCTGCTACTACTTTGAACAGCTAGAAACAACACAAACTTTAAACACTTTAACACTTCAAATGCGATATGAAATACTATAACAGTTGAAAATATCACTTCCGAGGAACAGTGACTGCAATTCCCACGTTACTTGGATTACAGCGAGATTGTTCCAGTACTCGTCCAGTTTGTCTACGAACTGGAACTTGGAATATTGTTGTCAGATTGTGTTAGATTGTGAGATTGTTTTCTTCGATAGTTGAACTGTGATTCAAGGTGTGGGACGAGCTTTCTCAGGTTTGCTTACACGTAAAATTCTCGATAGGATACGCTTTGTTTATTTATACCTATTGAGTTTTTTGTCGAGTCTTTGTATTCACTGAATATTAATTTAAATTCTACTATCCCATCCTACTTCCTATCCTACTTCCTACTTCCTACTAATGTTATAAACGTGGAAGTTTGTATGAATGGATGGATGTTTGTTACTCTTTCACGCAAAAACTACTGAACGGATTTGGATGAAATTTGGCACACAGATGGTTTATAACCAGGATTAACATAATATAGGACTTTTTATCCCGATATTCTCACGGGATCGAAACTTATGTGGGTGAAACCGCGGAGCGCAGCTAGTAAAATAATATTTTAAACTTCTATTGAAAATAGTATTAGAGATCCGATGATCGCATCAAAAACGGCCGGAAAAATAAGACTACAAGACGTAATGATGATGTGTTTATTGTTGTTAATCTAGTGCTAGTTTTGTTTCAAGATTTTAAAAGTGGTATTCGTCCAAGTCAAACTTATTTTTGTTCCTTGGAAAATTAAATAGGTTGACAACAGTACAAATACATTTTTGTTGTACCTAATGTAATAGTTTTCCATTGTACCGTAAGCGTAATGCTTTGTTTCATCAAAATAACGTTGACCACGATTTTATGAAATAATCAAAAACCACAGTTAGTACACACCTACCTGTTAAATATCAGAAACACACCACATATCAAAAATTTACATAAAAACGTGGAAAAAATATAGCTCGTGGCACCGGGTCATCCACTTGTAACCCCGGCGTGAAGCTCCAGCACTCTCGAGCACTTGTTCCTATTAAATTGTATATTTTTCTCTTTGGTCATACAAATGTTTTATTCCCAGTTCCCAGTGCGGGATGCCCAGTGTGTAGTGCCCAGTGGAGCGCACTCGATGGGTTGATAGCTCTTCGGTTTGAAGAGCTTGTTTAGAGTTTAGAGTAATGGGGATTCTTTGCTTTTTTTTAAGTAGCGTTTTGCACTGGCTCTCAATATATTTTTTGCTGGTTTCGGAAAAAAAGTTGTGCAATATATTGAGTAACAATTAGGTAGATACTCCAGAACTAAGTATTTATTAATATTTCTGCGTGCTCCGAACTCTAAGCCTGTGCCGGAAGAGGTTACTTTGCCGGAACAGGTGAGGAGCCAGACCAAAAGAGATACAGAAATCCGCAGGACAGTATGTGGTAAACTGTTGGGCAGTAGCGACCCTACGAACCCGATCTCCCGAGAGAAGTCTTGTTCCTCACCTCTGGCTTGGCGTTATTGGCCGGCTGGAGTGAACAATAACGAGGAAAAGAGCTCCCAACTCATTCTTGCCTTTATTGGCTGGCTTGAGTGGAGATTCGCAAGAGCAAACGTGCTCGGAGGAAGGATCGTGACCGTACTTCCGGGATTGTCCTGATAGCTGTGGAATACCTCTTCACTCCTCATAAGCACCTCAGGACATGTTGCCCCCTTGTCGCTACGACACTATGTGTTAGCGAACGTTTTGGGGGGCCCATTATTGAGTGTGCAAGTCACCACCTGCCATTTAATCTGTGTAATTTATATAAAACGTTGGTCAGGCAGGGGCTATAGACTTTCCATAGTCCTCAATAACCAGTTCACTTTAGCCACCCAAACCCATAATCCAATATCTTTGTTTCCATGTTCTGCAATAGTCCTACACCAACCGTGGGTTGTCCTTGGGTACACTTGCATAGTGCGTACATTAAAAAGTCTAATAGGCTTCTGCGAGTTGGCTTCGGCCCCTCGTACGCCTTCCAAAGGTCCGGAACCCCAGGGTCCCGAGAAATATCAAAAGGTAGACTCCAGAACTAAGTATTTATTTATATTACTGTAATACGTAAATATTTTGGTAACATTGTTACTTAGTTCACTATTGTCGCTTTCTACAAAGTTGGTTCGTTATCGTTAAAAAGTTCTTGGTGAAATGTTACTTATTTATTTTATGTTATTTTCTTTTTGAGTTTCGACATAAACGGGAACGATTTCCTCTTTCTATACAACTGTATAAATTAAAGATGGCCCTTGAAACTTTTGCCAAGTCCTTAAAAAGCTTGTATCCTCCTAACACAACAGCCCTGACTTGTGTAATATGTAATTTAAGGCACTGTCCAAAGGTAGTCACCGAAAACCCTTAGTTTTTGTCGTACAGTTAGGGTACTCGTACTTACATATTACAGGCCAGGAAAATATGAGTGTATTGTCAAATGTTCAAAGAAAAGATTTATTAAAAAATATTTCATTAAAATAATAATTATCATGATAAAACAATCGTATAACAGAGCTCAATTTCATTTCCGTCGCATTGTTTTCAAAATTTTGAGCGTAAACTATCATATTTTATGTAATGATGATAAAGGAAATTCAATCTATTATAGAAATGACCGCTGGTACGGTTGTTACATGAAGTATGAGGCGAGAAAATATGTTTTATCGTCTTTAGATATCGATATCAATCACGATGAAGTTTATACAAAATAACTGATTTTTTAAACTGCTGTTTCAAGTGAATACTGTGATCGAAGACACCACAAAAAAAAAATCATGAAATTAATTTAATTTTTGTTTTTTCATGTTAACATATCGAAACCCATCACGTCTGCGGAGTTTTGTCAGCTAATTTAATTTAAACCCGTATATTACACCGAGCTGTGCATTTATTTTTTAAATAAATTAAGTTAGCAAAATTACTTTTATTCTGGTGGTTATTCGATCCAACAGACATCGCCTTGCTGTTTTGAACCTTATTTGTTCCGGCGATGCGCTTTTGTCAAACCCCTAAAAATTTGCTTCGTACCGTGCCTTAAAGGCGATACGTCGTTTTTATCAAAAGAGGTCTTATTATCTCTTGTGCGTGGGTATGCGAGGGAGGAGATGTAAATAAATCAAAAATCTAATCAAATCAATCTTTGTTTCGGACAATGTTACATATTACAATGTCTACACCATATTATCACAAATATTATTTAAGAATAATATTAAAGCACTAATTATAACAATAATTAACTGACAAATTTTTAAAAAGGTACAATTTTTGTTTATTTATTAATAATCGCATTGTACAAGAATACATAGATTGGACGGTGGCCCCCAAACTAGGCATTTGTCTGTATCTTGGAAGTCAGAGATACGACATTTTCAGAGCGAGGTACATAGTGATTATTACAAGACAGAAAAACATAAACTAAAATTAAACTAAACTACTACTTTTTCCACTTTCCTATCGCAGATATGCTGGGTTCTGCTGGGGAGTTTGTTGCGCCACTTCTTCTTCCCAGCGATAGCACTAGGAAGTGGTGAAGGGCGGGCGTTTTTGGGGGACTGTCTTTTGTAATTTTGACGTTCGAAAGGTGCTGATTCTCAGCCTAATTTGAATAAATGACTGGAAGAGATTTCTTTAGAAATGAGCATCACCTTTTATCTATTTACATTGCCATCAGCGAGAGATTAAACAAAATAAAATCATCAGTGTGAGACTTCTGTTCAATCAATTTCTTATTTACAAAATAATAGGTAAGGAATAATAATTACACTACAGGGAAAAATTACCTGCTTATGTTGTGGACATAATATATATATACTGACAATTAATAAAATTCGAGATCAAGCTGCAAGCACGTTTTTGAAAATAAAAACAATAAAATTAAGAAGGATCGACACTACACTAAATTGACATCATGTTCCATCATGTTACTTTATGAGTAGCGTCGTGGAACTCGTGGACAATGTGCGTTATCTAGAGCATAGCTTTCAGCAGCAAATGAATAAGCAATAGATATTCCAAAAGATAGTTCGACGCGTCATAAAAGAAAAATCGACAAGAAAACCATCAATAACAAAACACAATATAACAAAGAAAACTTTTATTTAAAGCACTAAAAAAATAAAAATATGAAACGATGATCTAATAAAAAGGCATATATTTACCTGTTTTATTGGCACGACCCTTGAGGAGTCGTGCGCCGTACCTGCCGCCATAACATTTTTACGAGCTTCACATAAACTGGAAACAAGGTTCTATATCACTTTATATCGTTTCTTTTGTATTATTTAACGCCTCTATTCTTCTATAAGGGCGTATAACTGTAATATAAGAGTTTTATAGAGGGAATAGGAAAGGTATTTCTTATTTTATTGTCGATTGGTTGTTTAGTTGCGAATTAGTCGTAAATGTTAGGTTAGATAAAGTGTTTGGAAAGGTTAGACTATTTTTGGTGTTATTGTCGTTTATTTGGGCTGGGATATAAAAGTCTAGGGCAGGTGAATGTCAAGTTTTATCAACAAATGCTAGCTTTGGCATTATTTCAGTTAACGCACTTAATATACCTACAGAATATCGGATTTTATAAAAATGTCACCATCAAAACTTAGGTGAAGTGAGCTGTCATTTCACCTGCCGATCGATTCTGTAAAAATCTCACCGTGAAAAGTTAGGTGCAGTGAGCTGTCAACAGTGTCAATCCCTAGCATTAGTTGGAATGACAGCTCACTCCACGCTCACTTCACCTAAGTTTTCACGGTGAGATGGTTACAGAATCGCACTGCTGCAGTGCGATTCTGTAACCATATCACCTTGGAAACTTAGGTGAAGTGAGCTGTCATTCCAAGTAATGCCAGGGATTGACACTATTGACAGCTCACTCTCAGCCCACTTCACCTAACTTTTCACGGTGAGATTTTTACAGAATCAATCAGCTGATGCTAGTGATTGACACTGTTGACAGTTCACTTCACCTAAGTTTTCACAGTGAGATTTTTACAGAATAGATCGGCTAATTTCTGGTATTGACACTATTGCCAGCACTTCACCTAGGGGAGCCCACGAGAAACTTTTGTCTCAGCAACTAATTTGTCTCTCACATCAAGTCTACGGATTTGTATCAAAGTGCTGTCTTAGTCGCGTCGCTACATGCGCGAATTTTCATACAAACCCGTAGACTTGATGTGAGAGACAAATTAGTTGCTCGTGGGCGCCCCTCCCTAAGTTTTGACGTTGACAGTTTCGCAAAATAGACCGGGTGGAGTGTTCCTTATTAGTTTGTTATCCTTATAACTTATACAATTGTATCAAACAGCTTAAAATCATTGTGAATATTTTGAGAATTGTAAAATAATAATACTAATATTATAAATGCGAATGTGAGTTTGTTTGTTTGTAACCTACGCTTTCACGTCTAAACGGCTGAACCGATTTTGATGAAAATTTTTATGGGGTTACTTTGAACTAGGAAGTATAGGACATAGACTTACTTATTATCGACATACCACGCGGGCAAAGCCGCGGGCGGAAGCTAGTTCACTATAATTCGATTTTACTTAAGTCTTTCAATCTTTGAAACCTGTATGTTAATTGTTTGTAAAATTAGTGTCAAAAATACTTTTTGTTTATCAACAAGACCCTATTTCCCTATTCTATTTACTACTAACGTCGCAATTATCCTAATTTACCTCGATACAGTGGTGCTAACTGTGCTGAACGTGCAAATATTTTGACTTGAGTATTGAACCTCGTAAAGGTGCGTCCACACCGTGTGCAATCAAAAGCGAGTGTGTCAATTGCATTAGAAGCTAACCTTTCGTTTGCGAACTTAAGTAGTTCCACTGGCAACTGACTACCTCCTTCTAGTTCACGTTTAGTTTAGTTTAAAGGTTGTCGGGAAGATATTGCTATCAGAAATAAGACCGCCACTGTGCCCATAGATAAAATATTCTAAAAGCTCTTTTGTGTAACAATTTTGGTGTACCTACAAGAAGTATATTCTATTATATTCTATGTACATACCTACAGTACTTCTAGTTTTTTTATTTTTTATTAAGAACTAAAGTTCTTAGTAATTGATTACAATCTAGCCTAACAGACTAATAAGCAATTTAACTCTAACTTAATATTTTACGAGATAGATTATGTTATAACTAAGAATAGTGTCAATTTGCACTTTTACACAATTTCGTAGCACTTGCTTAGGGTCTGATAATTGATAAAACACTTTGTTCATGTGTTACATGTATAGCACCATTAGCACCGCACTATTATTCATTCACTATATAAATACTACACTAACTCAAATGGTTTAGTTCTCTTTAGCCTACGCACAAAGTCCGTGTTGACTAGCAGCTGAATTACCTCAACATTCACATGTCGTGTTCGTGGGCTTCAGCAAATTTTTGAATGATGGTGGTGACGAGTTCCATTTTAAGGTCACGGTGGAGGTCGTCATTTCTAATGTAGCCATAGTAAAGCTGACCAGACTTATTAGTCTGGTCAGCTTTACCATGGCTTTGCGCGGGAGATGTTTTAGTATTTCTCCTGTTAGTGGTCGTAACCCGGAGATTTATTCGAGCTTATGTTGTGTTGAATTTCTCTCAGAACTTCTTTAGGAGTTACAAGTCGAATTCTTTCAGTTTGTGATAACTTTTCACTCTCAATTATTTCTATTGAGCTTTCGTTGGGCCGAAAAGTGTTTTCTAAGTGTTGGGCAAACCTAAACGCTTATTGTTCATTGCTTAAGACCCATTTTCCATCGCTGTTTTTGATGGGTGGAATTGGTATAATCGGCCTTTTAAGATTTCTTGTACCTTTCCAAAGAGACAAATCCGTTGATTGGTCGTTTGTAAACTGCACAAGGTGAGTATTCAGACAGTCATCCTCAAATTGTAGAATTTTCCTCTTTAGTCGTTTAGTTAGGTTATTTAATAATGTTTTATCCCGTGGGCATCTTGTTTGTGCCACCGCTTTCTTTGCTTTCTTTTATCAGATAGTAAACTCACAATTTCCTTGGGATAGATATGTCCCTTATATTTACGTTCTAATTGTGGCGTGTTGTTCCATGCACATTGTTGGATATTAACAACGTATTTGTTTACTTCTGAGTCCAGCTGATCCTGATTTTGTAACGGAGTTTTTAGGTCGATAATATTATCTAGATCAAGGGCAAAACTGTCCCAATCTGTAGATTTATTAACCAAGCTTACATGGCTTTTCCTGTTCAGAATAAGGCGGGAGGAAACGCCAGGGTGTCACCACTGTGTGGATCGCCCGGAAGACACGGTGGAGCATACGGTGGAGGTCTGCCCGGCTTGGGCAGAGCACCGCCGCGTCCTCGTGGCGGCGATCGGCGGCGGCGATCTCTCGCGTCCGGCCCTGGTCCAGGCCATGGTACGGAGCGAGAGTGCATGGGAAGCCGTCGCCTCCTTCTGCGAAGCAGTAATGCTCGCAAAGGAGGAGGCGGAGCGCGTGAGGGAGAGGCAATCTCTGCGCCCTCACGCCCCTAGTCGCCGCAGGAGACGCCCTGGACGTCGGGAGTCACCAGCCGACTCCCGGCCACCGTAGGCGCGGGCTTGCGGGCGGCGAGCAATGGGCAGCTTGCCGCCCGGCAAGGACCAGGCCCGAGTCGACGGCGCGTTGTGTTCCACGCGCGCTTCAAAGAGATGTCAGCACAAACTGACGGGGTCCGCTAGGGCCGATGCCTGCCAGGGCCGCGGGTTGTTCGAAAGAGATACCGTGGTCCCTGGCATAGGCAACTGACGGAACACGGGTGGGTTTTAGTCAGTAAAAGTCTGACACGCCCTCCTGCTCCGCCCAGAGTGGGAGAAGTCATATGATGATTTCCCACCGTGAAAAAAAAAAAAAAAGGCTTGCATGGCTTTCTCTAAGTAGGATTTTTTGACTCAGTCTTAGGATAATCAGGGAATGGTCCGAATTCATGTGAAAATCTTGCTCCAAATTAACGTAATTGGTGGATACATTTTTAATTATGAAAAAGTCTATAAGATCCGGTATTTTCTGGTGGTCAGTGGGCCAGTATGTTGGTTTGCCTGTGCTCACAACTTCACAGTGTGTGTCTTTAACTGCATTTAAAAGCTGCCTTCCCTTTGTTGTAGTAAGTCTTGATCCCCAGTGCGTATGCTTGGTGTTGAAATCACCGCCTAGGATGAATCTCTGACCTAGAAGTTCAAAGAATTGCAAGTATCACTCTCTTCTTATCATATGCCTTGGAGGACAGTATACGGCTGCTATGGAAACGTGACAAAATCGGGTTTTAACAGATACTGCCACGGCTTGAATGTCTGGTTCTTCAAATTTACTCTGCTCATAATGATTGATGTTTTCTTTGATTATAACCGCGCTACCTCCACTGGCCGAGTTGCCAGGGTGGAGCGAATTATATACCTTGTATCCTCTAAATTTGATGAAATATTGGTTAATGAAGTGCGTTTCGGAGATCAAACACACGTCTATATTTTCTGTCTCTAGGACTGCCTGTAGCTCATTCTGATATTTGAGGAGCCCATTGGAGTTCCATGCTATTATTTTTAGTGTGTTACTCATTTTTGGTTATTAAAAACAACTGTTTTGGTGCTGGATTCTAGCTTCTTTAATGTTTTGTCAAAAGTAGTAATTTACTTCAAGATCTGATTTATCTTATCTTCCAGATTCGAAGGTTGTGAGCCTTGTTTTGCGGCTTGTGCATAGGAAAACGTTTGAACAGGTTTTGCCGTTGCCTCAAAACTTTCTTTCGGTGCCTGTTTCTGAGGATTTTTTATGGAAGCAGACTGTTGGGCAGTGGGCACGATTTTCTTTTTGATATTTTTATATTTCATAATTTGCATCTCCTTGGCTACTTCACACCCTCTATAGTTGGCAGAGTGGGGTAAGCCACAGTGGACGCATTTTGGTTTCTCTTGCGGATATTTGGTACAGTTGGCTGTAAGATGCTTGCCAGTGCATTTGACACACCTCGGCTCTTTTTTGTAGTATTTATGAGTATGTCCATATGCCTGGCATCTTTTACATTGAGGAATGTGTTACGGGTTTTTGAGAGGGTGTATTTCAATATTACACCCTAAAATGTGCTTTGTGCCATAAATTTTGTTGACATTTTCGTCATTGTTAAATAATTAGACGAACATATTGAGTGGTTCTTTGATCTTCCAGCTCAACTTGTTGTCAACTTTTTCTATTTTCAAACCTTGCGATATTAAATCATCTTTAATTCGATCTGGCTGGGACGAAGAATGTTTTTTTTCACTACAACACTTATTGGTCGAGCCTGTTTGTTCTCGTAGGAATGTCAAAGATATTCTTTTTCTGACAAAAACCTAGCAATCGCTCTATAAGAGTCTTCGGTTTTGGCGTTGATTTTCACACAATCTCCGTTCATCAATTTTGCGGTGAAAGATTCAGTTTGTTGGGTTTCAATTAGTAAGTCGTAGAACATTTGGTAGTTCTTAACTCCGTCTATTATGATTGGCGGTGGTGGAGACACATTTTTGACTAATGTCTGTTTTTTCTCACATTTTTGTTCTTATTGGGCGCTTGTTCCAGGTTGTTGTGGTGGAGAGAGGGAGATGTTAAGCTTCCTTTTCTTCCTACTTATAGCCCTAATCCACTCAGTCTCTGTGCAGTACTCGAAATTTCCCTTTTCAGCTTGAGCAAATTGCATGTTGTTCTTAGCTTCTAACTCCTTAGGGCCATTATTTCCTTGTCCCCTGGAGCTGGGATTTTCTTTTTGGAGGCTTTGAAGTTGTTGCTGGAGGTCTACTATTTGGATCTTCAGATTATTAACAAGAAGTTCCAGCTGTTCTCTTTCCGATTTTTCTTGGATGTAACTGTCATACAACAGCTTTTCCAGATCGGTTTTAATTTTTACCTTTGTTGAAGACAAAGTAAGGTAAGTAGAAACGTCACCTTTACATTTATTTAATTGCACTGTTTACACTATAATTAATAACTGGGTCATCTTGGCGACCTTCACAAACCGATTTCGCAACGCGGCAATGACGGTGTTATTGTGATGCGCCAGCGAATTACTCTAAAGTAGAGCAAACGCGCGCGAATGATACACGTCCGTTCTCGGTAGAAGCCAAACACGGAACTGAGTACTTCTAGTGATTGATTGAATACTTCGCTCTGGATTGCTCGGAGTTGCGTTAGAAATGACTTACTTACAGACTTGAGAACAAAAGAACGTTGGTTTTATCAGTTTTATCTTGACGATTTCGCACCTACACACAATTAGTCCAACCTAACTCAAGATTGAGAGTGGGACAATAAATGCTGAAAATCACCGAGGACGGAATCGGCAGGGCGTCTAGAAATGGCAGTACTAATATAATTCGTGACGTCACAAGTGCGTTGAGCGTGAAACTTCTGTCACGAACCCTTCAAAGCCTTCAGTTTCCATGCGTCATTTATTGTCGTAGTATAAGTTAACGATGACACGCTTGGTTTGAATGGAAAGTGTTGACAATGCCACGTCTAGCAGCTGCCACCGAGGAGTCTCCGTGCTCAGCGGTTCTGAAAATAAAGTAATAGTAGAGAGTTCCCGTTACCATCATCATCTGCGACTTTTCCCAACTATGTTTTTTTTTTTTTTTTTTTTGGGATGGGAAATCATCAAATGACTCCTCCCGCTCTGGGTGGAGCGGAAGGGAGTGTCAGACTCTTACTGACTAAAACCCACCCATGTTCCTTCCTTCGCCCTTTATGTTCCGGGGTAGCGGTAACCCTTCCGGACAATCCCGCTGCCCCGGCAGGCTTCGGCCCTGAGGGGCCCCTCGTTATGCTGACATCTCTTTGAGGCGCGCGTGGAACACTTACGCGCCGTCCGGCACGGTCCCAACTATGTTGGGGTCGGCTTCCAGTATAAGCGGTTGCCGCTGAACATCTAGTTACTGGGTAACACGGTACCCCGTGGTAAGACTGGTCAGACTTTCGGGCTTCTGACGACCCGTAATGACTGTCAAAAATGTACATATGACGGTCGAAATGACAGCAGTAGAGAGTTCCCGTAACTGTTGGAATTGGATAGCACCATAAACGGCTCGTTTGATGTTTGTAGTCACCAACCAATATTACAAAGTTTACATTCCCGCGTTACACAGCTAATGTATTCCGCGAAGTCACTTCTATTTACGCGGCAAGTTATAACATGACGCAATTTGGAGGTTACATCGAACATTGGCTTAATAAAGCGAGGTGTTTATCTTTGGAGACAGTTTGATTGTCAACTAATTGAATTGGATGAGAGATACAAGCCTTCGCGAAATGTTAGTTAAACATAAGTAGGAATACAAAATCTGTCAGACGTCAATTTTATTCCACGAATAAAAATGATCTGTCGATTGGAAAATCAGCCCTAAGCAGTTTTGATAAAATTTGTTTATGGATATGGTTGATGGAAACGTTTTCTAAAACATGTTTTACTTTTTTTCTTTGCACTTTCGTACTCAATCGCAATAGCGGACAGTTTCCAAAAACCATGGGGCAAGAAGTGAGCATTGGTGAACCATTGGTACCGGCTCCGACTTACGAGTTGTTGGTCGTGGGGTCGAACCCAGGTAGGTGCTTTACTTTGAGTAATTTATTTCATCATTACTGCTCTCAAAACGGTGAAGTAAAACGTCTCGTGAGGAAACTGGCATATCCTAGAACCAAAAATTCGAAGACATGTGACATCTACCAATCTACCATCCGCTATAGGTATCGATATCTCTAAAACCATAAAATAAAAAATATAAAAGATATGTTTTTTTTTTATGGAGTTTCATAGTGCTTAGATATAAATACCCTGCAAAGTTGTGTAAACTTTAACTTTCTATAAAGTTTACACAAAAAAAAAATAGATTTTTTAAACTGGTATTTCAAATGTTTACAAAACCAGCGGTCGACGACCCTGCAAATAACCGACGTCTGCGGAGTTTAGCTAGCTAATTTAAAATAACCGTGTATAAAGTGAACAGAATCACCACGTATAGCCTGTTCATAATTCTGCATATTTCAAAGTATAATCCATCTCGATACGATGTATATGAGGCGAACAGGTGCGGCCACCCCAATATTGAAATTCAGATTTTTATTTTTGCATATGTAAAATAAACACAACTGGTGTAAGATAATTATGTGAGCATGGCCGCACTCAAATGCATATTTATACTCGAGCCAATGAACTTCTGAGTTTGGTTGTGTTTTTCCAAAAACAGTCTGTCTAAGGTTTTATCAAATACTTTAACGTCTCTGATATGTGCGTTTTCGTAAAAAAGATTTGAATACTTGTTTGTAAAGCGAGAAACTAAAAGACCAGTGTTTAATTAATGTAGCAGGTAAGCAATTACACGCATAACATTACGCCTGTAATCCTCGAAAGAAGCAGTGGTGTACAAAATCAAAATCAAAAGTCACTTATTCAAATTAGCCTGAGAATCAGCACTTTTCGAACGTCAAAATTAAAAAAGACAGTCCCCCAAAACGCCCGCCCTTCACTACTTCCTAGTGCTATCGCTGGGAAGAAGAAGTGGCGCAACAAACTCCCCAGCAGCACAGGTGTCTGTTCAGTTAGTTGTTGTTGTACCTATAGTACACCCGCATTTCGCCAGTTATGTTTAAGTCCCATGTAATAGGGGGCGAGCCTATTGCCATCAACCGGGCACGAATCCAGACTTCAGGCTGCTACTGAGAAACAGAAAATCTTTTTACAAAGTTACTCTTTGCACGTGATATCGACTTTGTAAAGAATAACATTTGTATGCAGGTGAAAGGCAGGCGATCCGTCAAAGCTTTGTTGGCTGTAAAACCAAACTGCTGTATGAGCTCCTGGTTAGTTCATGTAATGAAGCGTGGTCGTACATTACCTCTGGGTGTAGGGAACTACAGGTCGACCGTCGAGACAATGCGTTCTTGACAACTGCGACTATTCTAGTAGCTAATAAAGATAATATTCGCAAAACACGTATTCTTTTGTATAAAACTGACAGGGGTCACGAACGCATTCTCTCGTCGGCCGAACTGTAACGTTAAACGGAGTTCTTAAGTCCACAAATACCATATTTAAAACATCATTCTGTCTCTATCAACTTCAAATAATTGACAGAAACAACGGTGTTTTAATTTCGTTTAGCGCTAAACGCATTTGTGGTGCAAGGGGGCCTTAGAAGGTATTAGATTTTCTTTGGAAAAGTTTTGTAAACTGACCAACACCTGCTGCTGCGGCTACCAACTTTACAGATGACAGTTAAAAGTCGCAAATGCCGTTCATTGACACTACCGTATGTATGATGTTTAAACTTACTTTTCCCAGGTAAATTGTCTCACAAGACACTCTGCACCCTAATTGCGTTTTGAAGGATATTGCTAATCCATTGCTTCATATATCAGCATCTGCCTAGCCTTTTTCCAACTATGTTGGGGTCGGCTTCCAGTCTAACCGGATATAGTATTTTACATGGAGCGACTCCACAACCCAGTTACTGGGTACGATACCTCTATACGATATACGATACCTCTATACGATATACGATACCTCTTGGAAAGACTGGTTGTCAGACTTTCGGGCTGCTGGGATCAACGGCTTAACGTGCTTTCCGAGGCACGGCGGGGTCTTGGTATGTGAAGATGGTCACCCATCTACGGACCAACCGTGGCAAGTGTAGCTTAACCTGATCGATCGACCCTTGCGGCTGTTATTACTTAGCTACAAGCCCCTTCTAAACCATTGCTAATCCATTGCTTCATATGTTCGAAAAACATTGCCTGCTCAAAATAAATGTTGTTGAACTGTCAAAATGAAAGCCACTGCTACTGTCAGTATAGAGTAACATATGTAGTTAGTAGTAGTAGCTATTGTTGTGTTGTTACAATTGTGTAACACCATAAATGACAACTCCCCAAAACCCTTTCATATTTTTTTGTGAATTAGCTGATTAACTTACTTCGCTGATTAACTCCCGAAGTCCCGACTAAGGTAGTTCATCCAAATATACATTTCCAAACCACAAGTACAGCCGTTCCACAATGTACAGTCATGTACAGTGAGTACAGCATTACAACGCGTCGCACAGCGGTGTACATCGCACGGTACATTGCTGACATAACTAGCACATAGTCCTGTAGCCTGGGTATGTCTGCAACACAGCCGTGTCTGTACATGGGTAGCGAGGTTTGTGATAATGTTCAGCCGGTCTATTCTGTAAAAATATCACCGTGAAAACTTTGGTGAAGTGCGCTGGTAATAATATCCCTAGCATTATAAGGTAGAATGACAGCTCACTTCACCTAAACTTCCACGATGAGAGTTTTGCAAAATAGACCTGATGGTATAGAATTGGTAATTGTTGGACAGCTATCCTTTTGTATTCCTTATCCTTGGTTAGGTTACTGAAAAGTTTTGTGGTAAGGAACGTCTGTACTTTTTCCCCATGTGGTTTTAGTTGTTAGGAGTCGGCCATACCCATCCAGAGTACCTTGGTGTACTTGTGATGGCCATTTTTAGGTTTCTGTACCTATCTATCTGTAACAGATCCAATCGCCACAGCCAATGCAAATCATCCCAATACCCACAACTTATCCAGTATGACAAGTATAGTCAACACACAACTCTTGTTCCCAATATCATCAACAACCTTGATGATATTCCGCTCGTACATTAAAATAACTGCGTGCTGCAATAAAATAACCCATTTGTTTTACTTCAGTGCCCATAATACAGAGCTGTTGCTACTATAAATTTGAATTAAAACTTTTATCCATTATCGTGGCACGCACAAAATGGCGGCACCGCGTTTTGTTTTTGACAAACGAACAGAAATATGGGAGTGCTTATCTGTAGATTTGATTGCTTTATGTAATTGTTATTTTTATGAGGGTATGTTTGAAACTGTATCGATACCCGCGGCGGCGGGTCAGACGAAATTTAAAGAAAAATCAAATAACAAAAAAAAAAAAAAAACACTATGATTCGATAAACGAAAAATGGGATGAATGAAAGGCAATTGCATGCAGCTGAGATGAGAATGCTAAGAGGGATGTTTGGTTTTACACAAATAGATAGAATAAGAAATGAGTACATAAGAGGAAGTCTGAAAGTGGCACCGGTAGCTGAAAAATTGTGTGGAAATCGTTATGCATGGCATGGGCATGTGATACGGAGGAATGAGGAAAATGTCGTGAGGAGAGTTTTTGAGTATGAATGTCGATGGCTATAAGAGTAGGACCAAAGGAACGATGGATGGACTGTGTGAATGATGATATGGTTAGAAAGGGGGTGACTACCGTGATGACAACTAATAGAGAAGTATGGAAGAACAAGACATGTTGCGCCGACCCCAAATAACTTGGGATAAGGGCAGGAGAATGATGATCTGATTCGATAAACAAGAATTTCTAACTAACATGAGATTCATGTCAAGCCACATATTGCACTTTTCTGAATAGGAAAACATTGTGTCCAGTTTCCTTAATATTTATCGAGATAAATCAAGAGTCGTTTATAATAATCCTGTGTAGAACCTAGTATTTTTTTTCAATACAAAACGAATCCTGTACAGATCGTTTATTTCCACTGCTTGTTGTTTTTTTTTATTTATCTTATGTTGTCCTACTGCTGCTACTGCTGGGCAAAGGCCTCGTCTAAGTCCTTTTGGCACTCTTTTCCCGCGCCACCTTGAACCAGCCCTCGTGGTACGCGTACGCTTGTTGCATAGACTTTTAATATGTTTGTATAAACATTTTAGTGCAGGAGCGTGCAGTTTTAAAGTAAACAACACCTACCTACATTTTCTTCGGTGCCTACTCTCGACCCATTAAAATCGGTTCAACATTTTGGTGCAAAACGTATCGAACGCAAAGCAGGACTCATCTTCACATTTGTAACTAAAGGATTTTTTTTATATCTTTAACTAGCTGACCCGGCTTTTGTACCCGGCTGAACGTTGTACCGCCAGAATCCAATATATGTTGAAATTAATTATCTTCATTTTTCGCGAATTTTTCCCTAGTTTTTTTTAGGCCACCAAACTTTTATGGATAAAATAAGTTTTATACTGTGATTTTTTTTTAATTTTTGATAGTTTTTTCATACTAGAACTGTCGGCTATGTCAATTTTATTCAACGGATAAAAGTTATCTGACTTTGGTAAAATCAGCCCTTATGTAGATTATTATCTCAGATAAGTAGCTGTTATGTGCAGATAGTTTTATCCTGTTCACCTATGCAACCGTTCCATGTATCCTGCAGTGCGATTCTGTAACCATCTCACCTTGAAAACTTATGTGAAGTGAGCGTGGTGTGAGCTGTCATTCCAACTAATGCTAGGGATTGACACTATTGACAGCTCACTCTAAGATCACTTCACCTAACTTTTCACGGTGAGATTTTTACAGAATCGATCGGCTGTATGCTGTACACTTCGCTTTCAATTAAATTCTGCAGTAATTGTTGAATGCAGGTGTCAGATCCCTTTAGCTTCACAGAAACGAGCCCTGACAACGCCTTGTGTGAGGACTGAGGCACTGAGGTAGGTGCCTCATGCTAATTTAATTGATCAAACGTCTGACCGAACTAGGTTTCCTGCAGATAAGCCTAGTTTTGGTACAAAGTGGTCTTGCTGTAGAGATTTATCTTCACACAGTAAAATACATACGGATACGACATAATTATAATTTGAGTACAAAGATATTTTTCATTGTTTTGAGTTCATTTTTTTATCCTTTATTAAAAAGAACCACTTTATTAATAACTAATTTTATTATAATCTAGCCTATAACACTAATAAAAAATTAACTTATTTTTTTTACGATGAAAATTAAGTGAGTACCTATTTGAGTCATGGAAATAAGAAAAGACAAAGAAAAATTGGTTTATTTGTCACAGAAACACGCGCATGCAAACATATTTATTTATTTGTTTAATGCACAATGTACACAACCATAGTTACACGCTAGGCTGCAACTAGTGAGTACATGACCCTGTTAGAGATAACTTTAAACTAATAATATTGTAGTGAGTATCCATTACCTAATATTACGTAGAAATATCAGTTAACACGAATAATTAAGAAAAAAACAAAATAGATAAAGTTAATTCAAGACAAGAAGAAAGATAAGTACATATCAAGACTATCAATGACTGAGCAGATCAAAGGAGGTAACAGCCGATCGATTAGGTTAAGCTACGCTTGTCGCGGTTGGTCCGTGGATGGGTGACTATCTTCACATACCAAGACCCTTCCGTGACTCGGAAAGCACGTTAAGCCGTTGGTCCCGGTGGTCATTCGTGGATCTTTAACAGTCGTTACGGGTCGTTAGTAGCCCGAAAGTCTGAAAACCAGTCTTACCAAGGGGTATCATATTACCCAGTAACCAGTTACTGGGTAATATGATACCCCTTGGTATGTGACTGCCTATCTGACCTCCACAACCCAGGTTGTGGAGGTCAGATAGGCAGTCGCTCCATGTAAAATACTCGTATTCAGCTGCATCCAGTTGTACGGGAAACCGACCCAAACATAGTTGGGAAAAGGCTGGGCAGATGAATAAAAAAAAAAGAAATCCGTCTTTATTAAGATTTAAAATTCAATCTATTCCAAATGCCGCACCCTAAGAAAAAAGTTAGGCACCAAAAAAACAAGTCTATAAGACAAGTCTATAAGTCAATCTATAAGAAACGTAACTTTACTTAAAAGAAAATTCAAAATATCTTCCTAAGGTACTTAGGTAAGTTTACATCAAAGATTACGTTCGATAGAAATAAATTCGGAAAATATTCCTTTAATAAAATTTCTTACTTTGAAGTTTACTCCGGTATCTACAGAATTTAATGGAATATTACAAATTGTTTATACTTAGTAGCAAATCCATCAAAGACCTTGTTCTAGAAAATTCATTTTTAATTTATTTTGCCATAATTAATAAAATACTTTAATAAAGATTGGTTCTTGGCAGCTCTGGATAGAGAGAGAGGTGGAAAGAGAGTAGGGAGCCCTTTGCCCAGCAGTGGGAAATTAATGGCTGATAATGAAATGTGCTGAGGCCGGCCCAGAAAGAGATGGTGAGATGACCTGAACGCGTTCCGCGACGGCTGGTTCGAGGTGGCGCGGGAAAAGAGTTCCTGGAAGGATTTGGGGGAGCCTTTGTCCAGTATAGGCTAAAAATAAAAAATAAATAAAAAATAAATGTGAAAGATACGGCTGCAGAGGAAATGAATAGTATGTACTGTAGCGAAATAAATCACAAACTTCACTTGTACACGCTTTAATTTGACTAAATAAAATAAAATATTAATAAAAACATAAGAAAAGAAACAGAACGAATATTATTTAAAAAAAAATTACGACGTGACGTCTTTGGTGTTCGAGCCCTATAATAAATTTTACGTATTCTTGTTACGGCAAACGTTCCTAAACTTACGTAACTAGATAAATACGAGGATATCCTAATGGGTAATTGGCACCAAGTCAATTCGTTATTAGGAAGCAAGATAATAATTAAAAATAACCGCCTTATCAAAATTGTAACAATAATAAGAATACTAATAAATAAAAATAATAATACGGCTAGTTGGTAGTACATCAAGTAATAGGTTCTACTGAAAACTAAGCTACATAATATATGAAACTCCGGTCCTAGGCTCCACGCTGAAAATCGGAAGGCACCTCGCTGGCCGGAATCAGAATCCTCTTAAATGAGCAGGTCGTGCGCAAGGTGTTATGTTGGGTTCGATTCCCAACAGGAAGCTTGTAGACGTCTGGTACTAGGGTGGCGGGTAGGGCGAATTCTAGATCGCCCTACAGTCTTGGGACAAATCCGAGTCTTCACGCTTCGCCTCGAGACCACTTTTTAGTGTGATACGTTTATTTTCGGGAACACTGCCCTTGGATCCAGTGGATGACCGCACAGAACTCGGTTGTTCAATCTTTATAGATTACCGTTAGCAAATTATTTAATTGTGAAAGCAGGAAAAAATAATATTTAGACTTCCGTCCTGTGTCCAAAAAATCCTTCCAATCCAAAAATGTCGGTAAGAGAAAAGACCTGTCACTATTTGATTCAAAATTCAAAACCAATATGAAGAAAACAAACTTGCTGGTTAAAAATAAGGCTGGATTTGTTATAAAAGAAGGTTGTTCGTCATAAAATTATAATGTAGCATTTGCCAATGCTGCAGTACCTACTAAGGTGAAGCTGATAGAGATATGTGAAAGAAGAAGACTGTTTATGAGTCGACCCAAAAGAAATGAGTACAGGAGAGGATAATCATAACGACGGAAGAAGGGCGAATGGCTAAAAATCACTTTCCGCGGACGTCGTGGTCGTTGCTTATCTAACGAAACTACAATCTAGGGAGTCTCTCTTTAAGTTCGACAACGAATGTACGGGACCGGCCAAAAGTATAGTGTAGTGTAGTGTAGTATGTGTGTGTGTGTGTGTATGTGTGTTTAGTAGTATCTGAAAACAAGTGTCAAATTCACAGCCAGGCGAAAACACAGCGGGAGTACAACTGACAATTCGTGCTATCATTCGTTCTTAGTTCCCCGATCAATTCCCGTAATTTTAAACGTTCAAAATCTAGTCGCAATCTCATCTCAGCGACAATGTCATAAAGGAGATAGTTTTTTTTGTTCGGCGAATAGGCCCACCGAAAAGTGTGGTGTCTACTAATGAACCGCATGTTGATTTGTTCCCTATGATCTCTAGATTACAGTGGTATATAATAATTATACTTCGTCTAACAGAAACCTAAAAAAATCACAAAAAAATCTATTGTTTAGTGAGTAGGTTAGCCCAGTCTGTAATATAATGTAGTAGAATAGTGCACTGCTCAGTAACAAATAGTAGTGATATAGGGTGTTTTGAACGATTCATGAAATTAAAAATCACATAATGTAACAAAGCATTTTTATTACTATAAGTATATCAAATTCGACGTCAAGCGTATAGAAGTATGTAGATAGTATTTCATCTAAAAAAGATGCAGCTCGCTCCACCACTCATCTTGATACCGTGTCCAAAATAAAAATACTTAAATAACATCATAATTATGTATGTGCACAACAGCCAACAGTACGAACGACTGCCCACCAAAGAACTTGCTGGATACTTGCAACAATATCCAGCAAGAGTAGCTCTAATTTTAGAAATTGATAGGTAAAAAAACCGACCGAACCGAACCGAACCCGAACCGAACCGTTGATAGGTAAATGCACCTGAAATCAATAGATTTGTGTTAGAAAATAAGCGTATTATAACTAATATTGTTATTGTTTTCTTCGGTCTGCTATAATCCACTGCAAAATAATGTTTTTTCCGCAGTCAACAGGCATACTATGCGTGTGTTGTGCAGATCGACATGGAATCTAAATATTCCTGTATCCAAATCTCCACAATGAATCAATATTTTCAATACTTTCTTGCATCATCAATACGCACTTTCTCAAACTGCATCAAGATGTTATGACTAAAACAAGCAAACAATCCATGCGTACACAAGTCACCGCACATCTGCAGCAGTCTCGGACAATGTCTTCGCACATTGCGTGAAAATCTTACTGAACAATTAACACGACATCGTTTTGGTGTAAATGCTATACCATCGTAAAAATTCCACATTCATTATAATCCTTCAATTTACACACAGGACAACCGAAATATCAATTTCATGCATTTCGAAAAAAATGGAAAAAATATAATGAATGCAGTGTTGTTGTCACTTGATATTTGTCTTTCTGACAGTGTCAGATAGTGATGCGAAGAAATAAAATGAAGGCTGGAATCCATTTTCTCTCGAGGTGCCACTTGACATAACCGCGATTAGATAAATATCACCAATACTGCCACACTAGTTATAGTGTCATTCTCTATTCTATAATTCAATACGAAGGTAGTTAATAAACCAGAAAATAGATATATTTCCAGTAATAAGCCGTCAAAATACTGTGATGTATTGAGTCACAGAATTTTAATAACAGTAAAAATACATATTCTGTGGGTTAGTGCTGTCAGTTGATCACGTGTAATTTGGCATTAAAATCCTCATCGTATCTTCATTGATTATATTATTTATCTGATTGATAGTGGAATGTGAGTAGGAGAAGGCGCTCTTTACAAAGCCGAACAGCCGAGCTATTCTGTAACAATCTCACCGTGAAAACTTAGGTGAAGTGAGCGTGGAGTGAGCTGTCATTCCAACTAATGCTAGGGATTGACACAATTGACAGCTCACTCTAAGCTCACTTCATCTAAATTATCACGGTGAGATTTTAATAGAATCGATCGGCTGTTCGGCTTTGTAAAGAGCGCCTTCTCCTACTTTAGGCCTAATTTTACTAATTCGCGATTTTATTAGTTTATGTGGAAGGACAGGGTGTTGTGGCGCAGTCTGGCTGAGGCCTATGTCCAGGAATGGACTGCGATAGACTGAGTTGATTGATTGATTGAATGCGACATATTTTCTATCTTTGTAACCCAAAATTTCCCCAATAGATTACCAAATCAATTAGGTGAATATATTGAGTTACTGCAGCTTGAGTTAATTACCAAAACCTACTCCTCCTAACACGGTACGTAGTACTCATTTACGTTAGCCAATCACAGTTCCTACTCTACAGCGGAGTCCTCATTGTTCTTAGGCACTGTCCACGTGTGACTCCAAGCGGAAATGAACACGATTACAATCTTGATTACATAACGTACATATGTAGGTACCTACATGCATACTGCATCAGTAAATTAACTGGGTAATTAGGAAGATAATAGGTTACGCGGGCTACGCCTGTATTTCATAATGTGGTAGATAGGTTTGTGGAATAGAAACCGCGACACATTGCGCTGAAGATTTAGTAACTTCTTGGTTGATACTGCAAATTCAAACAAAAAAGAAGAAAAAAAAATATTTGGAACACACACGAAATGCAAATAGAAAAAAAAAAAACATTTAAGGGCAGATTTTTCCAACACCAGATAATTTTATCTGAGGAATAATTTTGAATTTTTAACAGTCCTTCCGTACAATATTAATTCCACGAATAAAAATTAACTGACGATGGAACTAACTAACTAACTAATCAGCCCTTATACTAAAAAAGTTACATTACAAACAACCAAACAAAAGTGAAAGCACCAAAAAAAAAAAAAGACCTATGCGAGGCCAAAAAGGCTCCTATCCCAGCATAATGTTGCAATATTTAACAATAAATACCGCCGACAACGGACGTAGTTCGTTCACTGACAAATTAGGGTATGAAACGCCTTGCCCCGTGCCTCAGAAAACATGTTAAGCCGATGGTCCTACGCCTGATCTCTTTCCGATTATGTCGGATTGCTGTCCCATCGAACTATGGGAGTGAGGGACAAGAGACTGCACCTGTATCTGCGCACACACTGGTGCACTATAATATCTCCCGCGCCGAAGGCTAGTCTCCGTTGAGATTGGCCACCGTAGCCGAAATACGGTCTGGAGGACAACTACGGACTGGAGGATTAGTGCAACATTATTATGTGTTTAAAAACAAAACTTCTGAAATACAGAAAAACTGACAGTTTATTCATGCTTCATTGATGCTTTCAGTGTATTAAAAAACAGAATTTATACAATTTTTTTTTATTATAAATGCAGTTTTTAAAACCGCTTTATATACCATGTTTTATGCAAATAAATGTTATTTCTATTTCTAGAAAACAATCCAATTAAACAATATTAATCTCTTAAAATATTCCTGTATAAGTATTCTGATCAATCGATGGAAAGTTGTGCGAAACTCTTGGGGCTCGCAATTTCCCGATTCACTTTTGGAGTTATTGAAATATTTCAGTTTAATTATGGAAAATATTATGTTCAGTAGAGCTGCTGTGGTCTGTTAAATACTTGCTTTGTTTATTAATATTTAATGTTGGTTATTCTTTGGGGAATAATTTGAATTGCGTTGATTGTTCGAGTCGTTTGATGATAGCTCCTTTGTTGTGGTCGAAACAGAAATGAGGAGAAATGTATAGCTGGAAAGTTATTCTTTTATTTTATTTATTTATTTAGGATCTCCAACCCCAACCCCAACATAGTTGGGAAAAAGCTAGGAAGATGATATGATGATTTAGGATCTCCAACAAAAGATATACTTATACAATACATTACACATACTCGTACATAAAGGGTAACATCAGGTATTTATTATTACACGAAACTCAGAAGATTTCTAATGCGTTGTCGACCTTAGAGACGAAGGTTTATCTGTTTATCAAAACAGAAAACTCATTCAAAAGAAGTTAAGTAATTGGCTACCAGGAAAAATCTGAACATGAAACGATCCTCTCCAAAATTTAATGCATCTTCATATCTATGATCAATATGATCATAAAGACAAGTTTTCGCATAAATTGTATATCCTCATATACAATTTATGCGAAAACTTGTTTTTTGGTCAATATAGTAAGGGGTTACTATATTGAGATCCCTGGTAAATAATGAATACATATTTGTTTTTTTTAGTTATTTAAGTTTGACAGTATTTCAGAATACACCACTTTGAAAGAACAGAATCGCGTTATGGTATCGTATAAGCGGCCGCGTTTTTATGCGTAAAAGGGCAGTTACAGTGCGGTCTCACACAGGCTGCGTTTTAAAATGCGTGTCCCACACATGACAATTTAAAAAAAATAGAAAAAAAAACCTACTTATTTTATTATTGATTCGTCTAGAGAATCAGTAGCATAGTTACCTCCTTGAATTTGACGAGGATGCAAAACGATACCTTGTATATATCTTATAAAAAGAAAGAGAAAAAAAAGCACAAACAAAAATAAAAAACTTATTTGAAACAGTCCACTTATTCCATGCTTGTTTATATTTTCTAACTAAAGCGAAGTTTGTAGAACTTCTGCCATTCGATACAGAGTAATAGAAATGGAAGCAGACGATAAGTATGAATCGTTGGAAATAAAACTGTTTAATTTATTATCATAACTTGAGAAGTTCTTTAGTTTTTGTCTATTTATAACTTGGGAATATTCATGCTGTTCCTATTACTTATTTAAGTTATTTTGTAAATATTTGTTGTTAAGGATTATTTTATAGAGAGCTTTAAAGTACTTTCAGATTTGCTTGATTTTTGACGACCGACACGACTTTTCTTTTGGTTTCTTGGTCATGAGGGGCAGAAGTAAAAGAAGTAAGTAAAACTTGTGCCGATCGTTGAAAATCGAGCAGACCCGTAAAGACAATCCGTTTCCCTCAGACAATACGATTCGAAAGCAGTGGTGGCGATGGCGACTTACGAGATGTAGGTTTTGGGTTCGAACTCAGGCAGGCCCTTTACTTTGTGTTAATAATTACATCACCACTACTCTCAAAAAGGTGAAGGAAAACATCGTGAGGAAACCGGCATGTCCTAAACACAAAAATTATATTATTAAAAATCCGCACTGAAACCGGTGGATTACGGATTTACGGCCCATTTCCTCTCACCGAGACGAGGCCTGTGTCCCAGCAGTGGGAACGTTACAGGCTGATTATGCCATATAATTTGGCTGATGACAAGTTTTGATTTGTGCCTACATTACTGTAGGCTAGTGAAGTAAGTAGTGTTCTACTATCCAAATTTTAAAGAGGCAGTTGTTGATAAATTATCTTAGCTAACAATTGGGTGGTTAGTCCATCCTCAAGACTACAAACTATACACAAAACAACTTTATCAATATAAAACAAGGTTACCAATTAATCTATGTCTGACATACATAAGTTATTCTTTACTCTATTTGGGTTAACACCTTGCGGCTTTTCCTTGCTGCATAATCAGCAATTAATATTCTATTTTTCTTCCACTTCTTTGCCAACTTAATTTAAACAGTAACGTTGAAGTTACTACAATATTTGGTGAAAACTTTAACGTTTTCACATTAACTGGGACACATTAGTCGTGTGGGTACAATTTTCAGTGCATTTCAGAATCCACACGGTATTCATAATTCATTTTTTACGTCACCTCTTTTTATCGTCTATGGGAGGGTAACTTTTCCTGCAGTGTTATTTATTTGTGCCAGTTTTTAGGTTATTCTCATTTCCTCCTGAAAGTTTTTTTTTGGGTATTTTTTTTTTGTGCTTGCTAGAGGTCTTTGGGGAGGTCTATGTGAAGCATTTGCGGCAATCATGATGAATTTTATATGAAAATCTGGGGCATAGAAGTAAAATAAAAACATTTTATTTCACACAAACATTTTATTTGTTTTGGGGCTTGTGGCTAAAAAATAAAAGCTGCACGGTTCGATCGATCAGGTTAAGCTACGCTTGCCGCGGTTGGGCCGTGGATGGGTACCACCACCATACCACCCCCCCCCCACCCCCTGTTGCTCGGAAAGCACGTTAAGCCGTTGGTCCCGGCTGTCATTCGTAGATCTTTGATAGTCGTTACGGGTCGTCATAAGCCCGAAAGTCTGACAATTAGTCTTACCAAGGGGTATCGTACCCAATTTATAAGTGGGTTGTGGAGGTCAGATAGGCCGTCGCTCCATGTAAAATACTGGTATATAGCTGCATCCGATTAGACTGAAAGCCGACCCCAACATAGTTGGGAAAAGGCCAGGCAGATGATGATGACAAACCATTCGTTCTTGGAAGGCGGTACTCAGAACATACATTTTTAAAAGAATCTTTTTGCCTTTTCTGGCAGAATGTATGTATTTATTAAGGTACAGGTGGTGGTGGTTATTAATAGCCTCGAATTTATGTACAAAGTCGCCAATTACAGGATTAAGTCATGAAGAAGAATGATGACTAGAGGATTTATCATGCACACATGCAAGTATTACTTGTAGCAAACATCTTCTGCCCAGAATTCAGTATACATAATTAAGAACAGCCCTCATCAACAATACCAAGGCACATACCCTCTTGATAACAGAGGCACACCACACAACAACCCAACACTTGACCAAAAATCCTTGAACGCCACTCCCGATTCTCTCCTGGCAGCGTATTATCTAAACCCGATGAGGGGAAGACGTAATTAGTGGGGGTGCTCAACGTAATTCAATTGTTGCTGGAGGACCCACACACGGCACAAACTCCGCTAATTCTGTTTACACGTGCTCCTAAATATTGAAGGTGTGAGGCATAAGCGGCATGATGTTTTAACATGTCACTTGGCTCATTACAGCGACGCTAAGAAGAATGATTCAGTCAGCCGAGCTATTATGTAAAAATCTCAACGTGAAAGCTTAGGTGAAGTGAGCGTGGAGTGAGCTGTCAATCCAACTAATGCTAGGGATTAACACTATTCACAGCTCACTTCACGTCAGTTTTCACGGTGAGATCTTTACAGAATAGAGTGGCTGTTGCAATGTTAGTCAGTAACAAATAAGGGGCGTTTTCACGACATTGATGAATATAAAACCATCAAGTGTACATGTGGAATCTTCATCTTTTTAAAGGATGTCATTTGTATACGATACTAGCTAATGCCCAACATGCGTTGCATTGTCTTATTCATGTTTTTTTTATTAGGAACCTTCTCTGTTCCGCACCCAACTACTTACCGAAGTTTCATCACAATCGGTTGAGCCATTTTCAAGTTTTTGCGAGATTAACGAACGGCTTATTTTTTTTGATTTTATTAATTCTTTCATTTTTATCTTGGGAGCATGCATGGTCATGGACTCGCAATGCTGTAATCATACTCCACCTGATCCCTTATTATTTTTCTTACGTCCACAATATGATCTACGGTCCTGGGCTACGCAATATAAAATACTAGGATAGCTAGTATTTCCCCCCGGATTCGCCCACGTCGGTAATTATCCCACGGGAATAAAAGTATCCTATGTCCTATAACCCAGGTCATGGTCTACCTGCGTGCTAAATTTCATCGATCCGTTCAGCCGTTAAATTGTGAAAAGGTGACAGACAGATATACAGAGTTACTTTCGCATTTATCTTACTAATATTATAAACGTGAAAGTTTGTATGAATGGATGTATAGAGGTATGACAGGGTGTAAAGTTCATTCATCCTCCATAGAAATGGGAGTATCCTCCGACCAGACGGGTGTTGTGTCTGGCGGGCAACTGCGCAACGATTGATGTCTGGAAGTTGTATGCTAGTAGCGCGGTAAACTCTGCTTGCGAGATGCAGGATTTGTGTGACGTCAGTGTGACGGGTTGTTCGCA
Source organism: Apamea monoglypha (assembly GCA_911387795.2). Taxonomy (NCBI): domain Eukaryota; kingdom Metazoa; phylum Arthropoda; class Insecta; order Lepidoptera; family Noctuidae; genus Apamea; species Apamea monoglypha. The sequence continues at coordinate 2,290,436 of OU426923.1, read as the reverse complement.
TGTGGTGTTATAGATACCGCTACAGATGGATGGATGTTTGTTACTCCTTCACGCAAAAACTACTGAACGGATTTTGATTAAATTTGGCACACAGATGGATTTACAACCAGGATTAACATATAGAATACTCTTTTCATCCCGATATTCCCACGAGATCGAAACTTATGCGGGTGAAACCGCGGGGCGCAGCTAGTAATAATATACAGGCTGGCAGTGACATCAACGCGCCTCCTGTTACCATGGATTTAGTACATGATTCTGAACCCACCACCTGTCACCCTGTATAGTATCTATTAGATACATAACATTTACAGCAGACTTTCATCACTTAGACCGGAAAGCAAGTCGTTCAGCGAAGAGACGAAGTTTGTGCGATTTGGCAGCTGCCGGCCGACTCAAAGGACACACTCTTGACCCTGTTATTGCGACCCGTTTACTATAAAATACAATCTTTTTGTATGGGATGCGTGTTTGTAGGTTTTTATTTTGTAGGAAAGGAACTCATTTTTTAGAGGACTCCGCATCATAGTTGCGACAAATAAATACGCGACAGTACGATTATGTCGACCATCAGTGGTGAGACAGCATATCAGCTCGACGTATGTATGTTAGTGCGACTGATTGTGTTGTAGACAAACGACAGGATGACGAAACTTTTGAAACTATTTTCGCTGCTAAAGCGTGACAAACTTTTCTATATTTTGTTGCTAGAAGCAGAAGTCGATACTCCCAGCAATTTGGTTGTACAGACGCTAGTAGGTCAAGCTACCCGAAACTGTCAAATTTTCCCAATCAACCTTGAACCTTAATGCTTTCGCGATAAAGTTGAAAATCTATTAAAGAAATTTGACAGATTGTAGTAGCTTGATGTGCTGGCGTTCACCACACAATCCTCACCAACTTATAGCAATAACTTCGGAATCATAATGCGACTATTTTTTTGATCTTGACTATGACTATTTTTTGGCGTTCTCAAAATTGATTTTCATGAAGTTTTCAAAGCGTGAAGGACACTGGTTATCTCACCTATGATGTGGAGTCTTTTTAGAGAGCCTCAAGAATCTTTTAGCACACATGCACCATGTCATAATCATGTTTCCTGTGATGGTCTGGTCTTATTTAGCAGGCAGTGATTTCATTTAGGTCATGACCTATAAATAATAAAGCCACTTTGGTCACGCTGAGCCCCATTTTATTGTATTTTTATGACAAAAAAATAAACTAAACTATGTTGGGACACCAAATGCCATACGTGTATTGATTTGGATTTTTGGCTGAACTAGAGGAACCAGCCAGTTTATTCTATAAAAATCTCACCATGAAACCTTAGGTGAAGTGAGCTAAAAGTGAGCTGTCATTCCACCTGATGCTGGCGATTGACACAATTGATAGTCACCTATGTTTTCACGGTGAGATTTTTACAGAATAGCACCGCTGAGTATGTTCTAGGACCTAGAATCTAGGTAGTAGTTAATATTAAAGCATCATTTCAGCCGAAAGACGTCCACTGCTGGACATAGGCCTCCACCAAGCACCGCCCCTTCGACCGGGTCTGTGCTTCTCGCATCCAGCGGATTTCTGCGGCCTTCACCAGGTCATCGGTCCTTGTGGGAGGCCGTAAAGCATCATTATGTTTGAGGAAAAGTAAAGAGCCGAGTGGTGTGCATATTAACGTACGTATGTCTTAAAATGGTTACGGACACATGTTTATTGCAAGGCTAAGGTCGTTCCTAACCGGAAGATACAATGTGAAGTATTTATTAAATAAATTTCGTATGTTATGGTATCTCATATTGTCGTCGTAAACTTTGAATACTGAACATGGCCCAATGCATCCACTAAGTACGGTATTAGGGAAAATTAAAACTTGTTTTTTTTTTTTTTAATAAAACGTTGCCCCACACTTGTAATTTCTCCTGTATCGTGGGTGTATTTACAAACATTTAAACTCACATACACAAACAGCCAGACCCGGAACAACTACTTGTAGGTCATACAAATATTTGTTCCGTGCGGGAATCGAGCCCGCGACACGCAGCGCAGCATTCAACCGTTTAACCACTGTGCCAACCGTGCCGTGTTATATTAGAAACCTGTTACATTACAAGTTTTCGTGAACAGTAGTGACCCAGTGTGAGCAGTGGTGGTCCAGTGGTAACGGCCGTGACTTACGACCTGTAAGTCATGAGTTCACACCCAGTCAGACACTTTACGTTGTGTATTTAATTTCATTACCACTGTTCTAAAATCGTGAAAGAAAACATCGTGAGGAAACCGGCATGTCCTAGAACTAACTGAAACTGTCACTGGGCCCGCGTGGTGGATAACGGCCCACTCCCTTTCACCGAGAGGAGCCTGTGTCCCACCAGTGGAAACATTATAGGCAGATTATGTATTATAAGTTTAATCGGAATAGTTTCTTTGACCCTCGGACGGAATAACCACACTGTCCATGACACGGAAAATATAATTTACTTCGTGGTCCATAGTACGGACGCCAGCACATCAAGTTACTACAATCTGTCAAATTTCTTTAATAAATTTTCAACTTTATCGCTAAAGCATTAAGGTTCAAGATTGATTGGGAAAATTTGACAGTTTCGGGTAGCTTGACCTGCTGGCGTCTGTACCTCTGCGTCGCTCTCGTTGCATTATTACCGTAGTTTGTCTCTGTGTCGCACATTTCAAGCATCACCACATTTCACGGCTCACTAGCTCGTCGCCTCCTGTCACAACAGTTTTCAACTTCCACGACATTGTCTCCTTTGAGTTAAAAAGCAGTTACAGAAAGCATAACAACACAGGAACAGATAACAGAAACAATGGAGTGGTAATGTAAGGTTGAACAATATTCATTTGGAAATAGCATAGCATTACGCAAAACTTGCAATTTTACCAAATCTCCTCATTTCCATTGGTGTTTCGACATTGTTTGTCTTTCTTTACATTTTTATCCTACTGACTGACCCCTTAACAAAAGTGCCTGTAATTGGTTTATTTTAAATAAATGCTTTGAGTTTTAGTTTGAATTTATTTGTCTTCCAATAGGGACTTTCTAACTTTGACAGATGGTAGCGACCATATTGTTGACGACAATGACAGCCAATTTGACAGATGTAGATCTGTCAAATTGGCTGTCATTTATTCAGTCTGTTTTTGCAAAATCACCATGGACGGATAAAGCGTTCAACAACACGTGCAAATGTTAAAATTATTTTATCAAAATGGGTGTTCTATTCGGGCAGCGTTCCACGCGCTTCGCCCATTTTACGGTCGCCATGATCGTCCTACCGAGAGGACTATTCTTAGTGTGGTGGATAAATTTGAGTCCACTGGTAATGATACCAATCCACATGAGATTCAAGAGCGTCCAATGCATACCGAAAAAGTCACTGTTTGGTGTGAATTTTGGGCTGGCGGCGTCATTGGTCCATGTTTCTTTGAAAACGACGTTGGCCAGGACATCACCGTCAACGGCGAGCGCTATAGGTTGATGATTACCAACTTTTTTGGCCTGAATTGGATGATATGGACACCAACGAAATGTGGTTTCAACAAGACGGCGATACGTGCCACACAGCTCATGCCACATTGGACATTCTGCACGAACGATTTGAGAGCATGGTCTTCTCACGTGGAGGTGATGTTAACTGGCCACCGAGATCGTGCGATTTGACCCCGTTAGACTTATTCTTGTGGGGTTTTCTTAAGTCGCAAGTCTATGCGAATAAGCCACAAACCACAGCGGCCCTCAAAGCCAACATAACCCATGCCATCGGTCAAATTCAGCCTGATTTATGCACTAGAGTCATGGAAAATTGGACATTTCGGATGCGCACCACCCAGCGAAGCCGTGGCGGACATTTGAACGATGTCATATTCCATACATAATGGCATCGATAGGCCTTCCAAACGAATAAAAAATTTCGATGATATCTCACACACACTTAGTTTTATTTAAAGGGCAATGCTCATGGACGTGTGGAATCCCGTACCATGCTGCATCAAAGTTAAACTTTGGTTTTTATAAAAACCAAAGGCACTTATCATATTAACTCCTACAAAAGTTTTTTTTTGTAAACAAAACCCAAGTATAGTATATTTTCAAAAAAAATGAAATAACTTGAAAACTAGGTATGCACTTTATTTGATTTGACATGTCATACACGAACGGCCATTATGGTTCTAAAAAAATGATAATCGTTTAAAGTTGTCAAAAAATAAAAGGCCCGTTTTGACACTTGAGAATGCCGTAAAAAAATATGAAAATAATTGCTATAATATTTTGATCATGATGCGTGAGACTTTTTGGTACGACTTTTGCTCATTCCCATTTAAAGGCAGGAAGCGCTTACTGAAATACCCTATATAACTGATGATACTAACAGCTATAGGAGACGCGTGGGAGACGCGTCTCCTATAGCTGTTAGTTTCAGTCTCTCATCTTCAAAATTTTTGAAATATGAACTGTGTATGTACATTTTAGTACTTCTGGGGGAAAATAAATACATTTTATTATTATATTATAGTTCACCGCACATTGTAAGAGGTAACTTCTGCCTATTAAAACAGATTCTAGAATCTAGGTAACTTTTTGGAAGCGTCTGTCACAGACATATTAGAAGAGAAAAATATTTTGGCGTGAAAATTATAAAAATGCTAACCACCCACGACTTCTAAAGCGATTCTCGCTCATGACGAATTCGTAGGCAAGTACGACACCAGACTTGTTGGCTGTTGATTAATCGCTTCTTCGACGTCACCAATTCACTGAGCATTATTCAAACGCGTGTTCACATTCCATCTCAAATACTCCGTGACCCATTATTACACGATTCATATTGTAATAGTCCCGTTAAGATCCCAGGTCCCGCAGGACTTAGTTACAGGAGTTAGCCAACTTACACTGACAGTTCACGTCTAGTCAACCTACATATTACCTGACGTTCAACTATTAAGTGGCTGACTGCTGGTGTTCGCTTTGTGCGATAGTTAGGAACAGTTTTTGTAAGGAAAAATATGGGGATTAGAAAGAAAATTTGATTTTTGATGGCTGCAGCTATTATAGAATAGGTATGTTTGATCAGATGGTCAGCTTTTCAAGGTTCTTAGACGTTAGAAATTTGGCCGTTGACACAATATACTAATGTATGCGTGTATGCACAGCTGGGGATAACATTCTGGGGTAATATAAATAGGTAAAATTTTTGATTTCATAATACTTAATAATAAAACTAATACTTAATATTATAAAGAGGTAAAATTTGTGAGTTTGTATGTAGGGAACCTTCGGAATTTCTGATGCGATTCCGAAAATTCTTTCACTAATGGGAGGCTATACTATTGCCGAAACAAGAGTCTTCATGCTGACGACATCGCGGGCACGTTATCATATGCAAGAACATCGTTGCACTTGATAACGTGCCCGCGAAAAGCGAAAGCGATTTAGAAGGTATATTCAGGGTCCATACCCTGAACATAACTTCTAAATTGCGTTTGAAAACACGCATGGAAATAGAGAGAACGGTACATAAAGAGAAATACAAGTACGAACTTTGCAATTAAAGAAAATATTTACATAATATGTAAGCTAACAGACTTAAAATAATAATGATATGTTCATGTATTTATAAAAAGGGAAGGAATCACAGGACATCAAAAAAATAGTCCGCATCGCTCTCAACAGGAAAAGTAATAGAGTAACATACAACAACACAACCTACCCTTACACATGTCGCAAGAAATATGCAAATTAAACTCCTTGAGCCAACTTCTCTCCTCCTTCCAATTTATAACGTGTAACAAGTAAAAGTCGAGTGTACAATGAGGGGTTATTAAATAAATCGTCATCCCCTACTCGTTTAATGGCATAATGGTTGTGTGAGACTTGGCGAATGTCGTCTGCAGACAAACAAAGTTCCATTACTACGCACTTATGTTACGGGCGACGCAAGTAAGAAGATTGGAGCGGAGGAGAAGAAACGGCTTTTTGGGGAAGAAGTAAGAAAATAATAAGATAGAAAGACAGAAAAATTCAATAATAAAACAAACTCAGAAATACAGACACATTCAGAACCTCTCTCCTTTTTTGAGAAGTCTGTTAAAATAAAAATAGTTTTTTCAAATCCGTTTATATGTATATGACGGAGTTATTGCCCGAACATACATAAATATATATATATTCACACACCAGAACACAGAACTTCAGAAACATACATCAGAATTGAGAACTTCCTCCTTTTTAAAGTCGGTTAAAAACAGAAAACCATGAGAAATAAAATGTCTTAGTTGCCATTCTTCTTTTTCTTGTGTCGATGACTTATACTTTGTCCGGCCAGTTTGTAGCGACGGACAGCAATCTCGCTTACATGATTAAAGTCCTGGAGGGTGCACGACAGGCAGGAGAGAAGGTGCGACATATCCTATATATAATATATTTTTTTTTAAAAACGTGCCCCACCCTAGGAATTACTCCTGTATCGTGGGTGCATTTACAAACATTTAAACTCACATACACAAACAGCCAGACTCGGAACAAGTACCTGTAGGCAATACAAATATTTGTTCCGTGCGGGAATCGAACCCGCAACACGCAGCGCAGCGATCGCTCAGCCACTGCGCCAACCATGTCGTCATAATTATTGTATATTCCCAATTAAAACAAATTCGTTGTAAAAAAAAAAAGAAAATGAGTTATCATTATTACATAAGCTTAAAGAAATCTATCTTCTTAAATAAGAAATAGATTCAAGAACGAAGTTAAAAACATTACATTACAGTAAATTCGTTCAGAGGTGATTTTGCTCCCGATTTTCTATAAAATCCTTTAACAGCGGAAGTCAGAAAGGAAGCCCCTATATGTGTATAACGAGGTCAATCAACTTCAACTAAAGTGTTCAGTTATTGGTTATATCCGTCTTTCTATTTTAGTGCTTTATAAACAGTTTTCCTGTGAACGAATGAACTGCTTTATCCAGGTTGTTTATCTCTACTGACAAAACGTTATATCGAACTAGTGAGCAATTATATTTTGTCAAAACTGATACACGTACGGTATTATAATGTCTGTAAGAAGTCATAAATAAGATAATTCCATAAGATTGGGCAGTTTATATATTTATTTTATTACGCAAGTTAACTTTTACGTAATATGTACATTCTAAGGCAGCTGTCAAAAAACGGAAAACAGTGGACACAGTATAGTAATGTTACGGTCGTGGGCTTTCATTAAATGACACTCACACACAAACACACACAATACACACACACACTTCCTACATTTGTAAAGACCTATTCCAGGAATTTGAACCATTCTTCTAGGCAGGTACAACTTTTTCTAGAAAATCTTTTAACTTGACGTCGCAAACCCTTTGAATCACCTTTGTTTATGGTCTCGACATGAAAGCCTTTCATGATACGCTTAGGATTTGGGATTTGAATACTGAAATTTTATCTTTTTCTTTTATCACAATCAAAGATATATTTCGTTTAAAATATGCGCTTTGGGAGTTATTTTAGATGAGAAACTCATATTTGTATATTCATATCTTTTTATGAGTGGATAGATCTCTGAGCAATAGTAATTTTGGGAAATGGAAGTAAGTGAAGTTGATATATTTTATTACTTTTCGTCATGTGATAAATAGTAATAATATAATATAAATAATAATAATAATAATAATATAATGTAAAAAACGATACCTACTTAAAACTATGTTATATAGCGACATTTGTTAATCATCATCACCATCATTATTTCAGCCGAAAGACGTCCACTGCTGGACATAGGCCTCCTCCAAGCACCTCCACTTTGACAGTTTCTGTGCTTCTCGCATCCAACGGGTTCCTGCAGCCTTCACAAGGTCGTCGGTCCACCTTGTGAAAGGCCTTACAAAGCTACGTCTTCCGGTACGCGGTCGCCACTCCAGAACCTTTCGGCCCCATCGGCCATCTGTTCTGCAAGGAATGTGTGTGAATGGCAATTCTTCGGGCTATGTCGGTTACCTTGTTTGTTAATAAGGTAGACTAATCTGTAGGTGCTTTGAAAAATGTTATCACGAAAAACTTTAAGTTTAATTTCAGAGCATTTGTGTGAGAAAATAAACACCTGCAAATTATTTCATCTTTAAGTTCTAGGTTGAAATTTTAATAGTAAATTTAGTAAAAGTAACTGACTAGGAAAATTTACTGACGAGAGAAATTATCTCGTCTAAAACATCTAATTTATGATGTGTATGACTTAAATCTTTTTAAATCTCATCATTTTAAACTGAATGATTTTATGATAAAATAAAGCCAACAACCATTGATAAAAATCCTTGATTAATAGAATCTGTTTTCGGATTAAGAGGTCTTACCAAAGGGGTATCGTGTTACCCAGTAACTGGGTAGTGGAGGTCAGATAGGCAGTTGTTCCATGTAAAATCCGTTTTCAGCTTCTCTAGCGTATGTATGATAACAATAATCCAGATACACGTAGTTATCTAACACTGTTTCATTCAATCAAAAAGTTTCGAATTGATTAAGTAGGTGGATATATTTAATTCTGGTTTCTGAACATGGATCACAATAGCTCGTTGTTATTTGTAATTGATTTCTATGTCCTTTCTGGGATTTAATTGGTCTGTCATAAAATTTGTTGTTAATATTTTGGTTGGATTGTTTGCTTCGAACATGTGAGTGAATTGGGCTTATCCTACTAATCCTACTAATAATATTATGAACGCGAAAGTTTGTATGGATGGATGGATGGATGGATGGATGTTTGTTACTCTTTCACGCCAAAACTACGGTACGGATTTGGATGAAATGTGGCACAAAGATGGTTTATAGCCAGGATTAACATATAGGATACTTTTTATCCCGATATTCCCACGGGATCAAAACTTATGCGGGTGAAACCGCGGGCGCAGCTAGTATATTATATAGATAGATATATAAACAATTTATTTGGCGCACACAAAAGACAGTATAACACACAAAAGTACATGAATATAATATAAAAAACAAGGTGCCGATATAAAAACAAAAAGAAAAACATACACATTGAAGTAAAAGTGACACAGTGCGGTGTGCACAGGTTGCACCAAATGGGAGTCCAGCTGCAACCATGTGTCAGGCAAATATACCTGACGCTTATATTCTGCTGGATTCTTGCAGTGACACACGGACGTTGAGCAGACGAGATAATTTGGTGTTCAATGCTCGTACAATAAAACAATAAAATAAAAATGAAAAACATACACAAAAAACAAATTTCTTTCATTCTTTCTATGTATGTCACTGCTCGTATTAACTGTTAGAAAGACGTTACCTAATATTTCATTTAGACCAACATTTTGATAAACAACTATACGAAAAGGCTAAGTTCTTTTTCTAGAAATAGATAGGCACACAGTGTCGTAGACTACGAATTTGTCTTGTTTCAGCAATGGCCAGGGGCATTTACTGGAATAACAAACAGACTCATACATATATTATCGTGTTATATATCAACATTCACACTTAGGGTTTAGACATACTATTGAATTCAGTTCAGTATAGCTATTCACAATCATCCGACAGGCTATCGTATCGAAAATGACATATTTCATTAAGCCTTGCCTCCGACAGCAAACAGCTTTCAGAAGAATATCAGTCGTCTATTTGATTTAAATTGACAACACTTTCGGGTTTTGGACTTATGAACAGCGTTTAAAGGACTCTTACAATAACATTGATTGATGTTCGATACGGTACGGAAGCGTAACGAGTGGTTGTGAATGTTATGCACAAATGGTTCGCTCCATAATACAGTAGTTTTGTACAGACGCCAGCAGGTCAAGCTACCGAAACTGTCAAATTTTCCCAATCAACCTTGAACCTTAATGCTTTAGCGATAAAGTTGAAAATCTATTAAAGAAATTTGACAGATTGTAGTAGCTTGATGTGCTGGCGTCTGTACATAATTTAATTTGTTTGAATAACATGGCAACACTGTCACTCTGTCACATCTAATGACTTTGGAGTTTGCAAACGATGAAAAATAAAAATATCGTTCCGTGGTCCTTTCAAACCATTGGCCATTGGCGGTTTTCACTGTCTCGTTGGAATCCATTTGAAATTTTTAATTTGGCATTCCCAATCAAACGCGAAATATTTGAGATCAGTTCGATAAAGAAAGTGGCAATTTCATATCTAAGGACCTAATATAATAAATCAATCTGCCTAGCCTTTTCCCAACTATGGCGGTATAGGCTTCCAGTCTACCCGAATGCAGCTGAGTACTAGTATTTTATATGGAACTACTTCCTATCTGACCTTCACAACTTAATTACTGTGCAACACGATACCCCTTGGTAAGGCTGGTTGTCAATTTTTTGTAACGACTGTCAAATATCTACGAATCACAGCCAGAACCAATGGCTTAACGTATTTTCCGAGGCACGGAGGGCTTCGTTCCTCAGAAAACACGAGACAATACAAAACGAGACATCGTTGTGATGGATGTTCATTGGTCACCCATCCACGAACCGACCGCGGCAAGCGTCTCACGCGCACGAGCACGAGCCTCTCATATAATAAATTCTAAACACATGACTTCTAGTATCCTGTCTTCTATTTACGCATTTTTATTCGCGGCGAAAACTATCATACTCAAGTTTATTTGCTACTTTATCTCCCGTCAGTCTGTGCCTTAAGAAAACTCGATCAGACTACTTGCCTAATTGAATTACTATTCGCATGACGGATGGAGTAAGACCCTGGTTTACACGTAGTCTGGAAGAATTTCATCTTAACTTAGTTTATTGGGGGTCGTCTGTATATCACTAGTGTTTTATGTGTGGGTGTTGATTAAGTACATAGGAATGTGTGTCAGCTGCTTGTTAGAGAAAGTAGTGATGAGTGGAATTCCGTAACACACTAACAAAATGTAATCAGCCTGTAATGTTCACACTGCTGGGGCATAGGCCTCCTGTCTTCAAGAGGGAGTGGGCTGTAATCAACTACGCGTGCCCACTGCGGGTTGGTAGATGTCACATGTCTCCGAATTTTTGGTTCTAGGACATGCCGGTTTCCTCACGATTTTCCTTTACCGTTTTGAGAGCAGTAGTGATGCTGTTGGGGTGGGCTTCCAGCCTCACCGGATGCAGCTGAATACCAATATTTTACATGAAGCGGATGCCTATCTGACCTCCACAAGCCGGTTACTGGGTAATATGATACTCGTTGGTAAGACTGGTTGTCAGACTTTCGGGCTTCTGACGACCTCGTGCTTTCCGAGGCATGGAGGGGTCTTGTTTTGGTTATCCATCCATGAACCAACCGCGTCAAGTACGCTTGACGCGGTTGGTTCAATGGCCGCATAGCTCGATCGATCAGCCTTAACCTGATCGATCGAGCTATGCGGCTGAACATTATTTACGAATATAAAATATAATATAATCACAAAGAAAAGAAGAATTCTTTACTTACCAACTTGCTTTGTGGAAAAAAAAACAAGTTTATTTTAGGTAGAAAGTTTTTGATTTCATTTAAGCATGTTAGGTTACATCAACAGTAAATTGAGTTGCAAATTACATTAGATAATTAACCGAAGCCCTGACTTTACTGGATTACGTCTTGACAGTAAACACGTCATGTTTGCATTTCTAATGATAAACTGCAATGTTTATGAATAATCGCAGCTGATAATTATACACAAAAATAAACATGCGACTCATGCAATACAGAAATTAATGTTGAGGACTCTTGACATGTTCTCCGGTCTTTGCCCCACCTAGTGACAGCTTCTGTGATTTAATCAATCAATCAACTGAGCCTATCGCAGTCCACTGCTGGACATAGGCCTCTACCATGCTGTGCCAGAACACCCTGTCCTCCGCCTTTTGCATCCAATCTGTCCCAGCCACCTTCTTTAGGTCGTTGGTCGATGTATCTGGGGGGCACGACACTACACTTGCCGATACGCTGTCTCCACTGCAGGACTTGTCTGTTCGACCGGCCATCGGTCCTTCGACAAACAAGGCCAGGCCACTTTCACTTTAGTTTGCTTACTCTTTCTTTTGGATTTGTACAGACGCTAGCAGGTCAAGCTACCCGAAATTGTCAAATTTTCGCAATCAACCTAGAACCTTAATGCTTTAGCGATAAAGTTGAAAATCTATTAAAGAAATTTGACAGATTGTAGTAGCTTAATGTGCTGGCGTCTGTACTTAGTCGCTAGTGAAAAACCCTGTGGTTTTTCTCTTTAAACTATACTGAATTCTAAAACTACGCCATCATCTATATGGACACATTTTTTTTAATGGGGCTAGTACTGATGCTTATTTTTTTGTACCTGTTTGTAACAGGTGTTCAATCAATAGTGCTGATAATATTTTATTAATATGTTTTACGCTTATTATTACTTTCAACTTATTACCAGATGACGAGCCATTGTCATATTAATAAAGAAAATAAAACGACTGAGAAACAAATGAACCATGAATGTTAAACAAGTTTAATATGTTTTTATTTTTCCTCTTCTGCAATGTCAATGTATTCTGTTTGTTTTTTAACAGGATTATGGTGCAGTAAAATGAAATGCATTTGTTCTGTGGAGTTTGCATTAACGTTTGTGTTAGCCTCGTTATTGTGTTAGTTAGGTAAATAATAATTATTCTTTTTCCTGATTTTGTAGCTGTTTCCATGTTGAACTTTTTTATTTTAATTAATTGATAAATATTTATTTATTCAGACTACAATGTGGTCTACAGTGTTAGTAACCAAAGAGCCTGTAGTACTTAATAACTATAACAACAGATCGGCACCCTAATTGCGTAACACAATATCAATCTCAATCTGAATAATTTAAAAGGATAATGCTAATCCATTGCTTCATATGTTCGAAAATTTTGTCTGCTCAACAACGTAAATAACGCAATGAATGTTGTTGAACTGTCAAAATGAAAGCCATTGCTACTGATAGTGTGTTATGCAACTATCCCGCAGGTGTGGATTGCAAGCGCCTACACTAGCGGGCCATCGCACTTTCCAGTTATTTTTTTGGTGTGTGGTCAAAATCAGAACTAAAATACGCCATCTTGGTGAAAAAAATGTGTCCATTTATATTTATGATGGCGTAGTTTTAGAATTCAATATAGTTTAAAGAGAAAAACCACGGGGTTTTTCACTAGCGCCTAAGTACAGACGCCAGCACATTAAGCTACTACAATCTGTCAAATTTCTTTAATAGATTTTCAACTTTATCGCTAAAGCATTAAGGTTCAAGGTTGATTGGGAAAATTTGACAGTTTCGGGTAGCTTGACCTGCTGGCGTCTGTAGAAAACTAAATGAAAGAGTAAGCATACTAAAGTGGCAGTGGCCTGGCCTTGTTTGTCGAAGGACCGATGGCCGGTCGAACAGACAAGTCCTGCAGTGGAGACCGCGTATCGGCAAGTGTAGTGTCGCGCCCCTCAAATACATCGACCAGCGACCTAAAGAAGGTGGCTGGGACACACTGGATGCAAAAGGCGGAGGACAGGCTGTTCTGGCACAGCATGGTAGAGGCCTATGTCCAGCGGTGGACTGCGATAGGCTCAGTTGATTGATTGATTAAATCACAGAAGCTGTCACTAGGTGGGGCAAAGACCGGAGAACATGTCAAGAGTTCTTGACATTTATTTCTGTATTGCATGAGTCGCATGTTTATTTTTGTGTATAATTATCAGCTGCGATTATTCATAGACATTGTAGTTTATCATTAGAAATGAAAACATGCCGTGTTTACTGTCAAGACGTAATCCAGTAAGGTCAGGGCTTCGGTTAATTATCTAATGTAATTTGCAAATCAATTTACTGTTGATGTAACCTAACACGCTTTTATGTAACTGACATAATATCATTATGGAAATCAAAAACTTTCTACCTAAAATAAACTTGATTTTTTTTCCACAAAGCAAGTTGGTAAGTAAAGTATTCTTTTTTTGTTTGTGATTAAATTATATTTTATATTCGAAAATAATGTTCAGACGCATAGATCTATCGATCAGGTTAAGCTACGCTTGACGCGGTTGGTTCATGGATGGATAACCAAATCAAGACCCCTCCGTGCCTCGGAAAGCACGACTAGAAGCCGACATCGACATAGTTCGGAAAAGGCTAGACAGATTTATTTATTATATTAGGTTTTTAGATGTGAAACTGCCGTTTTATCGAACTGGCCACTTTGATCTCAAATATCTCGCGTTTGATTAGGAATGCCAAATTCTAAATTTCAAATGGATTCTTATTTTTTTTGGTCTTTTATTAAAAGGTTTGTATTTACAAACCTTTTAATAAAATACCAAAAAAATAAGTAAAACTGCTACACGGATCTTTCGGCGCTAAAATGTGTGTTGCCCTGTCAATGACATTCGAGCGCCGAAAGATCCGTGTAGCAGTAAATATATTGTAAATATGTGTGCAATTGTTTAGTTGAAAAACCAAGATGGCGTCAGTGAATTTTTTGTCGATAATCAAAAATTCATGGTCGTAAATATGTGCTAAGCTGCCTGGGGCCGTTTAGAGAGGCAGGTTCAATGTTTCTCTCAGCGTGGGAGAGGTGTTATAAGGTCATGTGGGTGCATAGCATTATCTATTTACTCGTGTGTTCGATGTCATTAGCATATCTATAGCTCGATAACGTTTATTTAGAACTAGCTGTGCCCGCAACTTCGTTCGCGTGGTTTGTGGAAAACGATAATGATTGTGTCTCTTTACTAATTATTTTTCTAAAGGAGTAATAAAAGTCTTATAAGCTGATGTTATAACAAGTAACTTAGACTTTTATTAAGCCTAAGTTACTCTTTTAGAATAATAATTAGTAAAGAGAAAGTCCCGTCAAAATCTGTCCAGCCATTTCGGAGAGGAGCCGAAACAAACAGATAGACAGACAAAAAAAAAATTAAATTGTTTTTTTGTTATAAGTATACATATATTTACTTTCATATGCCTTTAGTAAAAACCTGTTATTTTGACATCACAAACATTCATCGGTTTCTTACTAAACTTGAACCATACCCGACGACCCTGGTTACTTGTCTCTTTTGGTGACCCTACATATCATTTTAATTCTGAATAAATTTAAGTCTCAGTCACATACATAAAAAACTTTTTTTTTACCTTCGTAAGAAGGCTAATTTCAACAGTAATGTTGAAATTAGCTTCACAAATATACAAATGCAGATATTTACCAGTAGAATGTTATAGCGGAAATATTTGCAACGCTCATGAAACGCGTTGGTATTTTGTATAGTTAATTGGATACATACCTACCTACCTTTATAAAATAATTATTATGTACTATTATGGTTGTAGCTATAAGCAGTCCTTTCGAATTTGCATGTAAAGGCACTGTTTCGTTTACACAGCAACGTTTTGAAGCTTGTTTTAAATAAAATAAAAAAACTAAATCACCTTGAAGTCTTTAAAGCCTTCGCACCACACTACGCATTGACGCGTAGAAAACATTCGTAATTATATGCTACAAAATTAAAAATTATAGAAACAGATTGTTTGCTTTGTTTATTGTTATAGTGGACGAGAGTGGGGAGCAGTGGTGACCCAGTAGTAACTTACGAGTTGTCGTGTTATGGTCGTGGGTTCGAACCCAGATAGGCGCTTTACTTTGTGTAATTTATTTCATCACCCTTGCTCTCATAAACAGGGAAGGAAAACATCGTGAGGAAACTTAGGACCAAAACTTGGAAGACATGTGACACCTACCAACCCGCACTGGGCCAGCGCGGTGGATTACAGCCCACCCCTTCTCACAGAGAGGAGGCCTGGGTCCCAGCAGTGGGAACGTTATAGGCTGATTATGTTATTGTTATAGTGCATTCTCTAATACAGTGTGACATAACACGTATTCAATAATGCACTATAACTTCTGCTGTCGTCTTAAACAAAGCCAAACTTTTGAGAATTCAAACAACACTTACCTTTCATTGCAACAATCGATGATAATTGTAACAATGTTCAAAACATATCACGCTCTGTTGACCAGACCTTCATCTCGCCATGGATGGCATTGAATTGAAGCAACAAGTTAAAAAAAATCCTTTATTGTCTTGTTTTTATAATGGTTATTAAAGTAAATAAAGGTGGTTGTGGTTTAATTAGTTTACATAATACTTGAAGGAAAGGTCATCGGTCCATCTTGTGGGATACCTTCCAACGCTACGTCTTGCGGTACGCGGTCACTATTCCAGAACCTTTCGGCCCCATCCATCAGCCATCCGATGACCTCGTGAAGGGTGCAGGAATCCATTGGATACGAGAAGTACAAAACTGGTCGCAGTGGCAATGCTTGCTTGGTTGGTGCTTGGTGCTTGGTGCTTGGCCTACGTCCAGCAGCGCAAGACGTCCAGTCTTTCGGCTGAAATGATGATGAAGGAAAGGCCAAGTAAATGTTATGTTACCAGTTTAATACGAATTTATCTTTAGTATTTTTTTATGTATTTCTTCTTGATTGCGCGTATTTATTTAAATGTACCTTAAACCCGTTACGGTAACTATCATATGCCAAAAGTCCCTAAAGAATATCAAAAACTGGATTGCAAACATACGAAGAGAAAATCTCTTTTCCATTTCAATTTGAATTTTCGCTACTGCTACAACGTCTTTATTCACTGCATCGAATGATTTTCTAATCATCTTTGATAACACGTTACGCGTAAGTAAAGCCCAGTCATTATTTTAAGCAAGGCCGTGACTTAGCTGTCTTAAGAACTTAGTTCCATTCATCATGCGATTTTATTGTTAATATGAATAAAATCGTTATTTTACAACTATATAACATTTACATTAGAATAGAATACTCTATATTAAGTACACCATACAACATACACACGCGAATACATACACCAAACACACATTACATCACACCACCACACACCATCACATACACCACCGCCATCATTACATTTGGACCATACGAAGTAATGAAGATAGAAAATTGTTTGGTGAAAAATTCTCACTATCTTTTTAGGGCAACAAAATAAAAATCCAGAAAATCATGATTCGCTTAGTTATTCCTATTCGGTTTCATCTGAAATCGTCGTACACTTTTGTGGCCCATTAAAGAAGATCGTAAAGTCAAATCGATCGTAAAGTAAAAAATCTATCTTTTGCAGAGATTTATGACACAATCGATCCGAATGAAGCCTATAACTAATTTCTCGATTTGTTTAAATCAATATTCGACTTGTATTTTCCAACTAAATTGAACAAAATAGATGTCTTAAAAAATCCTAAATGGTTGTCAAAAGGAATCACACTAGGTAGTCAAAAAAAAGAAAACTTTTGTGGCAATATAGATTAAACCCAAACAAAAATAATACTCGTAAGTACACAGTCTTAACCTACTCTCGTTTACAAAAAAAAAATTATACACCTAACACAAAGGCGCAAAATACTCATAAAATAAAATCTTCGAAAAATAAGTTTCAAAACCACGTGGTAAAGTATTAATCGTGCAAAATATAACATACCAAAATCTAGTACATATTACAAAAATTATAAATAATAATACTACTCTATCAAATCCCAATGACATTGCTGAAGCATTTAACAATTATTTTATCGATAAAGTACAGACGGCAGCACATCAAGCTACTACAATCTGTCAAATTTCTTTAATAGATTTTCAACTTTATCGCTAAATCATTAAGGTACAAAATTGATTGGGGAAATTTGACAGTTTCGGGTAGCTTGACCTGCTGGCGTCTGTATAAGGGAAACTTGATATGACTAGCAAACCAAAATGTAACAAAATTGATACAAATAATAAAACAATGTTCATGGCCCCGAGTACACCACGAGATATAGAGAGAATCATAAATTCATTAAATAATTCAAATAGTGTAGGATATGATGGTATTGCTACAAAAATACTAAAACATGTGTCTATGGAAATATGCGGTCATTTAAGTTACATTATTAACCTAAGTATTGGCGCAGGTATATACCCTGATGCGTTAAAAATATCAATAGTTATGCCACTTTTCAAAAGAGAAAATAGGGAACTAATAGAATATTACCGAACCAATTTCATTAATTCGAGTTATTTCTAAAATTTTTGAAAAGTATATTAATAAGGAACTTTATAAATTCATAGATAAACATGACATTCTGTGTGAGGAACAGAAAGGTTTTCGGATACACAGGACTATTATTATGGCTATGTATGATTTTATGTATAATGTCATTAAAAATGTTGATCAACGGAATCCTGTTTGTGGTATATTTTGCGACATGACCCAGGCATTCGACTATGTACATCATGCTGCTCTTTTAAAAAAACTCGAAGCCTACGGGATTAGGGGCAATGTCATTAATTTGCTTAATTCGTACACACGGCTACACACCAAGCTACTCATTTCCAGTTTTAGCTGACCTCGCATTGTATAGGTTTTTCGTACAATCAGAAGTCAGTTTATACTGGTTATGTATAGCTTGATGTGTAGCCGTGCGTACCTACAAGACAGAAAACAAATAACTGAAGTCAATAAAATTAATATAGTAAGTAAACGTGACGAGATATCTCGGTCTTCGGAGCGTAAAGTATTATTTGGGGTACCGCAGGGGAGTGTTGTAGGTCCCTTTGTATTTATATTATACATAGATGACCTACCGAAATCTATTGAACGGCCTATAACACTATTTGCGGATGATAACACGATCACAATAGCTTGTGAAAATATAGATAAGTATGAGAGTGAAATTAATAATAGTTTAAAACAGATGGTAAACTGGCTAGATGCAAATAATTTAAAAATAAATTTGTGTAAAACTAAAGTTATCCATTTTAGACAGCAGACCTATAGTATTAACTTAAATATACACTATAATAATTATACCATAGATGAAGTTGAAACGACAATATTCCTGGGTCTCGAATTAGATAAAAAACTAAACTGGAAATCACACGTTGAAACTTTATGCAAGAAAATAAGTAAGTCTGCATACGCTCTTCGTTCATTATCAGTTATCACCTATATTGAACACGGATGCTCTTCTGACTGCTTATTATGGGATAATAGAATCACATTTACGGTATGGGATTATATTTTGGGGAAACTCTACTGAAAGAGAGACCGCTATCAAGGTACAAAAAAAATGCAATCGAGCAATGTTTAAACTTAACCCACTGACAGGTGTGAACCGTACTTTAGAAATTACAAAATATTAACATTACCTTGTTTGTACATATTTGAAGTAGCTGTGTTTGTAAAGACAAATCCGAGTCGATTTAGACGACTATCAGATGTAGTACCGCGCAATAGACGTGATAATTGTGTGCTATGTCTGGAGCCAGCCAAGACAGCACTTATGCGCAAAAATGTCTACTGCATGGCGCCAGTCATTTATAACAAATTGCCGAAGACATGGAAAGAGCTTCCGCTATCATTATTTAAAAAGAGACTCCGAGGGTTTTTAGTGGCGAAAGTATAATATACTATTAAGGAGTTCCTAACCGAGAAAGAGTTCTTAAGCTAGTGCATAATCATGATGTATAATTATTTAATTAATATTTTAAAATTATATTTTGTGTGTAATATTTTAAAATTGTATTTAGTTCTATGTCGATGTTAAATCTTTTGCATGCCTACGTGGTAAAATATGGTTGTACTAATATATGTTTTTTTTTTGTCACCGTTATATCTTACCCATAATATTTGCAAAATAAAATTATCTTTCTCTTTATTTATCTTATCTTCAAAAGCCACCTTTATCCGCAACTAAAAATAGTCTCTCAATTGTCTCAACAATATCCGCGAAAATATCACGACAATTTCAACGGCCACAGAGTACAAAAGAATATTACAATTGCGAAATGCACTTTTTTGTTTATGTCCATATTAATTCAGCACATAGAATTAGTTATTGCATTTTTTATAATTCAAAGGAGCATAAACTTGTAATGCGTTCTGTAGTTTCTAAGCTATCCCCAGTTTTTTTTTTTGTACAATGATAAAGGAGATAATAGTAATACTAGCCTATTATTGTCCCACTGCAGGACAAGGACTATAAGGTTATACTGAGAAGGAACGAGCACAAAAATAATAAATATTAAATTTAAATTCTCTATTTTAGTTTTATTAAATTGTAGATGTGTTAAGTGTAATGCAAAAAGTGCAGTTCGCAAAAGATTAAAAATAAATGTTTGTGCTCTGCGGCCGCCCATTTAGTCGCAGCTCACATTAGAGGCGGATGCACAATAACAGTCGCTCCGTGAATGGGAGTCGTTACGACAATCGAGTCACAATGCATTTGTTCGTTGGCCGAACAGTACCTTGTTCTACAAACTATGATTTACATTCAATATTGAGACTTAGTCGCGCGTTATGGTCTCGTAAAAAGCTATAGATTTAATTGTTTTTTTTTTGATGATTGTGATTGATTGAAACAGTGTTAGGTGTTTACGTTTACGGACCAGTGTTTTGTTATAATTAGTTAAAAGTTAAGTTTCCAGTGTGAAAGAGTTTTACCGGTAAAATCGAACACCATCGAGAGAAAGTGCAATAAAAAAGGAAGATTTATGATCACAACAAAGTAAGAAAATGGTGATCATGGAAAGGAAATATAATATTAATTAAAATTTGTGTAACAGTTTAATCGGATTTTCTTCAAAGAAGTTTTTCCAAGTTATAATATTGTGAACGAACAACAGTGTTGTGGCACATCCTGCCATGGCTTCCGACGAAAAACCTACGAAAACCCATTTGGACGATGTGCTGGGAAAGTTTGCTATGTTTGGACCATACCACGGACAGTTGATGTTGTTCATTGGTCTAGCCTATGCCTCAAACTCAGCCTACAGTTCAAACTATGTGTTTGCAGTCGAAGAAGTTGGATATAGGTCAGTGTTGCACTTTTTATAAAATGTTTTTGATCGCGGAGCGAAGGACCGTTTTTGTTATTTGTAGTTTGGTTGATTGCCTACCAAAGGACCATTTTGGAGTGTTGAGATTATTATGAATATGGGGTCCGTCCGTCACTAGCTTGAGGTGATAACTACAATGTTATCCAGCACCCTAATTGCGCATCATACTATCAATCACAATCTGAATTATTTTGAAAGATATTGCTTCATAAAGTCTCCTCAGCAACGTAAATAACGCAATGAATGTTGTTGAACCGTCAGATTGAAAGTCATTCCTATTTTTGGTGTGTTACGCAATCACCCCACAGTTCATAATCCCTGGTCTTTTAAGGTCGAATTCCGTATTCTTTTCTCGCCGGTCTAATGCAAGTTGAAGGTTAGTATAGCACACGCATATTTCCCCCCACCTTATTCTTTTTTGTGTTTGTGTTTTTTCATTGCGTCATATGTTACCGCAAATAAAATTATTTTCTTTTTTTTTCTTTCACGTTTTGAGTGTCATTCCTTTTTTAGCTCTAGCAACTGAGACTTGTCTAGAAAACATGAACCATCTTCATGAAACATCTTCGGTGGCAGAGGTCACTTTGACAGCATGTTCTGGGACACAGAGGGCAGTATACGAGGTGCAGCATAGTGTGCAGTAGCCCTTAGAACACTATGTTGTTCTATTTGGTTGTCGTGATAGATATAATTATCTCCTAAACAAACACCGCTAAGGATGTTAATGTCAAGTTCAAATTACTTTCTCTGATTTGTATGCACAACAAACAGTGCGCAAGGTTTCTTCTCAGTTCTGTATACAAGACGCGCTATACTTACCTACGTACCGTATTTTGACGATTCTTCAGCCATTCTTATTCTTCTCCGTACGTTGTTTAAGTCATAATTGTTTGTAAAAATGTTTTGTAAATACTACTGACATACGTAGGTTGTAAGTATATTGTTACTAACGCTATGGGTCCGTGTTACTCAAAAGTAAATGTTTTAATTTATTTGTGTGGAGATCAAATAGTATCCCACAGGAACACACTACCGAAATAAAAAGTATATTATGTGTTAATCCAGGTCATATACTAACTATGTGCTGAATTTCATCTAATTCCATTCAGCCGTTTTGGCATGATTGAGTAAAAAACATCCAAACTTCTAAACATATAAACTTACACATTTATAGTGGGATTAAAAAAATAAAATAAAAATAGTTTATTTGATAACCTTATTTGAACAATTTGTGATTGCAGCCTCATTTTAAGCATAAGGTGCCTGTATTGGGAGACTCCGCTCTTTCATAAACGAAAAGTGTCTTCTAAACTATACTAATACGAGTACATAATCAAAACAAGGTGATTTGAGAGAATGTGTGTGAGTGTGTATGTATGTGCAGTATTTATGTTAGTGTATAGCCTGTAGGTAAGCTTTTTTATCCACTTCGTTAGTGTTTTTTTGCATTCGTAGCTATTCTTAGGGTATATGTAAATGTAGCGTTATAAAGCTGAGCAGATCGTTTCCAAAGTTGAATAGTGCCAAATTGTGTTCTTATTTGTGGTGTTTTTAATATAATGTCTTTTCTTCTTCTTGTCAATATTCTGGAATCATAGGTTAGTGATTTATGTTTTGTGAGATTAACTAGAGTAATGTAAAGTATCCGGACCGTTAAAAGGTTACTGATATGATATAGTTTTTGAGTACAATATCTCCGTTTTTTAAAATACATGCACTTGATAAGAGCCCGTTGTGCTCGAAGAGCACCCCCCATATACGTAAAGATGCAGTATAACAATACTGATTGTGCAAGCGCTAAATATATCAGATTTAGGCGGTTTTTGTTCCTGCCTGAAAGCATGCATTTGTAGGTATTATATGTCTGAGAGTCCTGAAGATCTAGCTTAGTTTTCTGATTATGTTAGCAACTTGATCGATGTGGGGATACCAAGATAATCTCTGGTCGACGATAATACCCAAATATTTGATATGAGGTACTCGGTTTATATTGAGCAGCTGCAGTTTGAGTGATTTCCAGCATCGCAGCCTTACGACCTTAAAATTAAAGTCAGTACTGGGTTGTGTACGATTGCACACACTGAAACATATGTAGTTAGTTTTAGATATATTCAGTGTGAGCAAATTCCGCCCTAGCCATGCAGCAATCTCAGACAATTCCAATTCTGCGCTAAGCTGAACGTCTCGCCAAGATTTATCCATGAAGACTACTGCCGTGTCGTCAGCGTACGAAAAGATTTTGGCGTTTGCAATATACATGTTACAGAGTTCGTTCAGGGAGCGTGTTGGGGCCCACCTTGTTCCTTATTTATTAAAGAACAAGGTGGGCCCCAACACGCTCCCTTGAGGGACTCCTTAAGACACTGCCGTGTCCCCACTAATATACTGACCCACTCTAACCCTCTGTTTTCGATTGATGAGATAATCTTTGAGAAGATTTAGCGGCACCCCAATAGCTTCCAGCTTGTTTGCTAAGAGTGGGACAGAGAAGGCCTTTTTAAATCTAGGAATGCAGTTGCACATTTCTTGCCGCATTAATAGGATAGTAGGAAATTAGGATTTGTAGGATATATTATTTAACTTTATTTTCCTTTTTCATTCACTTTTGTTATTGTTTTTTTTTTATTGTGCGATTGTTTGCTAACAAATGTTATAATTTCGGTAATATTATTATCATAGTTGGAATATTAAACATGTACATTGTTGACTTAGAAATGATGGGAAAGAATTTCTTATATTTGTCGTAAGATTTCGAAAGAATCAATAGAGTTTTCTAGGTCGTTTAGAAGTATCTAGTTTTTTGTAGGAGCCTGGGAAATGCGTTTGTTTGGCGGATATTGACGGAAACGATATAGATGCATTGCCAGGGGTACTAAGTAAGTATGAGTACATAAGTTACATTGAGCTCGTGTGAACTTGATCGTAGCACTACTTCAATTCAATTCATTTATTTGTGAACATAGGTTACAATAGTTGTTACAGTCAAGTATATTATGATCTGTATGTCCTACCACTTGGTGGTGTACAAATAATAATAATTATCAATTATTAATCATGATAACAATTAAAATAGCAGGAAATGTCAGATAAAAGCATTAGATTACATAATTATAATATCAGTCAACATATACATATAGTCCCATTATTATAACAAGCAAGCAATACACATAATTATATTCGGCCATTAATGAAATCCCCAACAGAGTAATATGTCTTCTTGATCAGAAATAGAAATAACTTCTTTTTAAATTCATTAATATTGTCTGCCGATTTGATACACTTTGGTCGTTTATTATAAACCTTTGGAGCCATTGCAAATATCTCAACTCAATTCAGCCTATCGCAGTCCACTGCTGGACATAGGCCTCTCTCAGGCTGCGTCATAACTCCCTGTCCTCCGCCTTCCGCATCCAGTCCGTCCCAGCAACCTTCTTAAGGTTGTCCGTCCATCTAGCTGGGGGGCATCCCACACTGCGCTTGCTGATACGCGGTCTCCACTCCATTGCGAATACGCTTTTCCGAAACAGCGCAGTTTTGTTAGGAACCAAATGCATACCGGCTCTGCTCAGGCTATTTACTTGTGAAAACTTAGACAGGTTGCGCCTGACAAAAAGGTCAGTTTCGTAAATGTATGTACAGACGCCAGCTGCACATCAAGCTACTACAATCTGTCAAATTTCTTTAATAGGTTTTCAACTTTATCGCTAAAGCATTAAGGTTCAAGGTTGATTGGGAAAATTTGCCAGTTTCGGGTACCTTGACCTGCTGGCGTCTGTTCATGGACGGTAAAGTTAATATTTTTAAGTTTTTAAAATGAACTTTACAAGTCTTTTGTAGATTACAGATGGCTCAGATACATCGTTTTTGTTTTTATGATTCAGATTGAGATTGATATTGTGTTACGCAATTCGGGTGCAGCTCATATTTAACCTGTCACGAACCTAACTTGTTACTAACAAGGCTATTAACACATTAACAGCATAGTTATGTAACTATATTGTAGTTAACAACACTGTCAGTAACAAGACGCAAGTCGTGTTACCGATATGTTACTTAAGATAATAACAATTTGTTGACTTGAGAACAAGCGAGTCGTAATTAATGTTAGGTAAAAATCTGTTACTGATATTTTTAAAATGGAGTAACAACTTTTTTCCTGTTTGCATTTTAATGAGACGGATAATATGTAGTACGGACGCCAGCACGTCAAGCTACCCGAAACTGTCAAATTTTCCCAATCAATCTTGAAACCTATTGCTACTGGCGATAAAGTTGAAAATCTATTAAATAAATTTGACAGATTGTAGTTGCTTCATGTGTCTGTCCCCGGTAAAAGTCAAAGTCAAAGTTTTTTATTTGTTAAACATAGATGTAAAAATAGGTGTTTAAAATAGAATAGGTACAGAGATTTCCATGTTTTGCGTACGGCGTACAAATATCGGTGTGCGTGTATAATTAGATAGATGCACGTAAATGAGGCCAAAGGAGTATGTAAGGAACGTAGCACATGGCGTTCTGTAGTTTCTGCCAACCCCCGTGGGGAGAAAGCGGGAGTTGTTATGTATGTATGTAAGTATCATGAATTAAAATCAGTTCAAAGGCCTTTGTTAATGAATAGTTAAATGAAAAATAAGTCATTTCAAGAAGGTTTGTATTAACAACACAGTGCATTGTCGTATTTATCTATATCTACGGACATTTTGCTTTGGGTGTTGTGCTTGCTTTTGGGTGACATATTCACATATCAAGACCCCTCCGTGTCTCGGAAAGCACGTTAAGTCTTTGGTCCCGGCTCTCGTTTGTGGATCTTTGACAGTCGTTACGGGTCGTCAGTAGCCCGAAAGTCTGATAATCAGTCTTACCAAGGGGTATCGTATTACCCAGTAACTGGGTTGTGGAGGTCAGATAGGCAGTCGCTCCATGTAAAATACTCGTACTCAACTGCACCCAGTTAGACTGGAAGCCGACCCCCAACATAATTGGGAAAAGGCTAGGCAGATGATGATTTTCTTTTGCTTTACACCAAAGTAGGTAATTATTTCTCATCACTTATTGTTAGCACTAGAAAATCAATTTTATCGGGTTACGCTAAAATGGCCGATTTTGTTTTGTTTTTTTTTTGGACGACATAGCTGTCTGAATTCGGTATTTCATGGTTGTCTAGTCTTGAGAGTGGTCACACTTCCTATTACGCAGGTGTTGATTTTGAAAACAATATACTCGTATCTACAGAAGAATCAACTGACGTCAGACATTGTTTTTCACGTATGTAACACTTCAATATGCTAGTTTACCGGGAAGTCTGACAACCAGTCTTGCCAAGGGGTATCGTGTTACTTAGTAACTGTGTTGTGGAGGTCGGATAAGCAGTCGCTCCTTATAAAATAGGTAGGTACTTCTGTTCTTCTTAGCATGTCGATAGGAATATAAATAGACTCGGCCCAGAATTCGGCTACTTGTTTGGCGCCATCATCAGCGTCCACCAGTTCCTGTAGCCTGCAGCTGAAAGTACACGCAGGGCACGATATTAAATGTGCCACCGTTTGTGGAATAGCACCACATTTACACTCCAAGGTGGAGTGGTCTATAAAGTACTAGTATGCAGCTGCATATGGTTAGACTGAAAGCCGACCCCAACATAATTGGGAAAAGGGCTAGGCAGATGATGACTTGGGATGTTCTAAAATTGCTAGCACACCAGTCAGTACTTTAGCATGGTGAAAGTGATCACCGGGGTAATTGCGTAACACACTAACAATAGCAATAGCTTTCATTTTGACAGTTCAACAACATTCATTGCGTTATTTACTTTGTTGAGCTGACAAATTTTTCAAACATATGAAGCAATCGATTAGAAAATGATTATGTGATTGAAAGTATGTTACGCCATTAACAGAGGATGCGGAGCTCATTCCTTCACAGGATGCCAGGTTGCCTTTGTCTATAAGTGAGACTTCTAGGAAGGACTTCGTCATCTAGGGAAATGTATGAAAAAATCAGTTGGCATAATTAATTGGTCCCTTGGTTCGACCAGTTGGAGTTAAGCGAAGACTAACAGAATTCGTTGACAGGACTACTAAAAATCAATAAGATGGTAATTGAATAATATGTAATTACTCTTCACTAAGTGATTAGTTTTTGCACTTTCCACTGTGTGCTTGAATTAAATAAACTAAACATAATCAACATAGTATTAATATCTAGATTAATGTGAGAAATTATATTATTTATACACGTGTATCTCAGATAAAGGAAATTTCTATTTGTACTTACATAATATTAGGGTAATATAAATTAATGTTTATTCTATGTAAGTGAAAGATTCTGATAGCTCTTTTATTCCATGTTTAATTCTGATAAACTCAGGTCTTGTATGAAAAAACGCATTTTCCCCATAATGACACTTGCCCCTGTTCTTAGGTTCCGTCGATCAAGCTAGAGAGAGAAAATTAAAAAAAAGATTAATATTTTTGTCTGACTAAAGTACTCGTATAAAAATATTCATCTTTACACTCAACTGATTTTTTTTTATGCGTAGTTTATTTTCATAGTTTACTTTTCAAGTTCATTTTATACATAAAAGGCACAATTACTTATGTCAAAGATTTGACTAGACAGTATACTCACAACATTGTTTTAAAGTAGTTGCTGCAGGCGTATATCAAATAGCTTGATCGTTTGTTCATATAACTTTGATTAGAAATACACCATTCAATCATAAACATGCCAGTTGTTTGAATGAAAGGCCCTATTTAAAAACCATTACCAATAAGATGTGACTATGTAGGGCATCTCTAATCGAAAATATTTAATGTAGCAATAGATTAATTGGAGAACAAAGTTCCGCAACATTGTTTCAGAAACATGTTTTTGTGTTGTTCGACTCTTCACGTGACCCATTTTTTGGCCTATTTTGCCTATTGGCCATATGGCCTATTTTTTGGCCAAAGAATCAGCATTACCATATAACGTGGCAATGCTGCTAGCCTTTTGGGCACGTTTCTTATTGACAGCGATGCGGATGAACTTTTTAATGCCCTTTGATTATTTCCCCTCCGTTGTGGAAAACACTCTAAACTTGCGTGTAAACCTATAACAGAAGTTGCACAGTATTGTTGCCAACAACATTTGAAACACAAAAATAAAGAAAATACAGGTAAACATGACGCAAAGTAAAAACGAAAACACAAAAAGAATAAGTTGAGGGAAATATGTGTCAAGAAAATTATTATAAAAAAAAACCGGTCAAGTGCGAGTCGGACTCGCGCACCGAAGGTTTCGTACAAATTTGTAGGTATATAGTTACAAATTTACGGTTTCCAGATTTTTTTCTTTACTTGTGCTGCATGAAATTGCTTCTTGCCAAATTTTAGAAAGAAGAGAAAGATTCTAGGTCAACGGGAAGTACCCTATAGGTTTTGATTCCCTTGCGAGTGTCAAAGTATGCGGCATACCTGGAACATAATCGCCGGTATCTTTTGATTGCGTTGACTTTGAAGTTTGGTTTTTTTAATGCTTCAAGGGATTGCAGCCTTGAATATTTGATATTAGTTTCAATTGGATAACTCTACGCGTTCTTGAGAAAATGGGCATTGACAGAGGGATAGACAGACGGACAACAAAGTGATCTTATAAGGGTTCCATTTTTCCTTTTGAGGTACGGAATCCTAAAAAAGTAAACGACACGAGAAATAACCACAATTTTCTTTTTGAAAACTAAATTATGCAATTGTTTCAGATGTAAAGATGAAAGTTTTGCGAACGACACATGCGGAACCATCAACGGGACATCCTGCACTGAATTCGTGTACGATAAAACTGACAGTTTTGTTGCGGAAGTATGTAACTATATTTTTATGAGTCCATTTGTTTACAGAGTTGAGTTCAGTTGCTTTCTGACGTCATAGGTTACTTACATTTTAGCTTTATATTTTGGATAGTAATGTGGGTACTAGTTGTGCCTCGGATATTCCATAATTATGGACTCATCTGCCTTCCCTGTTCCCAATTATTTTGGGGTCGGCTTCCAGTCTAACCGGATGCAGCTGAATACCAAGTATTTTACATGGAGCGACTGCCTATCTGACCTCCACAACCCATTTACTGATGGGTAATACGATACCCCATGGTAAGACTGCTTATCAGATTTTCGGGCTTCTGACTACCACTAACGACTATCAAAGATCCACGAATGACAGCCGGGACCAACGGCTTAAACGTGCTTTCCGAGCCACGGAAAGATGATCACCAATCCGGACCAATCGATCGACCCATGCGGCTGTTATTACTTAGCCACAAGCACCTCTAT
The DNA here is from genome assembly GCA_911387795.2 of Apamea monoglypha. NCBI lineage: Eukaryota > Metazoa > Arthropoda > Insecta > Lepidoptera > Noctuidae > Apamea > Apamea monoglypha. The sequence continues at coordinate 2,261,240 of OU426923.1, read as the reverse complement.
ATTCCATATGGACTACCATTGTTGTTTTTAACAAATATTTTTCTCCCCAGTTTCAGTTAGCTTGTTATGACTGGAAAAGAACTTTAGTCGGAACAGTCCACAGCCTAGCGTACATGATCGGTCTACTGTTCGTCGGACCATTATCTGATAGGTAAGTAATTTTACACTGTGACTGGATGGAATGTGAGTTCAGAGGGGCAGTTCCCGTAATTTTATGAACGTTCACAGTCTGATCTCAGTCTCAATCTGTCAAAAATACACTCTAATTTCCCTACATTTTTAACAAGTTTTTGACATTGTCGCTGAGATGAGATTGTGACTAGATTTTGAACGTTTTTAATTACGGGAATTGGTCTTCTGAGTACGGCACGTTATGAATCCTTTCGTCTCAATTAAAACACTGGCAATTAAAATAATTTTGTGTTCTACAAGTTTTCGAATTAGTATCGGTTAATGTATGTGTAAATGCTAATTAGTTGACAGAGTCAATTTGACGATCATTCGAAGCTATTTCGATTTGATTCAGAACGCGAAAACGTCGAAGATTATTGTTGTTTTATTTTTACCGTTTAAAAAGTAGTACATACTTTTTTCTTTGAATAGTAATAAAAAAGCCCTTTTTCTACTACTTACTTTTACATGTTAAACATAAATTATATTAGGTAAGTATAGGTATTATTTTTTAAATTCATAAAACAATTTTTTTGTGTTGAATATATACACATCTAATTTACATACAAATACAAAGAACTATGAATTATTAATTAACATTCCATGTGAAATTCAAATATAGTGCCAAACAGTTTTAAATATAATGTCAAGTATAATGTGGCTCACGCCTTTAGCAGTAGTCGCCTCTTTGGCGGGAACCAAGGTGGGAAGGGAGGACCAGGATCCTGGTCCTCCCTTCTCCCAAAATATGTCTTCCCACCTTTTCCTTGGCCGACTTCTACTTCTGCTTTGGTCTCTTGGTATCCATTCAATTACTTTTTTTGTCCATCGATTGTTTTCCAAGTTTTCTTTGAACATGATCCTTTGTATTATTCCAACATATCAATTAGGTATTTCTATATGCATGCTTCACACTTAATTAAGCATGTACTTGACCGTTCATCATTTAAACGTGCATGACAATGTTATTATAATGATATTTCATCTGCAAAAATGGTAATGGCGGTTTTAACAATGTAAATGCTACAACAAAATGGGTATTGAAGATAATAATGCAATGAAAACATTGTTGAGTAGCGAATAATGTAACAACAATGTTTGTGTATGTGTTGGAGCGTTAAAAAAGGTATTTCTATTAGTAAACACATCATTATCTCGTTTCATTATGATTTGGTCTTTTATCCTAATTACAGTCTTTCGATATGCCAATTTTTTGGTCAATTAGAACACAAAAACATAGCAAAATATGGTTCGAATTATTAAGTTTCACAAAAGATTGAAACATAGTATAATCCTAAAAGGATTTACTGATGAATTTTGTTTTGTTATCCGACTTTTCAGTCCCCTAGTTGCTTTGAATGAAATCTTGCAGTAATAGAGATAGTGGTTTTTGTACCCACTAACAATGTAAAGTGATTTGTTTCCCCAGGATAGGCAGAAAGGCAATGATAGTGGCGACGGGTGTCCTCGGTGGAGTCCTAGGTATTGCCAAGAGTTTCGTCACCTCCTACTGGATGTACATAGTGCTTGAGTTTCTGGAGTCAGCCTTCGGAGATATATGCTCACCGGCGTATATTTTAAGTAAGTATACTTGAGTTTATCTGCGACATTACTGACATCGGTGAAGGAAAAACAAAGTATGGAAATCTGGATTTATCTATACAAATAATAAAGCTTAAGAGTTTGTTTGTTTTTTTGTTTATTTGAACGCGCTAATATCTAGAACTACCTATCTGAATTAAAAAAAAAAATAATTGATAGACCAATTCGTGAGAAAGTATAGGCTATTTAACATCACGCTAGGATTCTTCGGAGCCGAGCAAACAAAAAAAAGTAACGAAGAACTCTATCTGAAAACGAAATAATAACGCGGGTAGGCGATACAATACGTCGGGATGGGTCAGGAGAACAAGAAATTTATCCGAACGAAGTCGCGGGCAGAGCTAGTAGTTAATTTAAGTCTGAAATTTCCAACTCCTCTTAAGCCTTGCTCAAGACGTGGTGTTCAATGCTCATGAGAAGAGGCCTTTGTCCTGCAATAATAGGCTGGTAGAATTATTATTAAGTATACTCTTGTATACTTTGGTATGAAAATTATCAAGAGTATCTTCAAAATTACCATATTGAGTTCATAAGGCCATACAATACTCGGTTATTATGGTAAGATCATTATATTTACTCAATTTGTCTGTAAAGTTTCGCCAACTAATTCAAAGTGACATTGCATATTTCGGAGACAAACGAGACATATCTTCAAATAACAATGATTTCTACAGTTAATTCGTCATCGCATTGAAAACTAATATAATACCGTAGAGTATATTCGTACTGCTATTATTTCTCTAAAAACAAAATTTTAGTTAAATGCTATTTATATCTTTAAGTAGATTTATAGAAACACTTTCTCTCTTCTCTTCTTGCTCGCGTCCTTCATTTACTGGATGTCGTGTCTCTGAAAGGCCTTCGTGGCTTTATGTACGATGTTGCTTCATGTTCTTGGTCTGACCAGTAGCTAGGTGACTGGCCACACATTCACACGTCAATAATATTTAAAAATCTAGATGAGGTCGGAGTAATATCTCTACACCACAAACCGCTCCATAAACTACACAATAATTTCTTATCTTTTTTCACAGATGTAGAAATAATAGCCACAACGAAACGAGTGCCTTACTACATGATATGCGGCATTGGATACTGCGTCGGAGGCGTCTTAAAAGCTCTAGTAGCATGGATGGTCCCCGACTGGAGAAACTTCCTCAGAGCCCTTTACGCCCCAGCTTTACTCTTTTTTTTCTACATATACGTCATAGACGAGAGTCCAAGATGGCTGCTAATAAAAGGGAAGAAAGAAAAAGCAGTCGCTATAATAGATAAAATATCAAAAAAGAACAAAGTTAAGGTAGACCAGAGAGTGTTGGATAATTTAGTTGGCGATACAGACAAGGAAGAGAATGTAGAATTTGGGAAAGTGTTGAAAAGTACATTTACATCATCAGCTTTGTTCAAACGGTTTGTTGTCTGTGTTATATGGTGGACGACCTCTACCTTTGTGAACTATGGAATGACGATAACATCCGTGTCACTGCAAGGGAACAAGTACTTGAACTACGCTCTAGTCAATATTACGGATCTTCCAGGCAGCTTTATAGCCATGTATGTGCTGATGAAGTATAGGAGAAAGTTCCCGTTGATCGCTAGCTTCTTATTGGCTGGCGTGTTTTGTGTGGGACAGCCGTTTTTGCCTACAAGTGAGTATTTTGCTTTATTCTTTTGTTGAATGATAGAAAATACATTTATTTAGCACAGACTAAAAGCACACAAAGTCATTTAAACTAGATAAAAACAAAAAGTGAACCAACCAAAGTGATATATACTCGTACATATATCTATAGGTAACTGATTTTTTTTTCAACCATATCAGAATTATCATCATCAATGCGCCTTTTGATTACAGTAAAGTAATGAAGAACACTATTTTACAAACATCGTAACGTACTACAATTTGCTAGCGCTAATGTTTGTGACGAAGTAATTTTGATATGATAACCTGGTTTTCTCGGTTAGTTTAATGAACAATACTGAATCGATTACAACTTTTTATAATTTTCTTTAATACATAAAAATACGTTTCAAACTTTTCAGACATGGCCTGGCTCTCAGTAACAATGTTCATGATCAGCAAATTAATGGCGTCGCTGTACTTCACCATCACGTACATGTACACGTCGGAGCTGTTCCCCACGTACACCAGGAACTCCATGCACGCGCTGTGCTCGTCGCTCGGAAGGGTGGGGTCCATTGTTGCGCCGCAGACTCCACTTTTGGTAATACCTCGTTTATAGAAACGTCTCTGAGAAAGAGTGGCACGAATCAACATCAAAGGCAACTGCAGCCGTCGACATGTCTACGGCTGTCGTCGACAACGTGTCGCCCGTGTACATGTGCGTGAGCACCGTAGTCAAATACACGAGCGGCAGGTTATCGACAGCCTGCTGCAGTTGCCTCTGCTGTTGACGCGTGCCACTCGTGTGTACGCACTCTAAGACGAAGTCTGTTTGGTACGCCATTTTTTAAGAGAACTTGTTAGAGAGAGAGAGAATTTGTTAGAGATAACAGAAATTACTGTTTTTTCGCGGAAACCGATTATCGAACGACATTTTTGTGGTCGATTATTTTTTCGCCATTGCAGTCGACATATTTAGCAAATAACTATTTGTTGAAGCTACACTCGAGAATATGACTATTCGGTGGGCCGTGTGAGTCCTTGGAATTTATGAGATACTTCATAATATGACACCCACTTAATTTTTGCTGTAGTTATCCTGTGTTATTCTTGCTCTTAGCGTTTCTAGAAAATTACCACTTGATTAGCGTAATGGTTGAAGAACAGCTTACTGTGCTACCAAGTTACCTAAGGTCTAACCAGATTTACGTTTCCAATTGATGTTATTTCAAGTTAAACTAATATCAACTTTATACGAGTTGTAATTAAGTTGATTTCAGAGTGACTAGCATTATTTAAAAGTCCAAAAAATGTTTGAAGTTGTATCATAAACTGAACTTTCTTGTGTAGGAATTAAAGTTATTTTTCCAATAACTCATATTTGTTTACATATTTGGCAAGTAAATCGCGAACGCAGATTATGTTTTATTTGGTAGTACACAGGTCTGAGCATCCTAAAAGGCAATTCTAACTGGTTTTTGTACATTTTCAGACGCAGTACTGGGAAGGATTACCATCACTTGTATTCGGAATCTCGTCTTTCATAGCGGGACTGGTCACGTTCCTGGTTCCGGATATTTCCAACGACTCCTTACCCGATACTGTGAAGGAAGCTGAAGCTTTGGGAATTAAAGAAAAAGCAATAATACCCAAGGAAAAGAAAAAGAAGGAAAATCATAGTGTTATGAATACAAGTTTTGACTGGAAGGAGTAGTGTTGTTCCTAGGATTAATTCACAAAAAATCATCATCATCATCATTTCAGCCGATAGACGTCTACTGCTGTACATAGGCCTTCCTCTAGCATCGCCACTTCGACCGGTTGCGTGCTTCTCGCATCCAGTGGATTCCTGCGGCCTCCTCAAGGTCAATGGTCCGCCTTGTGGGTGGCCTTCCAACGCTACGTCTACCGGTACGCGGTGTCTACTCCAGAACCTTTCGGAGCTTCGGCGTCATCGGCCATTTGTTCTGCGAGCAATGTGTACCGTGCCCACTGCCACTTAGGTTTGGCAATTCTTCGGGCTATGTCGAAACAGAAAAATAATTACCTAATACTGTAGAAATAAGGTTAAAAATAAAAGTTATACTTAAGTTTGGAGGGTATTTTTTAATTCTTTGGTTTAACTATGGAAAAAGGTTAAAAGAAGAAAAATGAAACACGGACTTGTTATGTCCAAAACAACGGAATTTATGCATTCAGATTGATAAATGATTTTTATCTTGTTAAGTAGGTTTGTACATACAAACACTTATGAAACCTTTAAAAACTAGATGAGTTTGGCGTTTCCTATCTGGCTACTCTGAAAACCAAGGCCGAATCAAACTCAGAGGTCTCACAGAGGTCGCACATTTTAAAGTCCAAACATAATCTGGGTCAGAAGGTCAATTCCCGTAATTAAAAACGTTCAAAATCTAGTCGCAATCTTATCTCAGTGACAATCAATGTCAAAAAAAAAATGTGGGGAAATTAGAGGTATTTTTGACAGATTGAGACTGGAGATAAGAGGGACAATTCTCGTAATTTTGAGAACGTTCACAGTCTGATCTCAGTCTCAATTTGTCAAAAATACCTCTAATTTCCCTACATTTTGACAAGTTTTTGACATTTGTTTGTCGCCGAGATGAGACTGCGACTAGATTTTGAACGTTTTTAATTACGAGAATTGACCTTCTGACTGTAAACGTTCTTAATATTACGAGAATTGCCCGTTTGATAAAATATAGAATTTCGCTCTACAAAAATAATCCTTTGTGTTGACTAAAAGACCGAAAAATTCTATTGACAAAATTCCTAGAATCCTACCAGTCCGTATTCTGTAAAAATTCGCAGGCTATTTTATTCCGGCACGTATTGCCCATATGGCTAGCATTTTGACAGACACTGTGAGTCCATGTACACGTAAAATGGTACTCTATGCAAGTTTGTATGCAATAACATGAAATTGGGTACCGTGCCGAGGTGGCGAGTACTTTCACACAACTGCATAAGGGGTTACATTTTTAGCGCGTATGTACGCCAGCACATCAAGCTACTACAATCTGTCAAATTTCTTTAATAGATTTTCAACTTTAACGCTAAAACATTAAGGTTCAAGGCTGAGTGGGAAAATTTGATAGTTTCGGGTAGTTTGACCTGCTGGCGTCTGTACAGACGGCAGCACATCAAGCTACTACAATCTGTCAAATTTCTTTAACAGATTTTCAACTTTATCGCTAAAGCATTAAGGTTCAAGACTGAGTGGGAAAATTTGACAGTTTCGGGTAGTTTGACCTGCTGGCGTCTGTACATACATACATATGCATGTGAGTTTTTTTTAATTAAACAAAATTGGTATAAAATGTTAAAAAAGCCACTGTACCTATATTTTATTTAAGTATTATTTTTTAATTACTAGGTATATCCAGTGTTTAAAGAGAACTAAATGTAATTTATTTTTTGATAAAACCAAATTATATTATGACTAAAAGAAAATAACTATTAATGATGTGGTTTTCCTTGAAACGAGTTTTTAATTTTTTTGAATTACTGTAGGTAAAATGCCGATGCTGGCCAATGTTCGTAGAATATTTTGACGAGGGGAACCCAATTCTTAATTCTTTTTATTTTGATATTTAGTAAGTACCTAACAGGTTGTTGTTACCAACTCTTTTTGTAGTCTACTTAATTTTTAAGAATCTTTAATCTAATAATCAAAAAGACCTTGAAGGATTTAATTTTTGATGTTAGCTTGAGGTTGTAATGCCTTTTGGCACTATTCTATTATTTTTGTTTTTACTCAGTATGTTTTTTTAGTATCATAAAACACAAAAGTCTGACTAAACATGAAGAAAACAAGTGCTTCTATAAGTTGCCAAGTTCACAGTTATTTTACCGGCTCACTTAGCTACAAGACCCTGGAAACAAGATCTTTGGAATTTTGTATAAGGGTGTAAATGCTGGGTAACATTTTATTATCCTAGCTTTTTGGCTCCAATAGACATTTCGCCACCTAAACACAGAACACAAAATTAATATGTTCAGTAGGTACCAAGGATACAGATTGAGCGTGTATAATTGCGACAGTAGCAAACGCCACGCCGATGCGAGCAATTTTCAATTTGGCCGCATGCGCCACCTGCGAATGTTCGTGCAATATTAATACCGGAGCGATGTGCACTGCGATGTGTAGGCGCGGAGGTAGCTTGTTGTATTTTAGGGGATCAACATGCTATTTGATATTTGGACAATTTTGTTGGTTTAACTTACCATCTAAGTTCTATCAAGTAACATTGTGGAAAGCAATAAATATATTTAGTATACAAACTTTTATCCATTGCTTCATGTGTTTGAATAATTCGTCTGCTCAACAAATGAATGTTGTTGAGTTGTCAAAATGAAAGTCCAGCAGTGCGATTTTGTAACCATCTCACCGTGAAAACTTAGGTGAAGTGAGCGTGGAGTGAGCTGTCATTCCAACTAATGCTAGGGATTGACACTATTGACAGCTCACTCTAAGCTCACTTCACCGAAATTTTCACGGTGAGATTTTTACAGAATCGATCGGCAGTGGTCTTGCAGCTGAAATTATGATAGTTTACGAAGTTACATACTTTGTCGAAGGACCGATGGCCGGCGAAGCAGACGAGTTCTGGAGTGGAGACGGCCTATCGGCAAACCGACGACCTTAAAAAGGTGGCTGGGACAAACTGGATGCGGAAGGTGGAGGACTGGGTGTTGTGGTGTAGCCTGGGAGAGGCCCATGTTCAGTAGTGGACTGCGATAGGCTGCTTGATTGACGAAATTACACGAAGACTTGTGAATTTAAAATTCTCTTATATCCGAGATAGAAAATACAAGTGGAATTGGAGAAGTTTTGGACCAACAAAATTTAATAAATTATAAAGAAGAGTACCTAGATAATACCAAATGGAAAACTGCAGAGCAGAGCCTTCTTTCTCTCACAGAAAATGCCAGAATTGATGCTCACTGCGTGTTGGTTGTTAATTCGAACGACCAAATTCAGGTTATCTCACGATATTTTCACTAGAGAATATAACTTATACTCTGTGTCTCTAGCTCCTACACCTTGAAGCGTGAATGGAAGGAATTGCCGCCGCAACTTGTAACGATACAAGCGATATTATACCGAACATGCGACTAATGTTTTATCATTTAGTTACACTATTGATTCTGTATAATTTCGAAATACAAAATATTAATATGTAGCCTAGAATAGAATAGTTCTTAATTTGCATAGAAAGTAGGTACAAGTTACAGATGTTAAGTTTAAAATTATACTTATACTAACTACCTTACCTAAGGCATGCAAAAAGTTTTAGCTATAATAATAAAGACTCATTAATATATATTTATGAGTGGCTTAATGGCAAACGACATCGCGGCAGGCCCAGACGGAGATGGCGGGATGAGCTGGACTCCTTTCGTAAAGATTGGTCCTTGGCGGCTCTGGACAGAGAGAGGTGGAAAGAGAGTAGGGAGGCCTTTGCCCAGCAGTGGGACATCAACGGCTAATAAAAAATAAAATAAAAAATATATTATATTATTAACATTCTTCAATCAAATCAATAGATATAAGTTTACCATGTCATGATGAAATTCAGTACATAATTTGAAATAGGCAACACAATAATGGTAAGTTTAATCAAATGTGATTATAAATTCGTCAAGTTCGGGGTCAATACATTACATTGAAAATATAAATGATTTAGTACAAGTCAGGAATACAGAGATGTCATTTTATCAATTTAAATTCTTATATTGCCTATTTCGTTACGTTATTGCGAGTTGAGTATACAGACACGGAAGATAGGTAGTAAAAACAAAGATACAATGGTACAAGGATTTTTTGGCGCGTGGCCAAAATTGGAACTAACGCCACCATCTTATTTTTTCAATACAATTGTTGTGACATTTTCACAATGTTCCCTGTCAATTATACAGGGTTGCAGGGACATCGACGCGCAAACGTCGTGAAAAGGTTACACCTGATGCCATTAATAAAATTACGAAAGTCATTCATTTTGGAAATGACCAGCTAAAAAAATTTACATTTTTGAGTGCGCAATGTATTGCAAACAACGCGATCAAAACGCTCCGCGGATGGCACGCGCGCGCGCTACCTACCGTGATACCGCGCGCTGCACTTTCGAGTTTTATTTACATTTCTGTTTTAAGTGAAACAAGTGAATTTACTATTTTTTTATTAAAAATCTCATTGGGTTAGATACTGAATCCATGGTAAGCGGTTGCGCATCGGTGGCGCTGCCACCCTGTATGTTTACTCAGGTGAATAAGGTGTGCTTACACGATTAAAGAATTTGTGAAAAGTGGAAGCCGAGAATGTATTTACAAATCTTATGAGGAAAACATAAAAAGGAAAGAAGAGTCAAATGAAGCCTGTGTGCCTAAACTAAAGAGATAGTAGGTACTGCTCCAGCAGGTCAAGCTACCCGAAACTGTCAAATTTTCCCAATCAACCTTGAACCTTATTGCTTTAGCGATAAAGTTGAAAATCTATTAAATAAATTTGACGTATTGTTGTAGCTTGATATGCTGGCATCAGCTGTAGCTATGAAAAATTCTTATTAAGTAGTCAATATTGTTTTAATGTCAATACAGACAAAGCTTAATACAAATAAATACTATGACTGTACCGAGAGCTGAACTAATCTTTAAGCTAAGCTAATTAAGTATTTACGCATCAAGACTTGTACAAACTATTTGCGCAGACTTTGCATTGCATATTGCACATACTGTCAACAGTAAATAAGAGCAATGACTTACACTCGTGGATTTGCATATCTCTGCAGATGTACATAAAGGACCGATTTACCAAGCATAAGACTAACTAAATAAATTTAAAAAAACATCAGTTCCCTCTACTAATATTAGTTTAATGCAGTCTGCATTAAACTAATATTAGAAGAGGAAACTAATTAAGATTTACCACAAATAAAAATAACTTCTTTAGCATTTCTTTAAGCCTGTATGTAGGATAAGCCTTGAGGTAACCCGGGAACTTCTTACAGTGTATAAAAAATATCGAGATGGACCGAAGCGGGGCACTTTGAGATGCTGGTACACTGAGAGCGATGTTTATTTTTTTCATTAATTTCAATAACATAACACCACGCCTGTATACTCCGAAGGGTTAGGCAGAGGTGTGCCTGTAGTACACTCGCATTTCGCCAGATAATCATTCACAGTATTTTTCTTTGAACAACTTTTATACGCTAATAACGTTGTCTGACAGAGGGGCGCGTGGCTAAATAACAACAGCCGCGCAGGTCGATCGATCAGGTTAAGCTACGCTTGCCGCGGTTGGTCTGTGGATGGGTGACCATCTTTACATACCGAAACCCCGTAACCCGGGGTATCCTATTACCCATTAACTGGGTTGTGGAGGTCAGATATGCAATCGTTTCATGTAAAATACTGGTATTCAGCTGCATCCGGTTAGACTGGAAGCCGACCCCAACATAGTTGGGAAAAGGCTAGGCAGATGAATTGTGTTATCTGACAGACAAACCTTTGGATCAACAAAACAGGTTAGCATAATCAGCCTATAATGTTCCCACTGCTGGGACACAGGCCTCCTCTCTTCGAGAGGGAGTGGGCTATAATCTACCGTGCGGGCCCAGTGCGGGTTGACAAACACTTAGCCGACGTGCGCACGGGCGTAAAAATATCGCGGTGAGATTTTATCGCGCTTTGGATTTTCAACTCTCGGTGTTTAGCCGAGCAATGCGAATCCAGCAGAGCGCATTCCAGTGCGTCAAAAAACCACACTGTTGTATTTTCAAGTTTCGGCGCTAAGCCACTGCTTAGCGCTGGGATGCGTTGAAAATCCAGTGCGCTAAAAAATCCCACCGCGATAATTTTAACGCTAACGTCGGTTTACAATAGACTACTTGACAAACAAAAGGCCAATTCTCGTAATTTAAAACGTTCAAAATCTAGTCACAGTCTCATCTCAGCGACAAACAAACGTCAAAAACTTGTCAAAATGTAGGGAAATTAAAGGTATTTTTGACAGATTGAGACTGAGATCAGACTGTGAACGTCCTTAAAATTACGAGAATTGCCCTTCTGGTTAGCAAAACAATAATATAAGATAAATTTTCACTCACGTTTTTATTGAACAGATTTTTATTTTTATGATTTTAGTAAAGACAACTTGAAGTTAAAATTGTTGCTCTTTACATATTTTTGGAAGAAGTATTTCTGCAAAACATTCTGCAATACATCAACATAACGCTGAAAATTCAATCGCTCAGCCACTACGACAAGTCGTGCTAATTTCAGTAAGACAAAGGCTCAACTGTAAATATAAATAATTATGTACATTTATGGCTTAAAATAATAAGTCCCTCGGTGTCCCAACAACCTAATACTTAATAATTTATTTAAAAACACACTTCCAATGTTGTCTTTTTATTATCTAGCCTGCCTTAGTATTCCCGCTCTGCGTTATAATGTCCAGTGCTAGGAAATAATCCGCGTTATGCGGGGCAAAGCCCGGGGATGCTGTAACGAAGGCTTGGAGAATTGTTAAAGGACTTCTTTTATAACTTGCGCCCTCATTTCTAGGAAAGGATGTAGGTTTTTGGCAAATATTTAATGTTATGTTTGTATTGTGAGTTGTGGGTTGGTTTTCTGAATATCTTGACGAATAGATACCAAATAGGACATCCTGTCGCCCAAACAGATGTGTCTGAATACCGGTTTTTAGCTGCTTTGTACGTTTTTTACTGGGTAACAACATCGATATCCTTGATGGGGTTGGTGGCTAAGTAATAACAGCCACATGGGTCGATCGATCAGGTTAAGCTACGCTTGCCGCGGTTGGTCCATGCATGGGTGACTCATCTTTACATACCGAAACCCCTCCGTGACTCGGAAAGCATGTTAAACCGTTGGTCCCGGCTGTCATTCGTGGATCTTTAGCAGTCGTTACGGGTCGTCAGTAGCCCAAAAGTCTGACAACCAGTCTTACCAAGGGGTATCATATTGCCCAGTAATTGAGTTGAGGAGGTCAGATAAGTAGTCGCGTCATGTAAAATACTGGTATTCAGCTGCATCCGGTGATACTGGAAATCGACCCCAACGTAGTTGGGAAAAGGCTAAACAGATTGATTGAACATCGATATCGGAAGATTAATCCAACTTTGGAACCCCTGAATTCACATAAATACTATTTTAGGAATTCGTCAAGCAATTTCTCGGTTAATAAGAACGGACTTGTAACTTCAACGAAACACGTAGGTCAACGATAGACTGACCTAATTACAAACTTAAACTAATTACCCATCACCATACAACCGTGAGTACCGACCGATGTCACAGGACTAATTACGACTAACTCGATCGATCGAATCTTCCAGGCCATTGCAGTTAGGTAGAAAACCTAAAACACAGATATGTATTTAGAGGTGTGAATGGTGTGGTAAAATATATACACTTGCGTGCAAAAAAATGACCCACCCCGTGCTCTCCATTTGAGAGACGATATCTCAAAAATAATAATGAATATAATTTATTATTTTATATTGTGTGAAGGTAGGTAAGGTACAATTTATTGGCACACTACATTCTTCAGATGTTTTATCACTTACTTTTGCTCGAAAAAAGTACTTTTTCGAATCCTATTTTTCAAGTTCACGATTTACTGAAAAACTAATGAATCAGTTTTGATTAATTAATTAACGAAACGATGAAAACCAACTACTAAAAACGATCACTTATACGAAAATTTGTTAAGTAAAGTTAGTTACGAAACTTTACGAAGTTTTGACGTTTAAATACTGCTTTTTGAATTCAAAGCTAGTAAACATTAAAGTTATAACCCAATTAAAAAGGAGAGCAGCGATTCACCCAACAATCCATTGTACAGACGCCAGCACATCAAGCTACTACAATCTGTCAAATCTCTTTAATAGGTTTTCAACTTTATCGCTAAAGCATTAAGGTTCAAGGTTGATTGGGAAAATTTGACAGTTTCGGGTAGCTTGACCTGCTGGCGTCCGTCCTATATCGTGTAATTAACTATGCATACTTTGTAAGTCCCCCGTGTACTACACAACCTTTATATAAGTACTTTAATAAAATTATATTATAAATATACCAAAAAAAAACATTTCCTTTTGTAGGCCTGTATAATTCTTTCATAACATAATTTCAGGAACGTTTTGATATACAATTTATTAGGTTACTGCCAGTAAAACTAGTTGAATTATATTGTTTCAAATTAAAAAGCACGGGTTGGGTCGATTTTTTTTTTGCACGCAGGAGTGTATTTTATCAAAAATATTACAAAAAAAATATTATACAAGTTTTAAAAACCCCCAATTTATCAAGATCAGTACAAGAACATTCTAACACCCAATCAAAATTCAACAGGAGTGTCCCTTTAAAAAAATTACACATTCCGTGATGTTCCCAAACTCGTCTGAAACTCGGGGATTATTTAAATTTTGAAGATTATCGCTTCCTTGCCATTTATAACTGAGGCTTATCTGATCCTGGATCAGTGATGGACTTCCAAGGTGGACTGGGTAAAGTTGAGTGTGACGTGGATGGACTGGAAAATCTTGTTGATAAGAAGTTGTTTAGCTGCTTATTACTTTTTGATTTATAAACAGGTATTAAATTTATTCTTCTTAGTGTGCCGATAGCAATCTTAATAGAGTTAGCGCAATATTTGGCTACGGGTTTGGCGTCGTAAAAGGCGCAAAAATGTTCGTCAGCTTATACTGTGGGGTAATTGCGTAACCCACTATCAGTAGCAATGGCTTTCATTTTGACAGTTCAACAACATTCATTGCGTTATTTACGTTGTTGAGCAGACACATTTTTCGAACATATCATGCAATGGATTAGCAATATCCTTCAAAATTATTCAGATACAACACATAATAGAGATACTTATAGGGTGTAGATACACCGTACGTAACGTATTACCAACATAGTTTAAGCATCAGTTTTTAAGTGTGGTTACCTAAAGAAAAGAAACAGTTGGCTGTTTACGTCAACCATTTTGTTTTAGATACGATTTTTCCAACGCCAGATAATGTTATCGGAGGAATAATTTTGAATTTTTGACAGTTCTTCCTACAAAAACTGTCAGACGTTAATTTTATTCCACGAATAAAAATTATCTGTCGATTGAAAAATCAGCCCTATGTACCTATAGTATCTGGGTTTTTTAATATATGAATCTGACTTTTGTTTTTAAGAAGCCATAATAAATCTCATTTTTCACAGCACCATCCATTAAAATCCTTTAGAAATCACCGTAGCAGCATCTTAATATCTGTCTCCTCCCAAGCTCCTGCAATCTAACAATCAAACCGATAATCGAAATCCATCTGTTAAACGATAAAGAGTTGTTGAATGAGGACAATATATTTCGATTTACATTAACATAAACAATTCGGGATCATAATGGCCGAATTAATCAGATTAACGCACTCATTTACAAGTCAAAAATGATTATTATGATGTTGACAATAAAGTTTATAGTCGCATTAATTTTACTAGAAAAGTTATTCGCGTTCCCGAATGTTTGTAATTATAATATTTAAGGCTTATTTTTGGGGAATGAGGTTTCCGTTTTGCTGGACTTTAACGAGGAAGTTTGTTTTGTATTTTGGTTCATTTAAAATGTATGATTGAGTTTGGTGATGAGGTAATATTTTGGTAGGCGTAAGTTTGACGTGTAAAAGTGTTTGTACAAACCTACTTACAGAAAATAAATAATTTATCATTTGTCATAATGCATGGTCAGAAATGATTATTAGTTGGATAGTGTCCCTAGAAAGGGACGAAACAAAGTGTGGGAAGTCTGAGACGACAAAAATAAAAGTGGGAAGTTTGACTACTCCGCTTTATTATCTAACGACCAGTATAGGTAACCATCTAGCTATTAAAGGGCTCGATAACAAAGGGCCTCTCCCTTCCTAAAAGCAAGAATGTTTACTAAGCGTCAAAGGCCCGACTTTGGCAGCAAAATAAGTATCTCCGACCCCATATACAACACAATAATAAAGAAGTTATAAAAAATACAATTAAATATATCAACGGCCATACTGCATCAAATATGGCGGTACGGCCATGACCGGCCGGAAGCGGCCGCCACATCTGGCCGGTGACGTCACACAACGGAAACACCGCCACTCCTCACTTCCGTCCTCCGTTCGAAACTCGAACGTTTTTAGCTATATTTACTTTTGGAATGTATTTTTTTTTGTTTTTCGGAATAGAATGCGTTGGTGTGCAGTTTATATAATTGGAAATCACGTTTTTTACATGTAGGTAGATAGAAAAAGATAACAAAAAATACGACCCATTTTTATCCCGGATTTCAGATTTTCGACGTATTATTTACTGATCATTTAAAATTCTAGTTAAACTCTATCCAAAATTGGTGTTTGCAACAGCCAGTGAGTTTTAAATTATTTTCCACCAGACTGCCAACCAATAAATTCACCCTGAAACTTTTCAGCAGGCGCTCCTTAAAAATGATAAAGGATCGATATATTGAAGAATGGGCATTCGGCTCACGTTCGTGAACTGAGATCAAACGCCGTGATTGTAAACGAGCAGCTTCCACTTATTACTTCAGGGACCCACATGGTGGCTTCAAACGATTTATTCATTTAGAATTAATATCGCTTTGAAGTATGGCAACATGTTTTTTTTTTAGATATATCAGTTCGTAGAATTGAAAAAGTAAGTCAATAGAAAAATTTTCCTTTAAAAAAATCTGAGCAGTCATTTTTCTCGGTGCATTTTGTTAATAACTTTTTATCAGGCGCTTACCGTGATATTTTATAGGATCGATAGTATTTAAGGTTGGGATTCAGATCACGTTCGTTGAGTCAGATCAAACGCCGTGATTGTAAACGAGCTGTTCCTTAGTTATTATTATTACTTGGCACTAGTAATAATTTCCTGTAGTAGGAAAAAAGGAGAAGTTCAGCCAGTATTGTTACAAAAATAAACTTACAGCGATAAAATCTCTAGCAAAAACAGTGCCGTTTAACGATTATTGTTTTGGGCTGAACTTTTTCTCCAATAGAATACAAATATTTATCATAACATAACATCAAGCTTGTTATCACCAGAGGATTAGACAGAGGTGTTCTTATAGTCCTATAAAATAAAGGCAAAGGCTCGCTATTGCCACCAGCCGGGAAAAATATACAAGCTTCGGGCCCAACCTGGGAATCGAACCTAGGATCTCATGTACAGCAGTAGCGAGGAAACATTAACACCACCAATCAAACATAATCCTCAATTAACCTACAATAACACTTCTAAATATTCCCATATAGGAAGGTACTCGTAGGTACATAACTCTTCTAATCAATCAACCCGCGTGATACAGCTTAACGTGAAATTTCAATGCGTCGCTAAGATCGCCTTCAATTTGAAGCAATCAGTCTAAATGAGTCCTAATTAACGGGAGCCGCTAATTACCGAGCCTGATTGAAACCGCTGCCGTTTCAAATGAGAAACTGAATCGAGATCTTAATTGCCTATAATTGGATTACAGATATGCTTTTGGTGTTTCTTTGTACGGCGCTAATTAGGTGCTATTAAGGCTGTTGTTTGGAGAAAAGAATAGAGTAATTCCGTAATTCGGTTATTCATTCCTTTCAATGATTTCAGTAGTACTTAATAGCATAACCAGCCTATAACGTTCCCACTGCTAGGACAGAGGCCCCCTTTCTTAGGGAGGGAGTGGGCTATAATCTACCACACGTGCCCAGTGCGGGTTGGTAGATGTCACATGTCTTCAAATGTCGAATTTTTGGTTCTAGAACATCCCGGTTTCCCCACGATGTTTTCCTTCACCGTTTTGAGAGCAGTGGTTATGAAATAAATTACAAATAGTAATATAACTGCCTGGGTCCTAACCCACGACATACGTGGATCGGGGCTGTTACCACTGGGCCACCACGGCTATTTGTTCAGAATAATTCTTTGTAAATATGGTTGTCTGTAAAACTCAATAAATGGTTTCATTTATATATGTAATCTAAAAATGATTACTCATTTCCTAGTAGCCTAGTAGGTATTCATGTAAGCCATGTTGTATCACTGTGATCACTTCCTTGGCTTTTTTTTACTATCCTAAGCTGTCCCACTCCTGGGAAAAGGCCTCCCTCCGCTCCTTCCATCTTTCGCTCAAACTACATCCAATATTTCACACCAATATTAACAGCGATGTACAAAGAAGCGCTTTGGTCGCTTATCTCGAGCGCTCTTCGGTTACAAGCCGTTCCTCTGTTAAACTAATATGGCTGGATGTAGCACTGGTTTTTGCACCACAAAGGCGTGTGTCGTTCAGTCTTTGTTATTTTACACCAGCGTCGTAAAGGAAACGTCAGATGTATTTGATAAATGGGTAAGCTTTCACGTGAGATTCTCTTAGGTAAAGATTTTAGGTAATAGGGAAGCGGAATTTTCTTGGAGAATTCAATTGGATGCTTATACGCCAGACCAATTGAAATCGCACGAATGAGTTGGTAAGCATACTTAACACATAAAGGCTCCAAGGTTTCTTTTTCATCGAATTTACCAGTGTACTCTCACCCAGTACTTGTCCACTCTCAAACAAGGCACAGAGTAGGTACCTACCTACCCTGGTCCATTAGCCCAAAATACAGTAAACCTCTCTAACTTTTATTCAACTTTTACATAAACCAATTTTGATGCCTTCCCAAAATAAAACTCGAGAGTAAATTCGTTATTTTTGAAAAAAAAAAACATGTAATTCGGGTCTCTAGAAAGTTTTAAAGACTTGGGAAGTATTTTAAGACGGCCACAACAACGACAATAAATTAAGGGAAAAGTAAAATAATGTTGGGATGTCATTAATTACAGAACTCTGGGTCTTGAGGAATTGGTCCACTTTAGCTTTCGTGTTGCTCCGCTCCGTTCACGTTAATTACACTGATCATAATTATGATGTTGGTACCTATAGTGGTGTGGAGTTTTACGAGGCATCATGATCAGATGGGCCACTTAGTTCCCTTTAATCCGTTAGTCTTTGTTCCTGAAATGTAAAAACAGGCCCTGAGACATTACATGTTTGTTTCTATGTTTGGTGTTGCAGATGCACGTAAGCAGACCAGCGGTACGGTACGGAAGCGTATCGAGTGCTTGTGAATAGCTATGCTGTTACCAGCAGGTGTGCCACGGTTTTGTTTGTCATCAAATAACACGCAAATATCAGTCTGTAAACATATCATCGTAAAAAACTTAGGTGAAGTGAGCTGTCAATAGTATTAATCACTAGCATCAGCCGGTCTATTCTGTAAAAATCTCACCGTGAAAACTTTGGTGAAGTGAGCATAGAGTGAGCTGTCAATAGTGTCAATCCCTAGCATTAGGTGGAATGACAGCTCACTTCACCTACGTTATCACGGTCAAATTTTACAGATTCGATCGACAGGTGGAATGGCAGCCGATCTATTCTGTAAAAATCTGAGCGTGAAAACTTAGGTGAAGTGAGCTGTCATTCCACCTGATGCTAGGGATTGACACTATTGACAGCTCACTTCAAATAAGTTATCACGGTGAAATTTTTACAGAATCACACCGCAGCTCACTTTAAGCTGACTTCACCCAAGTTTTCACGGTGCGATTTTTACAGAATCGATCGGCTCGTTGTTAAATTACCAGATCTTTCTGCAATAATACAGCTGATCAAATAGCTGTTGGCTACATAGCCAGACTAAAAACAATTTCTGCTAGAAAACATCTCGAATTCGTCTAAAACTCATCCCTCAAAGGGATGGCCGGCTTAAGTGGCGCCTACCGTCACTTCGTTCCGACCTCTCTTAGCTTCCAATGAAAAAACACTCCGAAACTTTTTTATTAGCGAAAATACAAATTTTGTTCTATAGCACCACGGGGCACGGGGTTATTATAAAACCCTTTGAGCTGTTTGTTCTGTTCATCGTAATTTATGTTCTGTCGCTTCCAACCCGTTATTTGTGAATGAATTTACATACTGTTGGTTGACAGGAAATATTGATTTGAAAATTTAAAATTAGCTTCGAGAAAAGATTATATATGTCATCGATATCATTCTTATTTTTCTGCATTTTTCGTGTATTTTTTGTAGTAAGTACATCACTATGAGCCGTCATCTCAGAATTCTTCCTCTTTCTATCCAAACCATTATTAGTGTATGCCATAAAAGGTTACTATTAAAACATACCAGGATTATACCACCATCCTATCCTATCCTATCCTATATATATCCATCGGTATATATCCATTCCTATCTCCATTATCTTATTAGATAAATGATAAATAATTTTGTTTCTGTAAGTAGGTGTGTACAAACAGTTTTACACGTCAATCATATTTTAAAAACTGGATGAGGTTGGCGTTTTCTATCTGACTACTCTGAGACGAAAGGCCGAAACAAACTCAGAGGTCACAGTCTTTTTTAAAATCCACACATAATCTTGGTCAAACCATGTGAAGACCAAGTAGATTGGTGATAGGTATGTATGACACCGGGATGTCGTATTCCACTTCCCTCTGTTATACAGAATTTTCATCTAAATCCTAACCCTAAAATTATCACGTCTTATTTCTACCGGTATAAACTTAACACCGCTCTGTACACAAACAAACAAACCCCTTCATAGACAACACAAGTCTCCAGAAAAAGTCCAGAACAAATCCGAGCCACGCTCAAACATCTTAATACCCAGACCCCATTGTCTCGTTTGGAAGAAAGGGATTAAAAAATATTTTCTCCTCCAGAAACATTGTACACTTAAGAACCAATAGTTTCCGCCTCGGAGTATATTTCCAGTGACCGGTACCTGTTTATCGGAGCCATCTTTTTCTACTCCCCACTTATTGTCTAGCTTTCTACAAATGTAGTGATTTCTTTGCTGGGGGATAAGGGATGAGATGCACTTGGGGGTTTAGTGTTTGTGAGAACGCTGTAGGCTTTGTAGACTGTAGTTTTGAAGACTGAAAAAAAAAGATAAAAATGCGTGTTGTGAAAAAAAATGGTGAAGTACGAGGTACTTAAGTACCTGGTACTTGTTGACAGGCCTACACTGACCTTCCATATATATATGACACTGTATGTTAAAAACATTGTAAAAGTCAATTATTTTCAAAAGATAGGAGTTGGAGTTTCGTGGAGTTTCTTGCCGGCTCTTCTCCATAGGAAACAACCAATTGGAACCGTGCGCCTTGCTTTTGACATTTCATAAGTGCACCTGCACATACAGGTTTGAGAGATACAATATTCAGACTTCGATTTTTTGATTTTAAGAAATGTTTTGACGTTCGTATTGTTTTTATCAGTAGAAAGTGAATCAATATTATTGCTACTTACCTATTAAAAACCACAGTTCAGCAATATTATTCGATTTTGGTCGGCCATTGTAACAGTCTTATGTATACAACGATACTTACCTACATTTTTATTTTAAATTAAAAATACTCGTTTCTTCTTACCTGGGTTTCAAAAAATTAAATAAAAAGAAATGCATCTAAACTGTTTTAAAAAACCTTTCTTTCTTATTGATTGGTGTAAGATTTCGCGGTGTAGATTGTAGCACCTAATATTTAAAGCCATTATATTTTCTCTCAGTGTGCAATCAGCCCTTACGATACAAGTCTGTTTCTGTATGTTTAGAGCCAGTTGCGACAATGTTCACGCCATTATTGCGACCGGACCGGCGCGGCGGCGGCGGCGCGGGCAGAGCGCGGGAAGTGTACCAGACGGCAGACACTAATAGAAAAAAGTACTATCGTTGTCATAATCTGAGCTAGATGATGGCGGATTATATAAAGCTTTTATAGAGAAGCAATGATGTTGATTATGAATTCTATACTATGATTGTTTCATCGTTAATGTGATAGTTGCCCGAAAACTCGAATTCTTTTAGAGGGATTAGATTACCAGATACTTGTACGAAGATGGATAAAATTATATAGCGTAGAAATAATCTTTTTTTTTTACTCGTGACTGTATATTAGATTGCGATTAACCTAAACAAGTTGATTTATAATTAAGTAGGTAACTCTGTAGTGTTGGTAGAGCATTTTTAAGATCTTTTTTCACCTATGTGTCTTACCAAGAGGTATCGTATAACCCAGTTACTAGGTTGTGGAGGTCAGATAGGCAGTCGTTCATGTATAATGCTGCTGTTCAGCTACATCCGGCTAGACTGGAAGCCGACCCAAACATAATTGGGAAAAGGCTTGGCAGATTGATTGTGTTCAAACTAATCGAATTCAAGTTACCTAGAAAACATTGGCCAAAAGTTAGAAATCGAATTCAAAACAGTATACCCAATGTATCAACACCCAACCCATACATAAAGGGGGCGATCTTTTTATTTTATTTTCTGATCGTATGTAGACTGCCGTCGAGTTTGTACCGCCATCTCCTGCATGGCGTAGGTAATATCATTTCCTTCTGTCTGCCTCCACCCCGTGCTGTTTTGGTCCATAGGTTGTGCAGTATGCGACAGACATAGCCGCCCGGTTCCGGTTGATTCCCCGGCCGTCTGAACGGCAAGTTGAAAAGTCTTGTGTGCTTGGAATTTTATTGGCACCTAAACCTGCAAAGAGGAACACATGCAACGCTTCTCGAGCTACAAATGTAAATCTAATTATGTGAAAAAGGAAATGAAAAATCCTTCTCCACCATACTACGGGTTTTTCGAATGTTTATTCCATTCAGGTTTTTTCTAAATTCGTTATCAAATCTTGTCTTAACATATTTTACTTATCGACAGAAGCCTTGAAACAGTGGTGGTTCAAGCAAATTATATAGGGTTAAATTAAATTGACCAGCTAAACTCCGCAGACGCGATAAAATAAAAAGAAGAGATTTTTTTAGGGAGGTCAACGACCGTTCTTAGTATTGTTACTTGAAGTATGAGTTGAGAATACTAGCGGCCCCACCGCTTACTAGCGGCCCCACCGCTGACGCCCTAGCTGAAAAGCTAAGGGCGTCCCTTGATGCGGAGGAGGCTCGGGTGTCCAGGCCCGTCAAGTGCGCAGACATGCGCATCTCGGGCCTGGATGACTCCGTAACGGAGGGAGAGGTGGTGGCCGCCGTCGTCAGGACGGGCGGGTGTCTGGCCGAGCAGGTGAAGGCCGGCACCATACGGCCAGACTCCACGGGCATGCGTACCCTAGTGGTAAGCTGCCCCGTGACGGCGGCCAAAACAATTGTGGAGGGCCGAAGGCTCCTGGTGGGCTGGGTTTCAGCGCAGGTCAAACTGCTGGAACCCAAGCCTCTGAGGTGCTACCGATGCCATGTGGGGCACCACGTTGGCGTCCAGTGCACCTCGGAGGTAGACCGCAGCACACTGTGCTTCCGCTGCGGTCAGCCCGGACATAAGGCCGGCTCGTGCGACGCCGCGCCGCACTGCATCGCATGTGCGGCAGCTGGCAAGCCGGCCGATCACCGGGCGGGGAGCAAACCCTGCGCTCCGCCCACCGGAGCGAAGTGGAAGGGCAGGCCCTCTGCCGCCGTCGCCACCGCCACCGCCGCCGCCGCCGCCGCCGCCGCCGCCGCCGCTGCCATCTCTGGCGAGGGGCCCTCACAGGGGGCCCGGGAGGGGGCTGAAATGGAGGAGTAATGGCTCCTCCATTACGCCTCCTCCAGGCGAACATCAACCACTGCGCCTGCGCTCAGGACCTGTTGCTCCAGAGCGTGGCGCAGTGGTCGATTAACATCGCCGTGGTCGCTGAGCCGTACTTTGTCCCGCCCAGGGATGACTGGGTGGAGGACCTGAGCGGCTCAGTGGCCATAATTTCGTCGGCCGCCGCCGGCACCCCGTCCCTCGAATGCGTCACGAAGGGACAGGGGTGCGTAGCAGCACGGTTCGGAGAGATGGTAGTAGTGGGAGTGTACTTCTCTCCGAGCCGAACTCTCGCCGAGTTCCACAACTCTTTAATAGAGTTGAGTGTCGTCGTCGCCGGAAGCCATCCCTTCCCCGTTCTAGTGCTCGGGGACTTCAACGCCAAGAATTTGGCCTGGGGTTCCCGTTGCACGGATGTGCGGGGCAGGATGGTGGAGGACTGGGCTCTGGAAACAGGCCTGGTCGTCCTAAATCGGGGCTCTGTTCCCACGTGTGTGCGGATGCGGGGGGAGTCGGTGGTGGACATCTCGTTCGCCAGCCCCGCTCTGTCACAGCGTGTCATTGACTGGCGCGTCATGGAGGAGGTGGAGACCTACTCCGATCACCGGTATATCCGGTTCGACGTCTCCACCCAGACCTCTAGCGCGCTGGTCCGACAGGCCCCGAGTGGTCCGCGGTGGGCGCTGAAGCAGCTGGACCGGGAGCTCCTCCTGGAAGCCTCGATCGTGCAGGCCTGGGTGTCATCACCGGACAGGCCTGCCGATATCGACGATGAGGCGGAGTGGTTCCGGGAGGCCATGTCCGACATTTGCGACGTGGCAATGCCCCGAGTCCGGCCGGGATGCGCCCGGCGTCGGGTGTACTGGTGGTCGCAGGAGTTAGGGTCGCTACGCAAGGCGTGCGTCGACGCGCGACACCTGTACACCAGGCACCGCAGGCTCCGCATTCGCCCTCCGGATGCGGAAGCCACGGAGGCGGAGCTGTACGAGGGGTACAGAGCGGCGAAGACCGCCCTCCGAGAGGCTGTCCGGCGGGCCAAGGATATGGCCCGCGAGGAGATGGTGGAGACTCTGAACAGAGATCCGTGGGGGCGCCCTTATAAAATGGTGCGGAATAAACTCCGCACCTGGGCCCCCCCGCTGACGCAGAGTCTCCGCCCCCAGCTGGTGGAGGAGGTGGTGAGCACTCTGTTCCCCTCACGGGGGGTGCACACACCCCCGCCCATGGCTCCGCCAATTGCGGTGCCCGAAGCGGACCACGCGGACGACGACGACATCCCTGAAGTGACCGGGGTAGAACTGAGAGTGGCGGTAGGAAGGCTGAAGGCCAAAAATACCGCCCCAGGACCCGACGGCTTGCCAGGTAAAGCCTGGGTCCTGGCCTCGAGGGCTCTCGGGCCTCGACTGGAGGCGCTCTTAAGCGCATGTTTGGAGAGAGGCCAGTTCCCGCTTCGTTGGAAGACGGGGAAGCTGGTCCTCATTCGGAAGCCAGGGCGCCCAGCGGACTCTCCGTCCGCATACCGGCCCATCGTGCTGCTCGACGAGGTGGGCAAGCTCTTTGAGAGAGTAATTGTAAACCGCCTCGTCGGGCACTTGGTGAGGACGGGGCCGGATCTTGCGGACAGCCAGTTTGGCTTCCGCAAGGGGCGCTCGACGGTGGACGCCATCATGCGCGTGAGAGCCCTCACGACGGGGGACGCGGTGTCCCGGGGTGGGGTCGTCGTGGCGGTGTCACTCGACATCGCCAACGCGTTCAACACCCTGCCCTGGAGCTGCATTGTGGAGGCACTCCGGTATCACCGAGTGCCGCCCTACCTCCGTCGAATAGTCGAGGCGTATCTGACGGACAGAGCCGTCAGCTACCCCGGTCGCGATGGGGAGTGGAACCGGCGAGAGATGTCGTGCGGTGTCCCGCAGGGATCGGTTGTGGGGCCGTTCCTGTGGGACATCGGCTACGACTGGGTGCTGCGGGCCGACCTCCCTGATGGCGTCAGCGTGGTTTGCTACGCTGACGACACGCTGGTCCTGGCGCAGGGGAGGTCGCATCAGGCGGCGGCCGACGCGATGACACGCGGGGTTGCGATAGTCGTGGAGAGGATCCGGCAGTTGGGTCTCGAGGTGGCATTGCACAAGTCCGAGGCCATGACGTTTCATGGGCCCCGGAACGCGCCACCACCGGGATCCCAACTAACGGCAGGAGGGGTTCACATCGGCATCGAGACGACGATGAAGTACCTGGGTCTCGTCCTCGACAGCCGGTGGAACTTCGTCGAGCACTTCCGACGTTTGGCCCCCAAACTGGAACGGGCTGGGGCCGCCTTCAAGCGGCTCTTGCCCAACCTGGGGGGGCCAAACGCCTCCTGCCGGAGGCTTTACGCGGGGGTCGTGCGGTCCATGGCCATATACGGGGCCCCGGTGTGGGCGCGTTCACTGCGGCGGCGAGCCGCCCACTACCTGAACGCGCCCCAGAAGGTGGTAGCCGTAAGGCTAATCCGGGGCTACCGCACGATCTCGCGCGAGGCGGCAAGCCTCCTTGCCGGACTGCCGCCATGGGATCTGGAGGCGATAGTCCTCGCGCGCCTGTATGAGTGGCGCGCGGAGGCACTACGCCGGGGGGAAAGTCCGCTCCCGCGGCAAATTGCTGCGGAGCGGACGGACCTCCGGCTCGATCTCATGGCGACATGGAAAGAGCGACTGTCGCAACCCAGCGCAGGGCACGCCGCGATAGCGGCGATAAGACCCCTCTTTGAGGAGTGGCTAGAGAGGCGCCACGGCGCCCTCACCTACCGCCTGACGCAGGTCCTCACCGGACACGGAAGTTTCGGGAGGTTCCTGCACATGATCAGGCGGGAGGAAACGCCCGGGTGTCACCATTGCCAGGATCGCCCAGAGGACACGGTGGAGCACACAGTGGAGGTCTGCCCCGCTTGGGCGGAGCACCGCCGTGTCCTCGTGGAGGCGATCGGCGGCGGCGGCGGCCTCTCGCGCCCGGACCTGGTGCAAGCCATGGTCCGGAGCGAGAGGGAGTGGGAGGCAGTCGCCTCCTTCTGCGAAGCAGTCATGCTAGCGAAGGAGGTGGCGGGACGGATGAGGGAGAGAGCCTCCCGTCCCAGCCGCCGCGGGAGACGCCCCGGGCGTCGGGAGTCAAGTGAAGACTACCGGCCACCGTAGGCGCGGGCCTGCGGGCGGAGAGCAATGGGTAGCTCACCGCCCGATCAGGACCAGGCCCGTGCCGGACGGCGCGTAAGTGTTCCACGCGCGCCTCAAAGAGATGTCAGCATAAAGAGGGGCCCTCAGGGCCGAAGCCTGCCGGGGCAGCGGGATTGTCCGAAAGGGTTACCGCTACCCCGGAACATAAAGGGCGAAGGAAGGAACATGGGTGGGTTTTAGTCAGTAAGAGTCTGACACTCCCTTCCGCTCCACCCAGAGCGGGAGGAGTCATTTGATGATTTCCCATCCCAAAAAAAAAAAAAAAAAAGTATGAGTTGAGAAACACTGTTTTTTTTTTAAATTGTACCCATACCGATACCCATCACATCTGTGAAGTTTACAAAAAATACAGATATTTCAAGCGACTTAATTGCGTTAACAATCATGCTGGAGAGAGTACAAAACAAGTTTGTGAGGTACTTGTACTTGCGCTTGTATGTTGTATACCCATTTTATCCGCTTACGTACCTAACCTTATTTATTTTGGGTATGGTTGGATATAACGAACTGAGGGTCAGGAGGGATCTCGCCCTCACCTCGTACATATTAAAAGTACTTAGAGGGAAGGTACTTAATGCGAACATATTAGGACACATAGTTTGTGTGTTCCGGACAGGTACGTGTGGCGACGACGGCAGCCGCGACTGTTGGTGGAGCCGCGCGCTCGAACCAATCTTTTAAGTGAGGCGCCACTGACGCGTGCACTCTGCACTCTCAACCTCATAGCCAGTGACACGGACCTATTCTGTTGTTCTCTGAGTGAGTTCACAGAGAATGCATTGTTTGTAATAAGTTACAAAATTTAATTATAATAAGGAGTTAGTAATAAGTTAGGATAAGAGTTTAGATAAACGTACACTATCGCAATAGGTTTCCCTGTAAGGATAGATGTAAGTTTGGAAATAAATAAATAAACAAAACAATAACTGCGGTCAAAAAATTATCAAAATTTATTTCTTTTTTCTTTTATCATCTTTAGATAGCAATACCTATCGCTTCTGCGGAGTTTAGTTAGCTAACTTAATTTATCCCAGTATACATGGTGAACTTCATAGACTGACAAAACCTTACACTTTTGATGAAGGAAGAGGCTTTTGCTCTACAGTGAACTGTTGCAGGCTAGAATAACATGTTATCACAACAGCAGCAGCAGATTTGCTGAGAATTGGTAAAGCTTATCAGTATGCATTGATCCAATTTCTCCATAACATAAACGAATCATACATCGACAGGATCAATCTGGCAATATATACATATAGATCGGTCGGTTATCCTACACATTTTGCGATGTCGGGAGGACTCAAGAAGAATATTACATTAATAAATCCCGGTTTACGTACGCACGCGTCCACTTCTAAGTTATAATGCAACGCAGACCTTTGAGTAATTCGGTAATGCCATAGATTATGCCCGCTTGTTTTGAAGACAAGTCAGCAACCGCAGCGTAAAATAATATCAATCTCAATCTGAATCATTATGAAGTATATTGCTAATCCATTGCTTCATTGTTGGAAAAATTTGTCTGCTTAACAACGTAAATAACGCAATGAATGTTGTTGAACTGTCAAAATGAAACCCATTGCTACTGATAGTGTGTTACGCAACTACCTCGCAGTTCTTCGTTAGTTCTCATCTTGTCTGAGATTGATGAGGCAAGTTTTTGATGAAGTCGGTTATTTGGGCAAAGGCTTTAGAATTAGGCTTCTAAACTTAGAATAACCGACTCATTTTGTGATGGTTATATTGATGTTATTATGGCTATCATGTTCTATGTTACGGGTTTGGTTTCCGCACTTAGTCCTTCAGGTGGATCGTTGTGCGTGGGCCATGGCGGCCGTCGGTGGTTATTCCAACCAGCCCACCTCCCTCCAGAAGCTTATTAAGTCTCCTGGTCTGTTGAGAACATATGTGTAAGATCTGGGTGTCCCGAGGGTTTCCGACCTAATCTGGGTGACGCTTGTGCACTCAAAGAGCACATGCGCGACGGTTTCATCAGCCACGCAAGATCTGCACAGGGGTCTGTCCGTTATACCTATCGTGTGGAAGTGTTTGTTTAGTGAGCAGTGTCCCGTGATGGTCCCCGTCACCAGGCGCAGGCCTTTTCTGTCCAGGCGTAGTAATCTTTTGGTTAGCTTACCATCTAATGATGGCATAGCTTTCTTGGACTGCCTGCAGCCCGGTGACGAGGACCACCAGTTCTCTGCTTGTGTGTGGGTGTGCTTCTGCAGCCACCTGCGTAGTTGATTGAAGGGGATGGGCACGACTGATTCTGGTCTATAGACTGACGTGCTGGATGCCCTTCTAGCCAGCTCGTCAGCCACGTCGTTATATTATGGCTATATATATGACTAGCTGCACCCCGCGGTTTCACTCGCATAAGTTTCGTTTCCGTGGGAATATCGGGATAAAAATTATGCCTATCCTATGTGTTAATTCTTGTTATAAACTATCTGTGTGCCAAATTTCATCCAAATCCGTTCAGTGGTTTTTGTGTGAAAGAGTAACAAACATCCATCCATCCATCCATCTATCCATACAAACTTTCACGTTTATAATATTAGTAGGATGGTTATAGTTCAAAATGGTATGAAAACGGTTTAATAGAAATAAATTATTTGACTTCGAACATTTAGATTGATAGCCTTTAAAGTAAAGGTAGTTTATTATTGTAAATGTGAGGACTTTGTAGGCCTTGTAGACTTTAGATCGGTAGACCATTTTTTATTTTAATAAGTACTTGGTACTTGTTGACAGGCCTACGCTGTCCTCCCATACCAAAACATTGTAAGAGCTAATTATTTTTAAAAGAGTAACCGTGGAGTTTCTGCACCTAGCTTGTGACGTTTCATGTAGGTTTAAGTGAAATAAAATATTTTGATTTTTTATTTTGATGGGTGATTTTTTGATGCCAATTAACTTAAAAAGCAGAAAGCACTTTTAATTTTTGCTCCATCTATTTTTATACAGTCTCTTTTTAATAGCCATTTGTGTGTAAGTAGGTATGTATGGTGTTGATTGTTTTACACATTTTAGTTGTACCTGCATAATGTATTGTACATGGAAGTAGGACGTAGGCAAGAAACTGTCACCCTTATCACCTTTACAGCTACACCCTCTCTTCTTACTCCGAGTACTCTTTGCCGTCTGTCACGTGCCATATTGGCTGAATGGGCGTCACGTCTCCCTGACGTCGTCTTCGGCCAACTTTCTTGATTATCAACACGTGGCGCGCATTCTGAGCCGCTAATCATGAGCTGCTTATCATTGTTGATTGGACTTGACTTACTTTTCCAGACATCATCGGGAAGGAGGAGTTAGATGGATGGATATGGAATTGCGAAGAAAGCAGAAGGCCTAGACAAAGTGACATTCTATCAGCGATATTGATGATGGAAAAGTCAAAAGAAAGAAAATGTATTTATTTAGCACAGACTAAAAGGTACATAATATGTATAATAAAGGTCCAGTCACCAAAGAAGATAAGTAACCAGGGTCGTCGGGTATAGTTGAAGTTTAATAAGAAACGGATTGATGTATTCGGATAAAATTTTATTTAATTAATAGAAAACAGTTCATTTATCAAACTAAATTTAATTCGAAAACATCCATCGGTTTCTTACTAAACTTCAACTATGTCCGACGACCCTGGTTACTTATCTCTTTTGGTGATTGTACATCAGATAAAAATTTAAATCAAAATCACATAAAAAGTGTAAAGAGCAACACAAATCACGAATAAATAAAATCCCAAAAAAAAATAACATTATTTCATAGCTCACGTAGTATGGTAAAAATAAGAACGTTTATTTTTTCTCATATTTATGATACAGTTTGAAACGTTAAAATGGCGTTGATACGTTGAAAAACTGTTCAATAAAATCATTTCGGCTAAATTACTTTTTCCTCGAATTATCAGCAAGTCATAAGTCCTGTAAGTGGCTGTCGGTGAAATGTTTCCGACAGCCGTGTTCCGAAATAATGTGACGTTCCCGTTTTACTTGGAACCCTTATTGGAAAGTCTGTGGTTTATGGTTTCAGCTAAGGACTTATGGTTTGAACTAAAGGTGGGTACTGTGAAGCTCTCTACGAGCTTTCAGGGTACCGGAAGGAATCAATTAAACCATGGTTTATCACGTAATGCAGCCTAGCCTTTTTCCCAACTATGTTTGGGTCGGCTTCCAGTCTAACCGGATGCAGCTGTGTTCCAGTATTTTCTATAGAGCGATTGTCTATCTGACCAAGTACTGGGTAATAAGATACCCCTTGGTTATACTCGTTGTGCAAAAAAACAGTACATAGGAGAGAGGAAGAGGAAATATTCTATTCAAATCAAACGTGGAAGTTAATATAATATTCTAAGACGTGTTTTCAACTGTTGTTTTCAAACAGCCATTACCGTAATTTTACGTTTGCTACACACAAAAACAATACTAAAATGCACGAGAGCTCCGCCCGTTTATAAATCAAAAAGTATTTAGTGAACAATTTGAATTACTAATTCCCAAGACATTTGTTTCTTGCAGACGGAAGAAATTATAGAGATAGGGGAAGTTGACACTATGGGGAATGGTCGCCGTGATATGCTCAAAATTGGCATAAAGATTTTGATAGAATTGGTATGTTTAGGCATAATGATGATGGACAATAACATTGCGATTTATATTCACTACTATAACAAACCTAGCCAACTGCTAACTGTCTAGTTTGGGGCTCACTGGCAACATTAACTGTGTATAGCTGTAGGTAAATCTAGAGGAGGGGCTCGTGGCTAAATAATAATAGCCGCACAGGTCGATCGATCAGGTTAAGCTACGCTTGCCGCGGTTGGTCTATGGATGGGTGACCATCTTTACATACCGAGACCCCTCCGTGCCTCGGAAAGCACGTTAAGCCGTTGGTCCCGGCTGTCATTCGTAGATCTTTGACAGTCGTTACGGGTAGTCAGAAGCCCGAAAGTCTGACAACCAGTTAAGACTGGTTGTCAGACTTTCGGGCTTCTGACTACACAACGCCTTTCCCTTGGTAAGCCAAGGGGTATCGTATTACCCATTAACTGGGTTGTGGAGGTCAGATAGGCAGTCGTTCCATGTAAAATACTGGTATTCAGCTGAATCCGGTTAGACTGGAAGCCGACCCCAACATAGTTGGGAAAAGGCTAGGCAGATGATGATGAGCTGTAGGTAAATCTTTTAATGCTAAGTATTAACTAATGTAATTTATCTATGCACCTGTGTTTGTAACTGTATTACCTGGAAATAATTATATAAATGTATTTAATAATATAAATATATTTCTATACTAAAATAATTAAGTTAATGTTATTAATGAAATTAAGTACATTTCCAATATTCGCTGGTTTTTGTCAGAATAATCGCAACCGCCAAATTAATTTAATAGAATTGCAAAATTAATGTACAGGTTTTTCTGAAAATATCTCCTAGAGGTTAAGTAAATTATAATTGGCTAACGAAGTAGTCCATATCAAAGAGAACGTTTCATCATCATCATGGTTTCAGCCGAAGTACGTCCATTGCTAGATATAAGTCTCCCCCACAATCGTCGCCATGAAAACGTTTACGACCAAATCATAGATTTAGTATATACTACTAGATATAATACTAGATATACTAAATCTAAAGGAAAGGTAGAAGACTATGGGGGAGGCCTTTGTCCAGCAGTGGGACAATATAGGCTAATGGAAAACCAAAAATACTAAATCTATGGACCAAACAAATAATATGCCACATCTGCCTAGTTTACGAAATTAATGTAGAACCTAAACACGGTCCGTGATAGTGCCGTCTTAATTGCAACGCAAGAACTCAGCGGGTACTGAGTGCAAGAAATCTGGCTTGAGCTGCGAGCACACTCGCGGAAATAACCTTGTACCAGTTTCAAACTAGGGGCACTAACGCTATTTGTGAAAAGTGCAGATACAGCCTTAACCTCGTTTAGCTTTAGTTTGCGTGCTTTCTGTTATTCTGATGTCATATGAAAGTTTTAATATAACTTTCATTATGTTATAAAAAAACTTACTAGAGATGTATCTTATTTATAAACTGCCTAAGTTATTTGTGTAATGATTAAAATTATGATTATTATAGAAGCTTACGTATCATATCACATAATCTGCATAAAGTAAATGTTTTACTCCTTAACACCGAGTGCTCCTGCGCTTACACACACATTCACAGCGTATTTGTACACTAGGTAACCACAAATAAAGCACGCGTTGCTTCGTTAGATAGAAATACTTTAAAACATTTTTTCAGAAAGTAGCAACAGTTTTTTTATTTTGTTTTTTGTATGTTTTGAAGTCAAGCTTCATTTCCTGTACTTCAGAAAGAAAAACAACATTAACTCCATATACCAGTTGCATCACTACTCTCAAAGATACAGTGTTCGCCAAAAATTAGTAGTCCAATGAGCACCAACCCTAACCAAAGCTAACTAGTGAAAAACATATCTGTGTCTCACTCGTTCATTAGCGATGTAAATTCGCGCCGCTGCCGGTGGTAGTCAGTCCTTAATACAATTATAGCAAGCCCTTGTAATATGCTAACCGGTGAGTGTGGACGATGGCCTTTATTTTGCAATTTAAATCGCGTTTCTTGAACAAAGTGCGATCTTTTTAATTAAGTTGCACTTAAAAATTGTAATTTCTTTGTGGAAGTGTCTGACGTTTTTTTTCTTCAGAGTAACCTTTAAGAAGTAACTCAGTTTTTTTTTTTTCAGGGCATTTTCTTTCTAGAACTTTTTTGATCCTGGTGGCCTGGATGTTTTCGGTTTTGGTTCTTGAACAATAGGCTTGCTAAGAACCTGCCCAAAACTTCACAACTCCGATTCAAATATAAGATTTTACGTTCAAAAGTGCCTTTTATATGCCTATTTGAAATAAATGATTTGATTTTGAATTATGACTTTGAAAATAGACCTGGGGGTCTACTCCGAAGTGGTATCGGCCGAATGTTCGGCCGTTTCCTGCTACGAAGTTACTATTTGGTTCGGTCGGTCCCGATCCTACACTCCTTCGAATATTGACTATGGTCCCGACCCAACTGAGCCGATCCGAACTTTTTTCGCATTTTTGAATAATATTCGCTTCGGCCATGTGTCGGTCCGTTCCGATCATTCGCGCTTTGCACTTCGTAGTAGACCCCCTGAAGGGCTGGCCATAGGTACTTAAAAACAACGTTCAAATTCAAGTCGCAACCTCATCTCAGCGATAATCAACATCAAAAACTTGGCAAAGGATTTTCTAACAGACTGAGAGAGAATGAGATTAGAATGCGATCGTTCTTTAAATTAAGGGAATTGTCCCCCCCCCCTTATATATACAAGACAGAAGAAGGAAAATATCGAGGTAAATTCTAGATCAACGTCAGAAATCGTCAATATACAGGGTCAAATTAAATTAGCTAGCGAAACTTCGCAGACGTGATGGCTATAAATATCTAAACATGACAAAACAAAAACAAATTATTTTGTTGATGTTTTTACGGCGTAATTAGCCGTAGTGAGTATAGTCACCTGAAATATCAGTTTAAAAAAACAGTTTTTTTTTTGTGTAAACTTCACACGTGATACTGGTTTCCGTGGTTTGTGAAACTGTCACGCACTTTGGCAGGCTTATGAAATGTGTACAAGTATTGGGTCCAAAATAAATTATTTATTATGTCCTTTTCATGATGGGTATCGATATTTAAATACGATGAAACAAAAGGAAACAGATTCTATCTACTGCGGCCGTTAACCCCTAAGAAAAAAACATCAAAAAAAAATTATTTTATTGTATTACGATATTGATATCCATCAAGTCTCTAACTCTGCAGGAGTTTCGCTACATAATTTTATTTGACCCTGTATTTTCTAAAAGGCTCATTTCTTCTCTGTGCGGGGTCCTCCTAAATCTTCCTTCCGGAGGAGGATTTAGTCCCAAGGAAGCCTTAAAGCCTGTTATTATTATCTTTGTCCCATCAAAACTAAACAATGCCGAACAACAAGCCCCTCAAATTCTTAATCTATTAAAATCCGTCTGCTCCTACAATCTTGGCAATTACTATGATGACGTTTATTGAAATTCTTCCAAACAACTTCTGTGCGGAAACTCAGCTGAGTTCCTGAATAATATGAATGAAATTTAGCAATCAGCCAATTAAAGTCGTTTTTAATTAAATTGGGATGATCTTCGGGAGTGTGGTAGTTTTGTTTGTTATACTTTTAGTTACTTAGTTTTTTTTTTTTTTTAAAACTTTGCCCCACACTAGGAATTTATCCTGTATCATGGGTGCGTTTACAGACATTTAAACTCACATACACAAACAGCCAGACCCGGAACAACTACTTCTAGGTCATACAAATATTTGTTCCGTGCGGGAATCAAACCCGCGACACGCAACGCAGCAGTCAATCATAACAGAACCACTGCGCCTACCATGTCGTCAGAGTTATTATTATTATTTTTATTATGAACCTGTGTTGTCCCACTGCAGGGCAAAGGGCTCCCTTCCATCTTTCCCGGTCTACTGCGATGGTGGGCCAATCCTTTAAGAAGGAGTTCAGCTCATCCCGCCATCTCTTTCTGGGCCTACCGCGCGGTCGTTTCCCGCCATTTGGGATCCACTGACTGGTGACTTTTGCATATTGCTGCTCTAACATGCGACAGATATGGCCAGCCCAGTTCCACTTTAGTCCGGCAGCTGTGCGGCCAGCATGGAGGTGGATAGCTAATTAAAAAAAATGTGTTTATGTTTGTAATTTGTGAAGTTAGTTTACAGTTGCTGTTGCAAAGATGACGAGTGAGCGGAGTGACGGAGTGGCACAGGTCCCTCCATGTTTCGCAAAACAACTACTTAACAAAATGTTAAATTCACTGACAGATAAAGCACAGCCAAAAGCGCTGGGTCAAGAAGCATGAAATTTCGCACAATAATTCTTATTTACAACAAAGGTGAGCACTAGGGAACTAGGGGAGGATTTTTGAAAATTCACCCCCAAAATGGGATATACATATGGATGAAAGTTTGAATTCTTCTGTTTAGCGTATCGATGGCAAAAAGTTTAAAGTTTACAGTTTGAATGGAAATGACGAACTAGTCATTTTTGCTGATGGAAAATCCCATTGGGTTGGCTGGTATAGGAAGGAATAAACCAGGAAATAACTAGGCAGATGATCTGATTTTAATAAATAATAAAATTACGTAAGTTGAAATGAGTTAAAGCTCACACAATACCGCCTCATACACATATTTCATAAATAAGAAAGTCTAGATCAGCAAAAAAAAAAAGAAAAAAAGCGCTGTTTCACGAACAAAATTCCTGTATCAGTTTTTAATCAACAGTGTAAATATATCGCTGGTGTAACGTGACTCAGGGGAGTCGATAGTGGGCATGTGTACACACCCCTTTATACTTTGTTTACTGTACTTTCATGGCTGTTATTGGTTGAAGGGTAAGCAGAAGTATTGGTGTTTGTAAACAAATTATTGTTTGAATTTATTCAAATTAGTTTCATCAATTATTCTAGTATAAATTATTTAGAACCCACATAGTTTGGTCAAGTTTTTGTAGTTATTAAGGTGGCAAATTACATGAGAACTTAGAATTATTATTGATTCGTATATTATACCAAATCTGACAGCTAGCAGCGATGGCAATCTGGCAGCGAAGGAAAACTGACCAGGCAATACTCGTACTTAGTTGAGCCAAAATCCTGCCGCGGATTCTTATTTGAAAGAAAGAAAAATGCGTTTATTGGCATTACAGCATAATAAATACACATTAAAACTATAAAAACAGAAAACAAAGATTATAATGCCAAAAGGGCCTCAGCTCACCATAATGTCAGTGTACCACCTGACGCTGATTTTCAGCTACAACCCACGAGTGCCATACGCTGGAATAACAAACTCATAGGGAAGTGGATTAGTTAAATGTGATAATATAGAAAAAACTCATTCAAAATCAAATGAAATCTTGTGACATACATGTGTGTCTGTGTTGTTTTGTGATTAATGAAAAACTAAAATAAATACACAAAATGTGCGAATTACCTACATTAAAAAAAAATGCTGAGTTGATTGCCAGTATAATGCCTCTATTTATCTTACAACCTTCAAAAATCATCTTTACTACAAACTTAATTTCCATTTTGTAAAGGTACTGTCTTTAGCGTTTAGCGTATGTTCACGAACGTTGCCTAAACAAATACACGCTAACTTCGACACACGTCAATTTAGCGGCAAGACAAACTGAAAGTTAAAACTTGAGTTAAATCAATTTAATATGCAAGACAAAGGGGAGATGGCGTTGGGGTGGAGTTCGTTGAGTTATTTCGTTGCTCTTAGGTAAAAAAGAGCTTAGTTTGCAGGCAATCAACATCTATTTATAGATAAACTAACAGGCATTTGGCCCACTGAACAATTCTGTTATAGAACAGAAACCCAATTCTCGTAATTTAAAACGATCAAAGTCTAGTCGCAGTGTCATCTCGGCGACAAACAAATGTCAAAAACTTGTCAAAATGTAGGGAAGTTAGACGTAGTTTTGACAGTTTGAGACTGAGATCAGACTGTGAACGTTCTTAAAATTACGAGAATTGCCCCTCTCATATTTGTTAACTTACCTATGGAAGTAGTTACCTTGTTCACTCTTTAACGTCTTGAGGCACTGTTGCTAGTTCTATGCATTATAATAATAAAAGTAAAGCCTGGAATGGCAAACGACATCGCGGCAGGCCCAGACGGAGATGGCGGAATGAGCTGGACTCCTTTGATAAAGATTGGTCCTTGGCAGGTCTGGACAGAGAGAGGTGGAAAGAGAGTAGGGCCTTTGCCCAGCAGTGGGACATAAACGGCAAAAAAGAAATCCTGGAATACATGACACAAAAATCGAGCAGATTAAACAATTAGCATCTGTATACGAAAAGAATTGTTTCATATACGAAAAGCTGATGAATGATAATGAAGATATGTTATAAATGAACATGCTATTTACTAGCAAACTAACATGCCTTAGCAAGTGTATTTCCTGCCTTAAAGTCATTGTCAACCACTTTTTCTGTTATCATATATTTTCTAGTTAGTGGGTAATACTATCGTATTACCTTCACAATCTAGTTAGTGGGTAATACTATCGTATTACCCACTAACTAGATTGTGAAGGTCAGGTCGGCAGTTGCTTCATCTAAATTACTGGTATTCGGCTACATCCGGTAAGACTGGAAGCCGACCCCAACATATTTGGGAAAAGACTAGGCAGATGATGATGACGATGATATATTTTGAGAACCCATCACAAACCAGTTCAGGGCAAAACTAAATGTCTATAAATCAACCAACCTTCAAAGTAACCTCGAAATGCATGAAAAGTGGATCGTTTTAATATTTTCCATTCTTTTGCAGGCCTGGAAATAATAGGTCGATGGAAATGCAGTAGATACAATAACGTAGTTAAGGTAATTTGAGAAACTTAACGTTATTTCCGATAAAATATTAAAGTGATTTTTGCTGGTGCACATTTTATGTGTGGCAAAAAATGTAAGTGATAGCGTTGTAATAAGCAAGCTTTTTTTTTTTCTGGTGGGAAATCATCAAATGACCCCTCCCGCTCTGGGTGGAGCGGAAGGGAGTGTCAGACTCTTACTGACTAAAACCCACCCATGTTCCTTCCTTCGCCCTCTATGTTCCGGGGTAGCGGTAACCCTTTCGGACAATCCCGCTGAATAAGTAAGCTTTCAAGTGCGAGTTAGACTCGTTTACGAAGGCGTCACGAAAAAAACACGTTTTTTGTATGGAGATCTTTTTAATTTTTACCTTTATCATATTTTTATTATTTGTTGTTATAGCGGCAATAGAAATACACACTCTGTGAAAATTTCAACTGTCTAACTATTATGGTTCATGTGATACAGCTCGCTGACAGACAAACAAACGGACGGGCGGACGGACGGCGGAGGCCTAGTAATAATCTTGCTTACTTTTTCACGCAAAGTGAATCGTTTTGTAAACAAAATACGTAATAATAAATTAATACCGGTGTAAAGAAAACACACTTGTCTTGCGTCTTGACCTGAGGGCTGGCCTGTTTCTTGGCCAAAGAATTAGCATCGCCATACAACGTGGCAATGCTGCCAGCCTTTTGGGCACTGTTCCTGTTGACAGCGATGCGGACGAAGTTTTTGATGCTCTATGATTATTTTGCTTATTTTTTCACATGTACATATTATTATCATTATTTTAAATGTTGGCTTGTCTTTCTAATACTTTTATTCTCTTTCACAATCAAACGACGACGGGTTCTGCACTACATTTTAAAGTCATTCAACACTCAATTCTTTATTGCATTCCATATGTATTACGTGGATGGCATAATAAAGTAAAAGATCAAAAGAAAAGAAAAAGAAAGAAAAAAGAAAAGAAAGAAAAAAGAAAGGAAGAAAGTTAAAAGTGACTTTTGCCCCCCACCCAGAAATAACGATAATAACATAACCGTAATTTCTAAAGCTACGGTTTCCTCGAAAAGCGGTGACCGCACATAGCGGTCGCAGTGACGGCTGTCAAAAGATAGTCGCGTTTCTGTCTAGTTTGACCCACAATGATGCAGTGACTTGAGAAAAGATTTGATTTTTTGTATGTTTGTTTGTTCCGCTTTCACGCTTAAACAGCTTAACGGATTTGGACGAAATTTGGCACATGGGTAGACCATGATCTGGTTTAGGAGAGAAGACTTTTATATAATTATCGGGATAAAAAGTAATCCTATAAGTCTCGATTTATGCGGGTGCAACCGCAGGGCGAGCTAGTCTTGCATAAAATTGTTTATTTTAATGTGACACTGAATCCCTCACTAGGACACCCTGTGTCGTAGGATCCTATCTCTTATAGGTAAACGATCTAATGACCATTGTTTGAACTCAAAAATATTCCTTGATTGTTTTTGATGTAAGATAATAATGATCGCTACGTCCTCAAGATACCTTTATTCCTACTCCTCTAGAGGAAATAATAGAACTAAATTTTAACCAGAGGGGCAATTCTCGTAATTTTTTAGACCGTTCACAGTCTGATCTCAGTCTCAATGTGTCAAAATATAATTCTAATTTCCCTACATTTTGACAAGTTTTTGACATTTGTTTGTCGCTGAGATGAGACTGCGACTAGATTTTGAACATTTTAAATTACGAGAATTGGCTTTCTGGTCATTTTTACTAGAAGTGCAATCTATTTCTTTAACTTGGTTGAATAATTGAGTTGAAGATGTCTGTTATTGGATGTAATGACCGGAATCTCAGTACTGGAAGATTGTGTTGCATATTTAATTATTTTTAATTATCAGATAAATTATTTTCTCTTTATCTCGTGCCTTGCACCACACTGCCAACGACAGCTGATACAGTACGCCCCCAGTGGTGTCGTTTGCCCGTCCGATGACATTTATGGCAGCGGCACACTGAATCGAATATAAACGTAATTTATGGCTCACAGGCCTTTTTTAAAATAAACATATATTTGGGATATCTACGGTATTCCGAAAATTATCAGTACATTGTTGATGAAAAATTATTTTGTTGTAATAATGTATTTAACACCTAGTTTTGTGCAAGTTTTAGGTTCATAACTTACATGGGCACTTTTGAAACGTCAGAAGCATGGTTCCAATTGGTCGTTTCTTAAGGAGAAAATCTATCAAGAAACTCTACGGTAACTAACTCAAAGCATTTATTTACAGACACTTCTGGATTGTCAAGGGATCCGTCAGTCACAAAGATGCAGCTAGTTGCCCATTCCAAAGCGTAGTAGGTTCCTATGCAGAAGAATTAGAAACGCAAGAAACTACACGGACATTCTATTAAATCAAAATATATATAACGGGTCTTTCAACAAGGACGGGTCGATGTTGAAATTAAATAAAACAAGCTGTATGTGAGATATCGAAGAAATAATTTTTTTATTTGAAAGGCCCATTTATGCCATTATTTATGAAACATGACATAGTTTAAATGTCCACCGCGGCTTCGAACGGTGGCACGGATCCGAGAGGTCCAATTTTCAATTACTCTACTGCATAGATCCGGCTGAATCTGAGCGATGGCCTGCGTTATGTTGACTTTTAGGGCATCGGTTGAACCTCATGTGGGTTGTGGTCGTCCCATATACGGCAATTTTGCTTATTGACAAAACCATTCATCCAAAAATGCGCCTCGTCGCTAAAGATGATTTTTCGGCTAAAATCGGGGTCCTCTTCCAAACGTTCTGTAGCCCAGTCAGCGAACAAACGGCGTTGTCTATGGTCATTCACTTTGAGCTCCTGGGTCAGTTGGATCTTGTAAAGGTGTAGGCCCAAGTCCCGACGCAAAATTCGCCAAGTTGAAGTCTGCGAAAGGCTGAGTTCTTGTGCACGGCGAGAAATCGACTGCCTCGGAGTCTCCTGCACACTCTCACGGACAGCAGCGATGTTCTCGGCCGATCTGGCGTTCCTTTGACGTAAGGGTGTTGGTTGGTTGTTTACCGAACCAGTCGTCTCGAATTTGGTCACCAAACGTTGGATAGTCGACTTTGAAGGGCCACCGTGTCTGCCGTAAAATGGAGGTAATGCGCGCAACGTTTGCACTAACGAACACTCATTTTGATAATAAAATTTTATCATTTGGACGTGCTGCTCAATCGTGTAACTTGCCATGGTGATTTGGCATCAGTAACTGAAGAAAAAACAACGCATTTGACAGATGTCGCCAAAACAACACGGCCGCCACAAATTGTCTACATCGACCCGCCATATTTGAAAGACCCGTTAGTTACAAAATATTGCTTACTTCATGCATGTTGAAATTATACATGTGAGACCGATGTAGAAAGACGTGCACGTTAAAAGCGTCCGTAATAAAAATGTAAGTGCGCTCTACGCTTTTACAATTCAATTTAATTATTTTATAATATTTAGTTCGTTTCAAAAGCGTGTTTTTTGTCTAATAAAAGTGTATAAAAAAAAGGAATCCAAAAATTCAAAATTAGCAGCTATGAGCCAATCCAGTCCCATCTGATGGCGCCCGTTCACGAACATGACGTATGGATCAGCACAAACAGAAAATAATTGGCTTTCATACTTTTTTTCAAATTACAGTGTTAATAGGTATGGGAGGACAGTGCAGGCCGGTCAACAAGTACCAGTTACTTAACAAAATAGAAAATGGCTAACAAAGCAAAACATATATAAGTCTATAGGGCCTCAATGATGTCTGTGATATGTGAAGTTACCAAGAAACGTCGTTAGGTTGTAATCCTTCTGGTAAATAGGTGTATCAAAGTAAGTACTTTACCGATTTTCTCCTGTAAAGTGTAAGTTCAAGTTACTAGAAGATGCATTAGCAGTGCTTGCAGCCACGTGCAACACGTGTGCATAAGTTATCACACGCTGCCAGCCCATAGCATATTGAGCAAGTTACCAGTTTCTTTAAATAATAAGCCAGTATCTTTTACATCAGCTTGGATTCCCTGTTCAAGAAAACCCTTTTAATACATCCGGAAAAGTTTTTATTTGGTAAAAACCTGTTTCTTTTTCGTCCACAGCCTGAAATAGTCCCTTAATGTAACCGTTATTAAAACAGTACACTGTAAGGTTAGCGAAGATTTTCAAGACTACGACTGGTCGCGTAGTGGATTATCTGCTACGACGCTGTCAGCGTCTGGCGTAGCGGTGATGTAATCGCATGACCTACGACGTAGCGACGTCCAGTCTTTTTCATTTGGTGTGTAAAAGTTTCCTCTACTGTACTCAATTGAAAATTCAATTAGGTTTTGGTCTGAAGTGGTGCTTTTGACTTTTATCTATGGGTTTGTAATTATCGATTTACAGGAGTTGTTTTTGAACATTGCTTAGAGCGTGTATAGCGAAATAACAACATAATAACGTACACACATGATGCTTATAGGTAATTCCATTACTCCTGAACGACGAAACAGAAAACTTAATAACACAGCAAGACTTAAACGTTCATTTATATATGAAATAAGAATTTAGTGGGTCAGAAAATGAAATTTGAAAACTTTACGCGATACCACTGTGAGGGAACGGCGGAAATGAGTTTTGGACTCATTCTCGCGTTTGGACGTATGTTTCCTTTATATTTTTTGCTTTTAGCTGTTTTATATAAGAGTACGGAATAAGGAGTGTAATCGAAGGGTATTTGCGGAAGTTATGGTTAATGAAAACAGGGTATTAGCCGTTTGTTACTTGGCATTAAACTTTGCTATTTCATGAGAGACGAAATTTGAGTTGCATCGCATATGATCTGACTTATTCTGGTACACTGCCTCGCTGGTCATGTGATCACAAGGTTGACTGCTGAACACGAGGTCCTGGTTTCGATATCCAGGCCGAGCAATGTGATATTGAAATTTTTAATTACGAGTTTCTCATTAACAGTCTTTAACTTGGAATTTTGCGGGTCGGTTAGTGGCTACAGAATCGTTATCATTAAACGGAACTTAACTAGCCAAATGCAGTAATACCGTACACCTCTCTGCCTACCCCTTCGGAGAATTCAAGCTATGTTATCAATCCTTCAGCTACACATAAGTATGTATGTTGTCAATAACAATAACGTTTTCAAAACACAACCGGTATCGATTTGATTGCATTTTAGAATTATTTTATTAAATACTGCTCCGTGGCAGCGACCGCAGACCGCGGCCCACAAAAGCCGCGACCTAACTAAACTGGAAACGATCACTGAATGACGTTTATTTGCTGCGGTTTCATTGTTTTAACTAACACTGGCAGGAAATATGATGGTCAGATTTTGTTGAAACCGTGGTGAAAGAATGCTCGGAGGTTTTATCAGAAAATTGATGGCTGTCCTTTAGCATAGCATAATTAGCTTAATGAGCCTATATTGTTCCCACTGCTGGGACACAGGCCTCTTCTTTGTAGATGGAATGGGCCATAATCTACTACGCGATCCCAGTCCGGGTTGGCGGCTGTAACATGTTTTCGATTTTTTGGTCCTAGGACATGCCGGTTTCCTCACGATGTTTTCCTTCACCGTTTTGAGAGCAGTGGTGATGAAATAATTTACACAATGTAAGGTGC
Source organism: Apamea monoglypha (assembly GCA_911387795.2). NCBI lineage: Eukaryota > Metazoa > Arthropoda > Insecta > Lepidoptera > Noctuidae > Apamea > Apamea monoglypha. Next base: position 2,217,903 of record OU426923.1, on the reverse strand, counting down.
CTGGGGGTCTACTACGAAGTGGTATCGGCCGAATGTTCGGCAGTTTCCTGCTACGAAGTTATTATTTGGTTCGGTCATTCCCGATCCTACACTCTTTCGAATATTGACTATGGTCCCGTCCCAACTGAGCTGATCCGAATTTGTAAGCCTAGATACATGTACAGTTTACAAGCCAACTTAAAACTAAAGAAAAAAATATGTAGACTGTGTATAAATAAAGACTTAATTTTGAATGCGATTGCTAAAGTTATGTAAGTAACAAAATAATTACCAAAATAATGAATGCTTTACAACACCCCTGTTATACTCGTACAACTCAAGATTTTAGATTCCTTTCTGCTTTGTCAGAGAATCAAAGTGGAAATTGATTCGATCGCTATCATGTATTGTTTTGATTGTTTATAATATTATCACGCTTAACCACATAGCGAGTGAGACATACTTATTATGTTGTTCTCAAAATAAAAAAATAAAGTAATGAGGGCTGATTTTTCAATCGACCGATAATTTTTATTCGTGGAATAAAATTGTCGTCTGACAGTTCTTGTATGGAAGAACTGTCAAAAATTAAAAATTATTCCTCCTGTAAAGTTATCTGGCATTGGAAAAATCAGCGCTTAAACAAATATTGAGATTTTGTTAACAGAAAATTCAGATTTCTAAAAAAATATTTTTTAACCTTTGTAATCTTCTAGACGGCCAATAAAAAATACATCACACATAAAGTACTCCAAATCTAAAGCAAGTATCTAAATAAATCTTCTCATCCAAAAAATATAAATAATTCTATAAAATAATAAAATGGCGTGTACAAATTCACTCGCTTTAAAATTTGTCGCCATTAATTTTGAACATATTGGTTGTGAAATTACTTGTCACGTGCATTTGTGATGTCGATAGGTTTTTATACAAATTTGGATATAATCCATATAGAAAGAGATTTGAAAATCGTTTTTGCGTGACTGAGCTTTATTGTAAAGATGAAGGATTGGGGTCAAAGATGAAAGATGGTATAACTTCTGACAAACTCGTGTCGTATTAAAGGATTATCCTGTAAGGATGTGAGTAGGGCTGACCAAATCTTTCTACAATATAATTTTGGCAGTTTCAGCTGCAGTTATAAGAAATAGGTACCTATTAAAAAGTTTGATTTTTTTACAAATACTTAAACACTGTTTTCTTAGAACAGTAGTTCACGAAGCTCTGAAAGATTTTGTTATCCTTTATCTCTAAAAGAAAGCTTTTCAGTTATATTTTTTTAACAAAACCAGAGAAAAGTAATCTTGCAATAATATTTCTCAGTTAAAAATAGTTATTCGACCATCATCACCTGCCTAGCCCTTTTCCAACTTTGTTGAGGTCAGCTTCCAGTCTAACCGGATGCAGCTGAATACCAGTATTTTACATAGAGCGACTGCCTATCTGACTTCCACAACGAACCCCTGGATAATACGATACCCCTTAGTAAGACTAGTTGTCAGACTTTCGGACTTCTGAGTACCCGTAACGACTGTCAAAGATCCACGAATGACAGCCGGGACCAACGGCTTAACGTGCTTTCCGAGGCACGGAGGGGTCTCGGTATGTAAAGGTCACCCATCCACAGACCAACCGCGGCAAGCGTAGCTTAACCTGTTCGATTGAGCTGTGCGGCTGTAGTTATTTGGCTACGAGTTAACAGTTATTAGACCCTGTTTTCTTAAAACAGTAGCCTATGAAGCTCTGAAAGATTTTGTTACTCTTTATCTAAAAAATAAAGTTCAGTTATCATTTTTTACGAAACCAACAGAACAATATTTCTCGAATTAAAAACAGCACAAAATAGAGAATAAGCCACTACTTTTAGATCTTTTTATAAACATGGAAACAACTTTAATATTATGCAGTAACAGAAAACGTAGAGAGAGACTAATTTCTCTCGCGGCGCTAAGCTTTACGTGCACTTTACACCAAGTAATTACAGGTTAGACGGTAATTAAAAGGGCACTAGCAAAGTAAAAACGGGTCCAATCGACCCGCGTAATGAGTGCCAGCTACTCGAGACTATGTTGCAAGTAAAGAGATACCAGAAGTGACACTTGTGACCAATCACGATATCACTTATTGTTCATATACACGAGCGGCATGTTGCCAACGGCAGAGGCAACTGCAGCCGACGACAACGTGCCGCTCGTGTATATGAGTACGTGCTCGCGGTACGTTGCCAACGGCAGAAGTAACTGCAGTCGTCGACGTGTCTATGGCTGCCACGGACGTGTATCGTTCGTGTATATGAGCACTTAAGCTACACTCACCTAGAAGAGCGGAGGCCGCTATATAACGGTTGTCATGAAAAACACAAGAAAACACAGTTTTAATTTCACAATTAACGTTCCAGTGACGTCGTTCGCCGGTAAATTACGGGTGCCATGTGACGGCCAGCGCTGTCTTAGGAGCTTTACAAAAAGTTTCAAAACATTGCGGTTATAATCTCAAAAGTCACAATAAGGGCCCAGCACCCTCCAAATTAAACCACGTTGATCTTTGACCGAAGATAGCTATCACCAAGGTGCAAGATTTGAATGGGCTGGTGTAAGAATATAATAATTTTGAGGCATAGCAAGATACCTACTTTTCATATGGGGTTGGACTCTGACGATAAATACTCGTATAATCTGTTGAGTTTGCTATGTTAGAAAAGAAAAAAAAGGTCAAGTGCGAGTCGGACTCGCCCATGAAGGGTTCCGTAGCAGCAAATTGCGGCTTAAGATTTATAACGTATTAAAAAAAAAAACTACTTACTAGATCTCGTTTAAAACAATTTTCAGTGGAAGTTTGCGTGGTAATGTACATCATATATTTTTTTTTTGTTTTATCATTCTCTTATTTCAGAAGTTACAGGGGGGGGGGGACACATTTTACCACTTTGGAAGTGTCTCTCGCACAAACTATTCAGTATAGAAAAAAATGATATTAGAAACCTCAATATCATTTTTGAAGACTTATCCATATATACCCTACAATATGGGTTAGATGAAAAAAAAATTTTGAGTTTCAGTTCTAAGTATGGGGAACCCCCAAAATTTATTGTTTTTTTTTCTCTTTTTTTTTTGTGAAAATCTTAATACGGTTCACAGAAAACATCTACTTACCAAGTTTCAACAGTATAGTTCTTATAGTTTCGGAAAAAAGTGCCTGTGACATACGGACGAACAGACAGACAGACATGACGAATCCATAAGGGTTCCGTTTTTTGCCATTTGGCTACGGAACCCTAAAAACTAACCTCATAACTATTTGTTGTTGATCTTCTGTCTTCTTCTGTGCCATGGCTATATAAACACCTCCTGAAATCCGATTACTGCCCCCTTTTTTGTTTTATGTTCCTTGAAAGGTAGTTAAATAGGTGTAAACTAAATACATTGTTGTAAGATAAGTCATGCTTGAGAAACAGTGTTGTTGTATGCAAGATATTATTACTGTCTATCTAAAGGTCACTGGCCAGTTTTGTATGAAGATTTGCCTACATTGAAAATATAATGTGCAGTGTTGTGCTTTATATTTCTTTGTAGCTCATTTAATAAACCTTTTTATTAAAACAATAATTTACCTGAAAAACTTCTAGATTATTTTTGTGCTGTCAAAGTTTTGCACAGGGAGTCTCGGTTATTAAATTAATGCAACGGACAGTTACTAAAGTTAATTACAGTTAGAGTAACTCAGAAACGTAATTTACTTGTTTATCTTCATAGTTCGTGGTAGACGAAGGAACATTTTCTAATGGAGCGTGTAGTTATTAGTTAGTTGCTCTTGGAAAAACCATGTCTAGAAATATCTAGCAGTCGTTCACAATTACCATTTTCATGAATATTTATAAGTAGGTTTGCGAAATGAAGGCTTTTCGTTAGATTGCAAGATGCAAGAAAAAAAAAACGAAACAATCCCCTTGTACATAGAATCTAAAATCAACATTTTGATTTACACTTCATTGCGCTCTTGAGCTCATTCGATTCCTTTGTCAAATAACCTGGCTACGTATATCATCGGATTCTTTCAGGACTAGCACAAAAGAATTTTCATTATACACGTTCGCATGGCCGCTGAGGCTTCTGGAGATCGTGTTACACTGAAAATTGATTCAGGAGGTTGTTTTAAATACGGTTCATGCAAAGCAAACGTATGGTGTTGAAATCTTTTGATTAGAAGCTTATGCTCGTGTTTAATGAGTAATGTTAAATTTTGTTCTATTTTCTACCTTTTGATATTTGCAACTTGTAAGAATAGAACATTTGAAGCGTTTAAAAATATCACAATTTTACAACTTGAATCTAAATTAAGATAAGAAAGCCTTCATGAAATACGTTAACCATCTCTAGAATAAATTGTATTCTTTTGAAGAAATAAATTTTTTATCCATCGATGTACATAACCAGCCTATAATGTTCCCACTGCTGGGACAAAGGCCTTCACTCTCCGAGTATGAGAGTGGTAGATAGGGTTGGTACTATGTCACATGACTTCGAATTTTTGGTTCTAGGACATGCCGGCTTCCTCGTGATGTTTTCGTTCACCGTTTTGTGAGCAGTGGTGTTGAAATAATTTACACAAAGTAAAGCGCCTGTCAGGGATCAAACCCACAACCTACAAGTCGTAAGTCACGGCCGTTACCACTGGGCCGCCACTGCTCCATCGATGTAGTAGGATAATTATTCAACGTCCTTTAGATAATATCAACGAGTTAAAGGAAACTAACATGTTCAATTCATACATATTGAAATACTCTTGTCAGTTTTATTTTGTTGGTAAACGTTACAGGAGCTATCGGCGGGTAGTACAAGTTAAAATTGTGCATCTCATACGTGCACTTCTGTATGAATGTTATGTTGCACTTACTTAAGGTCGGTGCACACTGTCGAACTTGTGAAAGGGGATACATATTTGATTTTTAATATTTTATTTTTAACATGCATGATTGGGCACGTTTAATACAGAGTGGCAGGGACATCGTCGCGCAACCGCTTACCATGGATTCAGTACATGATTTTGGACCCCCCTGCGTTGAAATTTTTCGTACGCTTTTTCTTAATTTTTACTTTTTTTTCTTTATTTTTTTTTACTGTAAACTGTATAAAATCATGATTTATATCTAACCCAATGAGATTTTTAATTATAAAATAGTAAATTCAATTGTTTCACTTAAAACAGCAATGTAAATAAAACTCGAAACGGCAGCGCGCGGTATCGCGGTAGGTAGCGCGCGCGCGCCATCCGCGGAGCGTTTTGATCGCGTTGTTTGCAATACATTGCGCACTTAAAAATGTAAATTTTTTTAACCGGTCATTTCCGAGATGAATGAGTGAAAACAAATTGGATTTCATGGGTATTTTTTTTGCGCGAATCTATTTCTTTTTCTAAAATCAAACAGCCTACGTTTCTCCATATTACTTCAGCTATCTGCCAATGAGAATCCTATCAAAATCGGTCCAGCCGATTTGAAGATTTGCCGGAACAAAAAACAGACAGAAAGGCAATGCTTTTTTGTTACAAGTACCGCGGTATACTTTCCTATGCATTTAGTAAAAAGCTGTTATTTGGATATTTCAAACAGGCACTTCAATTTTATTTATTTGTATAGATGTTGTATAGGATAGAATGTTTATGAACTAAAATCGTGATGAACTAAAGTAGTAAACAATATAACTTGTTAAATCTAATCCATTTATATATTAATCAGCCATATTTGTTACTCAAAATACAATGATTAAATTAGGCGTAACATTAATTACTTAATTGTAATGGATTACTGTAAACGCGGCTAATTAAGGTAAATTCAGTTAAACTTGAGAAACAAAATTATGTTAAACTAACCTTATTTATGCGACATCGTTGAGTTAATTCGGAATAACTTAAAGGTATGGTAATCTGTTCACGTTATCATGTTAACTTGAAACTATAATTTAGTTTTATGAAAATTAGCCTAATTGAGGACGAAATTGTTTTTGCGTGTCATTGTTCATACAAATTACACCTTGTTTACTTACTATGTTGTTGACTTAGTGCTAAACCTGTAAAAAAATAAAGTTTATCAATATTATTTTTCTTCTTCGTGTCGCTGGCACGACTGTATTTTAAATCTCGCAGGCCCAAAACTTCGCCACTTCCACGGCGTTGTCGGTGGCAGCGCTGGCAGCGCAGTGATCACTTTGACTAGGTACATGTTTTGAGACACAGACGGTAGAACAGGAGGTGGAGCATAGTTTGCGACATAGCACCACATCCACACCCTACTGTCGTCCCGTCGACGTAGCCCCACTTTAGCAGGTTGGAGTTACATCTTTCCATTTGTGTCCGGAGACGGTTCAAGGATTTCCAAGTGGACCACGAAAGGTTACACTCGCAGGGAGATGCTCCTTTGGTGGTAGATAGTAGGAGGGGTAAGAGTATCCTGCCACAGTTTTCAACGGACGTCGGCCTGGTTCATCGGTAGAGACATTGTCTATTTTAAAAAGCTGTGCCTGCTTTTTAGCTGTTGCCTATTAAGATATTTACTAAAGTTGACTGTGATCCTATATTTTTCACCATCATTTTCTACTAACTATATTAATCTTTAATTACTTTCTCTTATCACCAAAATGACGCCGATTCCCTTGTTCACAAACTAAACTAAATTTAAGTTCAGTGTATCTTTTTTTTTTTTCTTTTTTTTTATAATAAGGGAATCGGTGCCATTGTCTACCTAAACACTTAAGGAAGGAAACGTAACAAACCAATTAATAAACTAAATTTATACTTTCGTGGGTCGTTACCAAAATTAAGAGGCTCGTGGCTAAATATTAATAGCTGCACGGACCGATCGAAGGGTAAGCTACGCTTGTCGAAATTGCTACGTGGATGGGTAACCTTCCGTCACATAACTTGAACCTTCCGTTCCTCGGAAAGTATGCTAAACCGTTGGTCGCGGCTGTCATTCGTTGATCTTTGACAGTCGTTGTGGGTAGTCTGAAGCTCAAAAGTCTGTCATCCTGCCTGTCCTACAAAAGGGTATCGTGTACCCAGTAACTGGGTTGTGCATGTAGGTTAGGCAGGCAGTCGTTCCATGTAAAAATACTGGTATCTAGATGCATTCAGTTAGACTGGAAGCCGACTCCCACATAGTTGTGTAAAGGCTAGACAGATAATGATGATGTTTGAACATTCAAATCACACTTTTGTAACGTTCATATTATTAAATGATTCGTCCACAATTCTCACATTACAACCCCTAGATTTTCAAGTGACGTAGTAAGTCGTGCAGATCTACACTCATCTTAACCCTGCATTCGCGGCGTAGGTATTGTAACATGCTGAATATTGGAAGTCACGTGTTGTTTTAATATTCAGTTGTAGAAAAGAGGGGCGGCGGTGGAGCCGCGTCGGAGTGCCGATCGCATCCGAATGGCTGCATTTTCAACAGAACTACATAATATTTATTTATTTATGTAAATGGTGCGGCCAGCTAACGATTACACGTAGCATTGTAGTGTTAGTTGTGCGTTTCATCAGGTGAATATTATTATGAGTATAGTGGGGTATTATGGTTTGTGTGGGTAATAGAATTTTCGTAGTGTTTGGTTTCGTATGGGAATTGTAAGTGAGAAAATTATTTTGTATTTCGCACAGTACAGTGAACTTGAAATTCGTTGTTTTAACATATCTTTATTTATTGATAATAATTGTTTTAACATATTGATTAAATTACTTTACGACTTACCCAATTTCTTAGGTAGATAGTTTCCCATTAATATATTTATTTAACATACACTGATTAATTACTACTTTTACAAGTTAACACAAAAATATATAAACAATTATATACATGTATATAATATAAAAAAAATATAGAAAAAGGCAGGAACTCATTTGGCTTCAAAAAATTCGTCCGCATCACTGTCAATGGGATAAGTGCCCAAAAGGCTGGCAGCATTACCACATTCGATGGCAATGTTGAAAATAGGCCTGCCACAGATTAATAAACTAAAGGGAGATATGCCAAGGGGGCGTGGCGCGTGCGAACAATTTATGCACAAAACAGAAACAAACGCGGGCGCCGTTGATGTGTCAATAAGAATTGTCAATGTAGTTGTGTGTCTCAACGTTGCGATCCGCGTTACGCGATTGGCTCGCGTTGAGTGTGGTGACTGTTATAGTGTGAGTGAGCGCGTGTTCGTATTGCAGTGCATATGTGGTTGAAGGCGACAGCCGGACTCGAACAGTTGGGCAGCCACACCATATCTCCCTTTAGTTTATAAATCTGTGAGGCCAGCCTTCTGGTCACGTGAAGAGTCAACCAACCGCTTGGCAATGTCCCGAAAAATTATATGAGCACTTGAACCCCAAGGCCATAGTGTTTCAACCCAAAACGGCTCGAACATATAGCTGCACGGTTGTCGTGTTATATTTGCGCCGTTTGAGGTTTTCAGCTCCTGCAGCAGCCGCCCCAGCACAGCCCACCGCGTTAGGAAGATAGGATGGCGCGAGGGTGTCTATACAGCATATTGGGTTCTAAAACAGCTGGCACCCCGGCGGAGACAAGAGCGCGACGCATGATGTAGTTAATACTGGCGTGCCTTGCCATCCGTCCAGAGCTCTTGCTGCAGGGTAGGCCATGGTGTCCGAGGCAGTCGACTGCTTCACCGCATTGACAGCGGAGCTCCAGGCTCCGCAAGGAGCGCCCAGACGCAAACATGTAGCGAGCCGGAATGTGGTGTCACCCAGCACAGTGCCGGTAGCGGTGACGGTAGCGCTTGAAGCCCAAGTTGCAACCCCTTGCACGACAATCATGTAAATCTAAAGAAGAGATGACTTATGCAAATAAACTTTTTGACACAGATTTATATAACTAATAATCTGTGTAAATTTTAAAAACATTTTAAGAAAAGACATTCGATGCTATAACTACTTCAAATTGTTAAAAAACCTAAATTATTATTTTATTCATTATCATCATTATGATCAATGTTATCATTTTCTTCGTCACTGTTACTCCATTCGATATCGTGGTCTTCTTCTTCGTCAGTTTCTGTAAAAATGTAAAAAAGTTAATGGCATTGAAAGTATTAAAAAATAAAGTAGTATTTATACCTGAGACAGTTTTCAGTGATTCTCTGACGAAATTTAGCAACTGATCACCTTCGAACCATTTAAAATACTGATACAGTACTGATTATTTTCTAGAACCCAACCATTATTCTCGGGTTGATAAATTGTTGGAATTTGCTGATTTACATTATTCCAAAGGACACATAGTTGGCTCGCAGAAATTGTTGTAGCAGCTTGGATTTACACGGTGCCAGACTGCTAGCATCAACATTTTGTAGTTTTTTACGGCTAAACGCTTCATTAATATCTGAGCCCTGATATTTATTAATGAATAGTTGAAGCCGTGCTGCATTAACAAAGTTATCGAAACGACATTGTATACCTCACATATACACAGTCTGGCCATAAATACTGTTACAATTAAAAATAAGAAAGATTATAACATTTGAATTTGGAATCTGTCATTTTTATACGATTGTTCATTGACTTTTCTAATTTTGGTGCCAATACACTGTACAATATTTTGCGATATTAAAATGGAGTGGGGTGATAAAGAGAACCGAATCGCTGTGATTGCATTACACAAAGTTGGTATGGAGCCAAATGCAATTTTTAAAACTCTCCATACGCTTGGTATTAGTCAAATGTTTGTGTAGCGGGCTATTAATAGGTACAATGAGACCTCCTCTGTTTGTGATGGAAAAAGATCTGGCCGTCCACGTAGTGTTCGTACGAAAACCACCTTTTTCGTACGAACACTACGTGGACGGCCAGCAAAGCAGTAAGGGAAAGAATTCTAAGAAATCCTGTCCGAAAGCAAAAGATTTTATCTCGGGAGATGAAGATAGCACCCAGAACCATGTCGCGTATTTTAAAAGATGACTTAGGACTTGCAGCCTATAAGAGATGCACTGGTCATTTTTTAACTCATAATTAAAAAAAAGAATAGGGTGGTAAAATCGAAACAACTACTGAAGCGGTACGCAAAGGGAGGTCACAGAAAAATTTTGTTTACGGATGAGAAAATCTTTACAATTGAGCAACATTTTAACAAACAAAATGACCGTATTTATGCTCAAAGCTCTAAGGAAGCTTCCCAATTAGTCGACAGAGTGCAACGTGGGCATTATCCGACTTCAGTAATGGTTTGGTGGGATGTTAGCTATGAAGGAGTGACTGAGCCATATTTTTGTGAAAAAGGTATCAAAACATCGGCACAAGTGTATCAAGATACAATTCTTGAGAAGGTAGTTAAGCCCCTTAACAACACCATGTTCAATAACCAAGTATGGTCCTTCCAACAAGATTCGGCGCCGGGTCATAAAGCTCGGTCCACGCAGTCTTGGTTGGAAGTGAACGTTTCGGACTTCATCAGAGCTGAAGACTGGCCGTCGTCTAGTCCCGATCTTAATCCGCTGGTCTATGATTTATGGTCAGTTTTAGAGAGTACGGCAGCTTTTTTATAATGACGAAGGTCTGAACCCCAGACCTTCGTGCGGTTCGGGCTCCTCTATAGATTAAATTTCTGTATAGTAGATTGTCTGTCAGTATTGTCACAAATGAAAATTTCACATTTTGAGTTGTTGAGGTCAAGGGCGATGGATTGGAACTGCTGCTTTAGGAATTGAAGATCTTTTAAAACGGTGTCTACGTTACCTTCTAGTGTTCCGTCATCTAAATACCACACATTGAATTTTGATTTTAGTTGTTGTATTATGGGATGGAGAGCCAAACTGAAAATGACTGGCCCGAGAGGATCACCTTGTTGGCATCCGACTGCAGATTTCAAAACGTTCTCTTTATATAATAATTTTGATGGGTGCCTGTAGCACTGCCACATAAAACCATACATTTCTGATAACTCCTTTTTTACTTCAGCCAACAAAGTATCCCTGTTAACAGAGTTGAAGGCGTTCTTGACGTCAACCTTGAGGACGACTTCACCTTTACTGGCATTCCGCTTTGGAACCAAAGCCAAGCTGTAGGGGCTGGAACTTGTGGGAGAGAATGTCGCTGTACAATTTGCAACATATTTTGACTGCCGTACGCCTGTAGGTGCACCCAACGGCAATGGGACGAATGCCGCCGTCCCTCTTGCGCAGGGCACATAAATTGGCCCCGTACAAGTCATCGACGATGGCATCATTCACACCGCTGTTGAGTATCAGGTTAATTAGAGTCGCAAGCTCCTTCAAAAGCGACTCACCAGCTTCCCCGGCGCCTGAACTCAATAAATCTTTTAAATGCTGAGGAGCCAGGCCGTCGAGGCCGCCGGCGGAACCACTTTGGAAGGAGCTCACGGCAGCAATCAGCTGGGGGGCAGTGACATTAAAAGGCGAGTCAGCAGCGTACCGACCCTCCTATCCAGGGCGTCGAGTTCGGTCTGAGTCCATTTGAGTATGCCGAAAGAGTACATCAAAACCGGCATGACCCAACCGTTGAAGGCGCGCACCTTGTTTCCGCCTGATCGGCCAAAGATGCGCTCCTTCAACGATTGATTAAATTGGGAAGATGTCGTTGAATCTGATACATGAAAAATGCGGTACCTATATAAATGATTTAGAACTTGAAAAAGCCTGCAATAAGCACTTAGCAGTGGGAACGCTGAAAAAACTCTTTGGACCTTTTTTTATAAAATAATCATTAAGTACCTAATTCACGTATGACCTTAAAAGAAGCTAAAGGAGTATGTTAGGATCGTAGCAGGTGGCATTCTGTAGTGTCAGCCTACCCCGATGGGAAGAAGACGTAAGTTTATATATGTGTCGCTACTAATTCGTTTTTAAGTGGCCAGTTTACATTATTTCTATAAAAAACTGACTCATGATACCATCAACCCCATACTAAATATCACTCAGGTTCATAAAGTAGGTTTCAATTCTCCGTCCGGTCGTCGCTGAAGTAACATTGCAGGCACGGGCCGAACATTCCACTCAATGACGGCCGAAGCGACCGCAAACGTAGTATCAGGAGACTGCGGGTCACCACCGTCTTAAGGAATTTAGAATCAGTTATTGATTCGATTAGCTCAAATAACTTGACAATTTAGACTGAAATAAATGTAGTACCACTTAAAGTTTAATTATCAAGAACCATAGATGTTTTTATTACTCTAGTGCAGTGGTGGTTTAATTGGCTCTGTCGCAAAATGACCACTTCTCAAAACGACTACTGGTAGCAAAATGTCCCTTTCGCAAAATGTCCCTTTCGCCAAATGTCCCTTTCGCAGAATGTCCCTTTCTCAGAATGTCCCTTTCGCAAAGTGTTGCCATTTTTTTAAGTGCTGTCACGCATGTCTAGAGGGCTTGGGAAAATGGCAATCGCTTTCAAATCCCTCTGTATATATACAACGACTTTCAACAAGAATGACCAAAGCTTAAGCATAAACGGTAGCTTATGTCAGTCCCATTTTTTGACCTTTCCATCATCGTTATCAGTGATAGAATGTCACTTTATCTATACCCTTAGTTCTTCGATTACACTAAAATTAAGTGTATCATAACCCAATGAGACTAGTACCCTGACCCAAATATTATACGGATACGGTACTACTGGGAGTATAAGTGTTAATCCAGGTAAACAATGTATTACTCCTGTAATACATTGTTTTGGTATAACTATTGTTTACGAAGCACCCGGTTGGAATGATTTTTTCCATCATCTTCAACAATTATCGTCATAATATGTCAGCCAATTTACACAAAACAGTAATGAACCATACAACTGAAACGTTCCTCATGAATCACTCCGTTCATTGGAGAAAACTTTATGAAAATCCGTTCGTTAGTTTTTGAATTTATCGCGTCAGACAGACAGACTTCGTGGTACTTTATTTTGTAGCGGCGTAAAGCGATGCACAGTTCGCATGTGGCGGTCTATACCGCCACATGCGAACTTTGCATCATACTGACGTCACGCAAAATCCATCATCGCGCAAGTAGAGTTTACTGTGGAACTAGCATGTATACGAGTATAACGTCCCGACATCAATCGTCGGGTAGTTGCCCACCAGACACGACACACGTCTGGTCGGAGGATCTTCCCTTTTCTATGGAGGATGAGTGAACTTTATACCCTGATCCTCATACAACGACAAGTAGTAGTGAAGTGTAGATTGACAAGTAATCAATCAACATTAAGTTAACACTACGCAGTACACAGGCAAGTCCTATGAACACAATCCGAACATTCCTCCTCCCCGTCAATGTAACCACAAACTTAGTATCTTGAGGCCGCAGCTTGTCGCCGCGTTCCGTACTTATTGATAGGGTCCATTTGTAAATAGAATAGAATACTCTTTATTGTACACCATACAAATTATAGAACATAAATATATACAATTTTACAAAGGGTGACACAATGGGCGGTCTTATCGCTAAGAGCGATCTTTTAAAGACAACCTTTGGATGTATTAAAATTAAGGAGAGACAAATATAGTAGGTAGTCTGTGGTGTACCATTTACATTAATATATACATAAAGTATATTTTACTCATCTAAATAAATATAGTATAAATTGTAACGTAATGTACATACTCACAGTTATCTACATTCATTCCTCCAGGTCAGACAAGCATTCCGTCACCATTAGGCGCTGATCTGACTATTCCTCACGACACCAGGTCACGTTTAATCCATAATCAGTACACAGACAGTCATCAAACTTTAACATAACACTACGACGATTTAGTAACATCCAAGGGCTGGAAATTTCGCCCACATTCATTGATATCATTTTTCCTATAAACACTATACTTTTACAAAAAAAAAAATGTATATAAGTAGTTTATCAGCCATCTTGTTACCATAACACAAGCATTAGGTTGCTTAGCTTGGGACAAATGGTGCTGTGTGAAATGTCCAGGGATTTATTTATTTATTTTATTTATTTATTTTTTAATACGCTTTTAATACGAAATAACTATATATTTAATTGTATTTTATTAATATATTTTATTATGACAGTTCTGACAACGACGACGTTTAATACGTCGCCATGACAAGTTTGCTTATAAATTCTTATCAGCCTGTAACTTTTAGCTGAAAATATATTAATACTTGTACAAATCAATACTGGCCATCTGCCTATTTCAAATTCATATTTATTTCTATTCTACGAGTTTACCTGATGAATCCAAGCAATGCAAGTGACAGTTCGAGTTCAAGTTTTCGCCTCGAAAGCGAACCCTCAAGATAGTGCTGGTACTCCGGAGTCACCTATCCAGGGAACTCTTGGTGTGTCCCTCTCCAAGACTCCTGTACCTGACGGACTAGCGCTACACCTCCGTCCTCCGTCCTCCGTACCAGTCGGACCGCTGGCGTGCCTCGCCGGAACACCCTCTACTGGGCCGCGCCTCAACCGAGGGCCGTCTCTCCTGGCGGGCTGACCGCGTGCTGCCGTGCCTGCTCTCTCGCGCCGCCGTGCCTGCCCTCCCGTGCGGTCGTGCTGCGAGCTACTACTGTCGCGTGGGCCCCCTACCGTGCCGCTCTCTCGTACTGCTGTGCCTGCTGTCTCGTGTGGCCGTGCTGCGACCTACTTCTGCCGCGTGGGCCCCCCTACGGGTATCTTCCGTGCCGCACACGCACCAGCACCTCACCACGCCCGCACCTGCACCTGTCACCGACACCTGCCTCGCGTCGCGTCTGCCTCTTCAGCCTCCTCAAGCCACCAATCACTCATCTTCATCCTTCCTCACCCACACACTACACACCACTATCAGTTCATCTCCATTTTTTATATAACCTTATCTTATCAATAAATCTGTAATTGATTTTACTTCCCTTTCTTTAATTTCTTAATCTAGACTTAGTTTCTTGTCGCTACACGACAAAATATAGATAATAAATATGTAAACACTAATTTATGCTACGGATGTCGGTCAGCCTTGGGTATACCGCAATTACTATTAATGGTGGAATTAGAGAGCCTATATGGATGAGGAGTACATGACTTGGTGATAACATAACATCAAGCCTCTATTTATCGAAGAGGTATGCAGATGTGTATAGCATAAAACAGCATAATCAGCCTATAATGTTCCCACTAGTGGGACTCAGGCGTCCTGTCTCAGACAGGGAGTGGGCTCTAATCTACCATGCGGGCCCAGTGCGGGTTGGTCCATGTCACACGTCTTCGAATTTTTGGTTCTAAGACATACAGCTTTCCTCACAATGTTTTAGTATAAACAGCCTGTTCCCACTGTTGGGGCACAGGCCTCCTCTCAGTGAGATTTATATAATACACATACAATTTGCTAGTTATGTTTAAATGCTATAGAGCTTATTGTCGTCAACAAAGCCGAAAAGGCAACTAATTTATTTTAAAAAAAGCAATTTTGAACGTCGAAATTTACACGAATTGATTCTAGGTGCACCTTCCCTAGGTAGTCTCGTCTGAAGAAGAATGGGCAAGAATCTCCATAGTTAATTTTATAAAATGTTTTACAATATGTTGTATAGGTACAGACGCCAGCAGGTCAAGCTACCCGAAACTGTCAAATTTTCCCAATCAACCTTGAACCTTAATGATTTAGCGATAAACTTAAAAATCTATTAAAGAAATTTGACAGATTGTAGTAGCTTGATGTGCTGGCGTCCGTACTTTAATTATAATTATATGTGAAGACGAGAACCGGCACCCTAATTGCGTAACCCACTATTAATGACAAAATTGATTAATTTAGAAGGAAATTGCTAATCCATTGCTTTATATGTTCGCAAAATGTGTCTGCTCATCAACATTACTAACGCCATGAATGTTGTTGAACTGTCAAAATGAAAGCGATTGCTACTGATAGTGTGTTACGCAACTACCTCGCAGTTCTTCGTTAGTTCTCATCTTGTCTGAGATTGATGAGGCAAGTTTTTGATGGAGTTGGTTATTTAGGCAAATCCTTAAAATCTAAATACCTAATGTTTTTAAATACCTAAGCAACCAACACCTACCTACGAATTACCTAAGTTTAAAATACTGATTGGACTAAATATCTATCATTCAAAAATATATTTCTGGCACTCGCCGGCCGCTACCGCTCGCTGCGCTCGCTCGGCTCGTGCGTTGTGGGGTCACAGTTCTAACCCAATCTAACCTAGCTGTTTCGATTTAAAAGAGATATATGCGTGTTACGCATGCGGGTACAGAAACATATATAACGGTGAGGTAAACCAATTTAAGGAACTTGGTACATAGGAATTTCAAGTTTTAGCTTTATGAACTTCAGTAACATATCCATTTGACATTTTAAGCTTTCGGTATTTTGAATATAAGTGAAACAATCATTAGGTATTTAGATTTTAGGGATTTTGAACGTAGGTTATTTTACGTTAGTTCTTATAATTTTAGATATTGCAATACGTACCCGTTACACAATTAACCCGTTGGTCAGAAATTCAGACTCCGGGCCGCTACTGAGAAATTCTCAATAACACACGCCCGACTTGGGCACCGAACCCTATGTCACCCAAGTTATTATTATCATTTAGCACGTTCAGTTGTTTTAAAGTTGTCTTTGAATCATCATCTTATATATTAATCGACGTATTACAAATTTAACGAACCTTTTGAAAAACCAATCACGTATTCGTCTAATCCAACATGAACCCGTTCCCCACGTAATAACAGTCATGCAAAATGTACACGAACTCAGTTGAAGTACTGAACTACTCTATAACCGTCCTAGAATTTCCCACTTTGTACTTAAGCTGGTTTTTTAAAATATATATTGGTACTTTGAAGCAAAGACTCGGCAAGGGGCATCGTATTAATATTACATGAGGCTCCCCCTCTAGGAAATGCCGCTAGATAGCTAGAATAACCAATTTTTGAAACGTCCGACTCAGGTGAGGACGAATTTTATTTTTGATGTCTGTGTTGGAGCTCTGCAGGCGTTTTCTTTAAAATTTCCAGTCGGATATTCCTGACATTTTAAGAGGAAGCCCATGTCTT
This sequence comes from Apamea monoglypha, assembly GCA_911387795.2. Classification (NCBI taxonomy): domain Eukaryota; kingdom Metazoa; phylum Arthropoda; class Insecta; order Lepidoptera; family Noctuidae; genus Apamea; species Apamea monoglypha. The sequence goes on along the minus strand of OU426923.1, from coordinate 2,200,902 downwards.
GTTTGTTTTTCAATGTATTCAGTTTTCAGGTTCCATGTTTCGGGTTATGTGCTGGAATTTTAAGTACTTTTGCACATTATTAAAGTTTTTGCGTTCTGTAACATGTAAAACTAAAATGTGAAGTAAAAATGAAATGAATTCTGTGTAAGTTTTAAAGTAACGCAGGCCCTAAAAATTAATAAATAGCATTCATTTAATGTATCCTTCTACACCCTCACATTAATTAATTTTACGTCTTCTACTATATTAATATTGTATTGGGGTCATCCTGTAGAGATAGTGTGTGCAAGTTTAATAATAAATAATAATAAATAATAATTATTGAGTGTGCAAGTCACCCCCTGCCATTTCATCTGTGAATATTATAATTACCATTGGTCAGGCAGAGGACATAGACCTTCCATAGTTCAAAGTAACCGATCCACTATAGCCACCCAAACCCATAGCCCAGTATATTTTATTTCCATGTTCTGCAATAGTCATGCACCAACCAGGGGTTGTCATTGGGTGCACTTGCATGGTGCATACAGGGATAATCGACGGTTGGTGCCTCCTCATCATTTAGAATTGTGTAAAGGGCCTCTGCGAGTTGGCTTTGGCCCCTAGTACGCCTTTCAAAGGTCCGGGACCCCAGGGTCCCGAGATATGTCAAAGACAAATAATATTACAATACCAATAAACCCAGTAATAAAACTGGCAAGATAAGAGCCGTGAGCCAACATGACCTGTGTTGCGTTTAAATAATTAGTTTCTTCTTTTATAATTGGTCACTTTTTATCTCTTTATTCTCCTACATCACTTTAAAAAATACTTAAAACATATCGTCGTTAAAAATCCCAGCCAGTAAACTAATTTGGTAGTGCAGGCAGCTTGTAAAGAAACGGAACACGTTTGCGTGGAGATTTGAACGGGGATTCCGAATCAATTCCCTTTCGATCCCGAGTAACGGACGCGCCGCGAATAATACCCTTATTTGTGATGCCCGTACTATTATTTAAACTTGCCTTTATATTATTATGGTAAGCAGAAATATACTAGTTTGAAAAAGGTGAAGGAAGAAGAGATGACGTGGTATCCTTCAATGACATAAATCTCCTCTCTCTGAAAGTAAGTGGGCCCACTTACTTTCAGAGAGAGGAGATTTGTGTCCCAGGGAATATTCTAGGGTTTATATAAACGATTGATTATAATTAATACGATAGAATATATACATACACTGGATAAACTTCTTTTACTAAATTAACAACTACATATTGAAATAATATAAAAAATAACAACAAACCATTTACAAATTAAAAAGAGCATTCATTATGTTTATTTCCTAAGCCTAATTTTGTCATATTTTTAAATATCGTTTACCTACCAAATACGAACACAATAGTATTTCCATTAACACCATTTGAAATCCAATTTCATTGTTTTATAAATAATTGTAAGTGGTTACTTACACAAATTACGTTTGTCTCAAATATTATCCTCAAAATATGAATCATCTGCAACCATTAATTAGCCGAGTACATGACTTCGATTTCGATGTTGCACGAAATCTCGACTATCCTACGGCACAAAACCACAGAGAATGCCACACATTCTGTCAACTTGCGCCTGTATTCTGACTGGTATTCAGCCTGGGCCGAGGTTGTAGGTAGATTCTACAGAGGTATCGGAATCTGAGAGATTATAGATACAGCTTGCAGCTTCAGTAGAGCTTGCAATATAGGTAAGGATATTTTGCTAGAGCCTTTCGTACAAAATTAAAGTTTACTTCAGTTACCTACTTATACTTTCTTTAAAAATGATCTATTTATAGGCTCTTTTAAAAGGTAAAGACTCAACTGAATGGTTTAAGGTGAGAATTTTTAATTTTTTTATTAGCCGTTGTCTGACTTGTTCCACTGCTGGGAAAAGGCTTCCCTAATCTCCTTCCACCTCTCTCTTTCCAGAGTTGGAAAGGACCAATCTTTATGAAAGGAGTCCAGACAAGATACTTTTCTATATTTTTACATCTTTAAATATGTATTATGCCCAAGGCCACGTGTAGGTACAGGCTTTAATTATCTGCTACGAGAAAATCACGGTCAAATTGCATAAACACCGGTAAAAGTCACTCGGATTGGCCACGACAGCTAAACATAAAACAAGACAAACAAAGAGACTAACTTTCGCATTTATAATAATTAACAAGGATTCTTGCCTCAAAGCAAGCGAATGAGTCCACTCAAGCGAAATCAAAATCAAAACTTGACAAAATGTCGGAAACTTCATTGTCGTTTCGAATCGACTTAAAACCGACCCTTTGCCCGAAATGAGGTCCAATAAACAAATCTAATTATAAAACAACGAATTCGGATTTAACTTTTCGTTACATTATTATCTGGAAACTTTGGCTTTATTAAACAAACGTTCGTTCCTTGATACTTGTTCTTTGTCTCATTAGAAATTCGGAAAGTTTGTAAGTGAGGAATTTATTGAATGCTTGTTGAACAATGATTAAATTGTTGCTTAAATTATTAACATTGGTAACCTATCACCATAGATTCTGTACCTAATTCTTTGCGTTGTTATTTTTCGTCGGATATAAAAAAAATTGCTCCTCCATGCATTTTGACCGCGTCAGTATTGCACTTTTCTATGAAACAGCTGAATTTTTTTTTGATAACTGATGAAAAATTTTTACGCTACTTCTAGAATCATGTACTGAATTTATGGTTACAGTTTTCGATGTCCCTGGCACCCTGTATATTAGAAGGTTCCTGTCGTCTATATTTCCGTCCTTTTCGTATATTTATTTATTTATTTAAACTTTTCGCACAAAAAAGTACAATGGTGGCCTTAATGCCTTAGGCATTCTCTACCAGTCCACCAGGGGTGGGGAAGAAATTAGATGGACCTGCCATCTAATCTCATCACCACCCTGGGTTGGCTTTGGTTGAGATGAACAATGATAAAAATAAAAATAAAACTCTTAAATTTAGATACACAAATACATAAATAGGTACTATACTTTTACATACTATTAATATAATATAAACTATATTATTTCGTGTATTTAAAACTACAACGTGAGTACCATAACTTGGAAAAAATCGTAGTAACAAAAAAAAAAATTCTACAATTAATTTATCATTTTCATTGAAAAAACACTGCAGTCTGTTTACCCTGAAGCTAAATACAGAGAAAAAAACACCAGTGAAGCAGTGGTAGGTAACATAAACACTGCCACAGCCATATAAACATAGAGGCAGTCACCACTCACTGGCGGTATTAGATCCAAACCCAAACAACGGTGATATTGTTATTTATTTTTTAGAGCTGACTAGTTCTATGAAAACAGTGGCTGTATTTTTCCGAGGAAAGCGGCACGAAGTAAGCAATATAGGTTTAATTAACGGAGAACAAACATTTGTTCAGCTCTTCAGAACGTCACACGATCGGGTTAGACTGCGGTGTTCAAAGATTTATTGTCGCTGGTGTTTAGGAAAATTATCTGTGTTGGTTTAGAGAGTAGGGATAATGGAAAATATATTGTCTATTCTGTAAAAATCTCACCGTGAAAACTTAGGTGAAGTGAGCTGTCATTCCACCTGATGCAAGAAAATGACACTATTGAGAGCTCACTGCAAGATCACTTCACTTAGAAAGAAAAAAGTAAGAAAGAAAGTAAGTTAATTTACGGTAAACATGATGTAGAGAAAGAACACAAACACAAAAAAGAATAAGTTGGGGGAAAACATGCGCCACATATACGCAAAACTGCCATCGCTCAGCATATAACAGAGCCCCAGCGCTGGTTTTCAGCGGCAGCCAGTTGACGTGATGACGTCAACCGGTGCAGTATACAATAAACATATAATAATATAATAAACTTAAGATTTTACGGTGAGATTTTAACAGAATAGATCGGCTGGTCGCATAATGGATTGGTGTATCTCACATAGTGACTGCATTTGGATGTACAACAGGGTTAGGCAGAGGTGTACCTATAGTACACCCACTCACATTTGGCCAGTTAAATTAAATTAAATGTTATTTAATATAGGTACGGTCACCAAATGAGATCAGTAACCAGGGTCGTCGAATACAGTTGAAGTTTAGATGAATGTTTTAGAATAAAATTTAATTTAGTTAATAGAAAAACAAATCACCATTCATTATCGTTTCATTTATCAAATAAAATTTCATTAGAAAATATCCATCGGTTCCTTACTAAACTTTAACTATATCCGACGACCCTGGTTACTTATCTCCTTTGGTGACTGTACATAGTATTATTCTGAATTCACGAAAATTATTATTATTTAAGTACCTAAGTAGATGGATACTTAGGTACTTAAATAATAATAATCTGAAATACAATTTTATTCTGCTTACGAAAACAGTTTTCAACGTAATAATAATATCCAATATTTTTCATTCATACGAGACGAGAGTTTAATTTTATTGAATCTTATTCAATCATATTTATTCCTTGAAATAAACATTTATTTTCGAAAGTTTCAAGAAGTTTTACAAGAAATAAACTTAGACTCGATTACGTCTTAAATGTAAGCGATTTTGTTAAATTGATTAAGGGCTGATTTCTCCATCGCCAGATAACTTTTATTCGAGGAATCAAATTGACATTTGACAATTTTTTTATGAAATAACTGTCATAATTTCAAAATTATTCCTCGAATAAAGTTATCAGATGATTGAAAAATCAGCCCTAAGTATTTTATAAGTTAAGTTTTTTTTCCTTTATGATGTAACTAATATTTTTGTAACAATACTTATAATTTAAAAGAGCGAAGCTGGAAGCCGACCTCAACATAGGAAAAGGCTAATGATAATGATAATTTAAAAGAGTATCCATGGAGTTTCTTGCCCGTTCTTCTCCATAGCTACTACGCTTTGGAATGGGCAACTTCATATTTCTGACTGACCGACTCGTTAACATTCAAAAGTGCCTGTAAATGGTTTAATTGAAATAAATGCTTTGAGTTTGAGTTTAATACTAGCAAAAAAAAAAAAAAAAAACCTTTTCTCTGGGTGACATTTTACAAAAGTAGTACTAATTAGGGTAATGGTTGCTGAAACAACAATTAGATTAACAATTAGACTAGGTAGATACCGTATTCTAAAATCGTACGTATTGGTCTCCACACTATCCACATATAGTACAATTCTCTTGAGTAGATACTGTTCTCTAATAACTGCCGACTGTAACTTCATATTTAATTGTAAGATTAGTATAATTTCCTCACTATATCTTTAAAACTGAGTACCAGACGTTTTAGAGCATTGGTGTTCATCACCACTGCTCTCAAAACGGTGAAGGAAAATATCGTGAGGAAACCGGCATGTCCTAGAATCAAAAATTGGAAGACATGTGACATGTGACCCGCACTGGGTCCGCGTGGTGGATTACGGCCAACTCCGTCTCACAGAGAGGAGGCCTGTGTCCCAGCAGTGGGAACGTTATAGGCTGATTATGCTGATGCAGACGTGGTTTATTTAAACATGTTTAAATCAGACAAGAAGAAAGGAACAGAAAAATACGTATAAAGGTGATGCTTTCTTTTACATTTTACATTTTTGCTGGCTTGCGTTGGTTTTTAACGTCTCCATCCAAAAAACTGTCAACTAACACTCAAAATCCTCGGAACTTAAAGACGTTTTTACTTTAATTTCTCAGCTCCAGTCTAGAAGTACGCGGTCGAACAAAGTTTGAGAGCGACTGCACTAAATGAAATCGCCGAGAGTCTTCCTGTCACATTATTGTGGACACAGTCGGCGGCAACTAGTTAGATTTCGTACGTTATTCGTTTCAAGATTCACTGTCGAGTTTTGAAACTTAATGGTTTTAATAACTTAACCATAAAGATATACACTACCGAGCAGGTAGTGTATATGAGATAGATAGATAGATAGATAAAACGTTTATTCAGTGCAACAAAAGACACAATACAAGTATTAAAAAAAAAAGACATAAAAAAAGGTGAAGCAAAAAAAAAAAACATATATCTATCATAAATATATCATATATGTTTATGGTTAAGTTATTGATAGAACACACTCACATTTGGTAAGTAGCTGCCTACTTATTAAGCAGGTAATCGCAAGAAAAAGGGGTATTTTTCTATGAGGCAAGATTGTATACGTTAAAATAGTGAAAGGAGAATGGGCACTGAAGTAGGTTTCTGCGCTGAAGCAATAGCCATAAAATGACCAATGGAAAGAGCTTTTCCAGCAGATCACTGTGTCTGTTTTTTTTTTAATATGTTTGAGTCGCAAAAATTTTTGTTTTTTTTTCGACGCACATGTGCGTTTTTCAGTAAAATCACCTATTAAAAGGGATAAAAATATACACACTGGATAAAATTTTTAAATATGTTAAACTTCTCTCTGCTGTTGGACGTGCTTTCATTTTTTGCGATTGTACCATATTATTTTTACGCAGTGATCTATATTTTTGCTAAAAATTATGTTAGTAACCAAAAATATAATAGTTACTACAATAATACTACTATAAAACTAAATGAAATAACAGAAGTGTATAAAATCAAATTTTTTAAGAGTATATGTGTATATGTAATTGTTACATAAAATCAAATTATAATTGTAAAAAGTCGCAATTACGTTAATTAAAGTCTAAAATATCTTTGGTATCGTCTTTCAACTAATTAAATTATAATCCATTATAATTTCATCAGTAGATATTACATGAGATCTGAAGACCAATTCTCGTAATTTAAAACGTTCAAAATCGCGTCGCAGCCTCATCTCGGCGACAAAATAATGGCATAAACTTGTCAAGATGTAGGGAAATTAGACGTATTTTGTATTGACAGATTGAGACTGAGATCAGACTGTGAACGTTCTTAAAATTACGAGAATTGCCCCTCTGGTGCTCTTCCTAAAACTTACTGTTCTTATCGTCACAACACTAAGAATGCCGCTGCGACTGCTGCGGGTACGACTAAGCAATGATGCAGCTCTCTTTTTGAGGATGGCATAAAAGCCATCAATGCGAGTGTCGGCAAACATGTCCAACGCGCTGCAAGGCCTCGACAGCCACAGCATCACCCTAAAGGCATTTTTAAACTGTACGCGCAGCGCACAAACACTTTTACAATTGATTGACGTGTTTGTGAAAACCTACTTGCGGGAATAAATTTATCAATTATTTTATAATTTATTGTCGTATTAAATACCTACGGATGAATTACACACTTTTCGTTTGGACCCAATTCTGAAGGCCACGCAGACGAAGTTGCGGGAACCTTATTTTATAAATGCGAAAGTAACTCGTGTCTGTTACCTTTTTACGCCTTAACGGCTTAGCAGATTTGCAGCGACGGGTAGTCCATGACCTGGGTTAGGACATCGGATACTTTTTTTAGGTTTAGGTACGGACCGTTCCTGTGAGATAATTTCCGACATCCACGCGGGCGAAGCCGCGGGCAAAAGGTAAATTGAATGTAAGTATGGGCTTCTAACAATTACTCCTGAACATGAATCTCACTCATGAAAATTATTATGCTGTGAATAAAGGTACCTCGTTTCAAATTTAATAATGAACGACCCTCCTTTGGGCATGAGATATTCTTGTGCCAGAATATAAGCTTCTGTATTTAGACTCCATTCAGGAATAGAAGTCTAAGCATTGCTCTAAAGTGCACAATTTATATATTCAGGTATCGAAATGATACCTGAATTGAATATAATTAGACCGTCTCTCAACATTCTACTGCTTCACACACAGACACATCAATCAGGATTATATTTCAATTAGAAACACTGGAATATGTATATCGGGATGGCGTCTATTTTAGAAAGTCACTGAATACTCTAAGCCTGGGCTCCCCGCGGGAATATAAAATTAGTTGATATACACTGTTGTGATGAATATGCGGCAAGTTTGATAACATGCTGGGTTTTTGGGAAATTGTGGTGATGTAATCGGATCTTCTTCTCAGCGTGTCGATGCCATCGTGGTGAGAGGATTAGACAATCAGCATGGAAACTCGCTGGTTGGCCAGGGTGCGCCGGACGTCTATAATCGCTCTGTAGATAGACATATATACAGAGCGATAGCTACAGATAGAGATAGCTACAGAGCGACAGCTCGGGGAGGCTCCTTTCATTTAATGGGATGGGATGATACCATGAATTTTATGAAAACAATAATATTTTATAGTATTTGTTTCTAGCAAACATAGAATTTATCATAGATATCCGAGAATTTATTGATGTTTTAATAAATATCAATAAATTCAAACAAGAACAAGAACAAAATAAATGAAACGATGTAATCATCGTTACATTTATTTTGTTCTTGTTTAAAATAAAATAATGGACAACCAACAATATCGCCAACCTGTCTTGAGCAAGCTTGGTGATCAATGCTCGTGCCTTCTCTGTATTAGAAGTCTTGCTTTGTAGTGGACAATAGTAGGCTGGTATTATTATTATATTATGTGCATTTCTTAAAAAAAAAAACAATAATTAGGTCTGTAAAACACTGCTTAAATATTGCTCGATCTTCATTAGCCCCGTATGTAGTATAGTACGTAATTAGGCAAATCTAGGCGCCGACTGTGACCTAACAATGCCTTTGATTAGTGGATTACTAGCCGAAGCGCTTTTGGGCACAATTCTCTTTGCCGCACATTCTTGCCAACACCCGCTATTGTTTTCCCAAAATTTCGACGTAAATTAGCCAGTTTGATTGCTTTCATTATGAACTTGGGACCTGACGGGTGTTTGTCCCACCTACGACTGTCTGGAAACTATACCTCAATGTAAACTTTCCAATACTGGTGTCCAATCAGAGCTATTTTGGAATGGGAGTCGATGCTTATGTAATTTTACTTGCTTTGCTGAACATCGAAGACTCTGTCAGGGACTACATCCTAACGCGTTCAAAGCACGCTGAACCTCCAACACCAAGCCTTCTTTCTGATTAAATATTTCGGAAGCTATTTCCTAAAATATTGCACATATTATTTCGCAGATGGATTGTCAAATCCGCAGTTTTACATAACCTTTTACAAACATAGCTGTTTTACAAAACATCTCCGTTATGTAAATCAGCTAAACAATGTAATGCTGGATTCTGATGGATTTCCATTGCACTACGTTTAAAAAAACTGCTACCCACGTTTAGACGTAATGCAGAATGGCTTATCTGCAGTCACAATAAGCGTTTCTTATGCCGAGTCGGTGGCAGTAACTTAGCTAGGGCACCCTGACCTATTGCTTTAGGTTAGGTTCGAACTATGACAAACCGCACGCGAGCCAAGCGAGCGGTGCCGCTACCGCGACCGATGAGCATTACTTCCAAGTTGGTCGCAGTTACTTGGTTATTTCGTATTTTTAGGAGTTTCATAAAACTCTGATAACTTTTTATTTTAATTGTCTTTGAAATCACTGTTTTCACTTGAGTTAGGGTCATTTTCACACATATTACTCGTTTTATTTATTTCTGTTTCGGATGTCATTATTGTTGTTATGATAAAAGCTACAATCTGACGTTTCCTTTCACGCTGTTTCACATAACCTTTAATCGTTGACCTGCTGCATCGTTAAATGCAAAACGTTAATGCAGTTCTGCGTGTTAAAATTCAGTAATTATGAAAAACCGCTAAACGTCCTCCAGCTGTTTTACATGACGGAGCTGTTTTGTAAAATAGCTAGCGGTTATGTAAAACCGCTAACTATGCAATCCAACTGCAACACATACGAACTAGTTAAAATTAGTGTTCTCTTGATTGTCTACTTTAAAAACATTGTTTGGTTCTGTTTCTGTCTTGACGATCGCGTTGATTCTGTCACCTATAATCAATCCAATTACCAATTACACTTACCATAATACGGAGTCCAAAAGTTTCCAAACGTGGTAACAAGCATTGCTTCGTCCGGGATAGTAACTCAGCGTACTCGAGCACAATAAAACACGATTCGGGATAAAATGTCAGGGTAACGAAACACGGTAAGTACTGAACGGATCTATTACTCGTCGTGAACTTCAGTTTAAAGCTCAAAAGATAATTTCGTTTGTTTACGCTGCGCCTATAATGGGTCATAGGGCAGAAATTACAGAAGGATAACATTGTTACATTTTTTTGGGAGCGAGACCGTGAAAGCTTATACAATTTAAACCATAGTTGACCATGATTGTTATTCATCGGTAATATACATTGGCACATGCCACTAAAAACCAAGAAGGTGTAATTGCACCACACAACAAGAATATGAAACTTTGATAAAATAATAATTAGAATTACATAAAAATCTATCGCTAGGCAAAACATGTACTTAATACTTCTTTTAACGTGCTGCTTGCTGAACCTGTATGTAAATGCGCGTCATGACAGATAAAATATCTATAATCAATTCATCAGTAACTAATACATTAAATCGCAGAACAAAGGTTTCAAAAAAAATATTTTATACAAAAAAAACTAAATCGGTTCAATCACAGACACACGTTAAACTTATGACAACCCTCTTTATTCATCTGGGGTGTAAAAACGAACTAGATCTACTGTTATTGCTATACTGTAACCCAACGATACCTACCCACTCCACGTTTATTTAACTGTACATCTTGATGAGAAACAAGATGGTCGGCCATTCATTTTAAATGACTATTTCTCTCCATTAAAACATGGGAAGACATGGCGTATACAAAATAATTAATTACGCCTAGAAGATTACGAGTTCCGCTGATATTTTAAAGGTTATTGCTGTGAGTGTTTCTCGAGGGCCGTCCATATTTGTTTTGTGAAATTATTATATTTTGGGAAGATTTTGATGAATGGCGTGGAGAGATTTGTGTTCTGAAGTTGTTTTGTATCAGTTAATTGGAACAATGAAATTAACTTAAGTGTTGTTTGTTCGATAAAACAAAGAGACAACATAGAGTCCTTTGTTGGAGATCCTCAATAAGTACTTGACTGTGAAGAATACAAAATTAAACCTACCTTGTAATCACAAGGTATTGTGAGAGACTGAAATGAGACTGTTGTCCATCTTCGTAAGAACCTGCGCTTTTAAATGGGCATCTTTCTGACTGATCGACTCCTTGATAGTTCAAAATTGCCTGTAAATGGTGCCTGTAGGTAATTTCCCGTACCTTGGCCAAGTTCTCACATAGGGCAAGAGAATCCATTAAAATAACCGTGTAGGACTCGAACGCTGATTTACCTTTTAATATCACTTAGGGCTGTTTTTTCCATAGCCAGATAACTTGTTTATTCGAGGAATAAAATTGACTTTTGACAGTTTTTGTATGAAATAACTGTCAAAATTTCAAAATTATTCCTCGAATAGTTATCAGATGATTGAAAAATCAGCCCTTAGTGACGGAAACGTAACTATATTGAAATACTGGCAGTCATACTATACGAAATAAGAAAGAGATAAAGTTAGGACTTTTGTAACAAAATGGAACAAGTATGTTTGTTCCAGACACATTTATTTCAAAGCTACAGCAAAATCAATAGATTAATTCAAAAAGGCAATGCTAGTTATGAATTAACATCAATGCAACTTGTTTAATAATTCAATATTAATCTGAAATCCGAAGTACTCGCCAAGTTTTCTCCCCTAGTACAAATAAATTGAAAATAGACCCTGTACCAGACGATATCCGGGAGATGGTGAATATTTGATGACCATGTAACTTTATGGATTTGGATCTAGTTTCCTCTCTCTGCTCCCTAGGGTAGGCAGACTTTTGGCTACAGACAGACTTAAGGATGATTTATCGTACACTGTGCGGAGTGTAAGGCACGGTCGCAATGTGTCGAGACGAGAGATTTGGCGACCTGTTCAAGGTTTCTTCAACATATGTACATTATTGGAAGTTTCAAATAAACGTAGCATAATGTATGATAACGCCGGTGTATGCGTGCTTCCTTGATTTGTCCAAGGCTTTCGACCTTGTAGCGTATGACCTGCTGTGGAGCAAGCTGAGGAGCGTAGATGTGCCGCGGGAACTTATCAGCATGTTCCAGTACTGGTATGCGCACCAGTCTAATAGTGTGAGGTGGGCGGGGGCAATGTCGGATGCGTATCAGCTCGAATGCGGAGTCAGGCAGGGTGGCTTAACATCTCCAACCCTGTTTAATTTGTATGTGAACGGGCTGATCGTGGCGCTTGTCAGCATGTTGGCTGGCACATTGACGGTACCTGTGTCAATAATCTAAGTTATGCTGACTACATGGTGCTACTGAGCGCTTCGGTCTGCGGCTTGAGGAAGCTATTGCAAGTATGTGAGGAGTATGCGTATAATGTTAAGAAGAGCCAGTGTATGATCTTCGAGACCGCTAGTGCAAAATGTCCGGGGAGCGTACCTTCAGTAAGTCTCAATGGCGTATTTTGACAGCCGACCTCAAGGATCACGCAGACATGGAACGGGCGCGGAGGGCGTTGTCTGTTAGAGCAAACATGATCGCCCACAGGTCTGCGCGGTGCTCAGATGGGGTGAAGGTTACGCTCTGGGTACTGTACATCGCTGTACTCGTGCAGTCTGTGGGCTCACTACTCTAATAGAATTTACAGCGCCATTCGCGTCCAGTACAATAACGCGTTTAGGGCGGTGATGGGGCTGCCCCGATACTGCAGTGCCTCGGGTATGTTCGCAGAGGCGCGCACTGACTGCTTCCACGCGACCATGCGCAAACGCGCCGCGACCTTTGTGCGCAGGGTACGGGGTAGCCCCAACATCGTACTTATGATGATTGCGGGAAGGCTGGACTGCCCCTTCATCCGGCATTGTTCCAGCAGACATGTTTCTGTAGCAGTGTCGGAGAGAGGGTATTGATTTTGTTGATTTTATTTTATTTTGTGATTATTTATTTTGTGATTATGAATTGATTTTATTTTATGATTATTTATTGATTTTATTTTGGGATTATATATTAATTTAATATTGTGATTTTTATTGAATTTATTGTGATTATTTATTGATTTTATTTTGTGACTATTTATTAATTAATTCTTTTGTCTACATTGATTTTATTGTTTTTAATTATTTATTTTGATTTGATTATACGTGTACTATGAATGAATGTTATTTACCTGAAATAAATAAATTTATTTATTTTATAACCTACAGATGGCCGATGGGGCCGAAAGGATCTGGAGTGGCGAACGCGTACCGGAAGACGTACTCGTAGGTAGCGTTGGAAGGCCTCCCACAAGGTAACCGGTCCAAGTGGAGGTACTTGGGGGATTATGTCCAGCAGTGGACGTCTTTCGGTTGAAATGATTATGATGATGAATGTACCTAAACTTCGGCCATACTGCTGGTCAGACTTAGCTTGGTCTGCTAGGAGAAATATAGATAAAAATAATTTGAAAAAAAAAAGTCTTAACTAAGTACTTATATTAAGCTTGTTATTCTTCCTGTCTATGTTTCGGCCTACCACGGTCTTCTTAATCCTATTTAAAATTTCCTCCTAATGGTTTCTGAGAAAACCGCCCGATGAACAGACTCCGCTATGATGCCATAAACGATCCATTTTACCAGTAAAGACCGGTGATCGCCTCATAACGTCTGAAATTGACCGGCGATTAACGTTTCTGAAACGTTATTTATGAAAGAAAGTTGGTATGTTTTCCTTGAGAGCGTGTCACAGTAAAGTCAGCCTTCGCCAGTCAGCGGCTGACTTAATGTGGCTTTTTTTTTTTTTTTTTTTTTTTTTTTTTTTATGGTGGGAAATCATCAAATGACCCCTCCCGCTCTGGGTGGAGCGGAAGGGAGTGTCAGACTCTTACTGACTAAAACCCACCCATGTTCCTTCCTTCGCCCTTTATGTTCCGGGGTAGCGGTAACCCTTTCGGACAATCCCGCTGACCCGGCAGGCTTCGACCCAAAGGGGCCCCTTGAATTATGCTGACATCTCTTTGAGGCGCGCGTGGAACACTTACGCGCCATCCGGCACGGGCCTGGTCCTGATCGGGCGGTGAGCTACCCATTGCTCTCCGCCCGCAGGCCCGCGCCTACGGTGGCCGGTAGTCGTCACGCGACTCCCGACGCCCCGGGCGTCTCCCGCGGCGGCTGGGACGGGAGGCTCTCTCCCTCATCCGTCCCGCCACCTCCTTCGCTAGCATGACTGCTTCGCAGAAGGAGGCGACTGCCTCCCACTCCCTCTCGCTCCGGACCATGGTTTGCACCAGGGCCGGATGCGAGAGATCGCCGCCGCCGATCGCCACCACGAGGACGCGGCGGTGCTCCGCCCAAGCCGGGCAGACCTCCACGCTGTGCTCCACCGTGTCCTCTGGGCGATCCTGGCAATGGTGACACCCGGGCGTTTCCTCCCGCCTAATGAGTGCAGGAACCTCCCGAAGCTTCCGTGTCCGGTGAGGACCTGCGTCAGGCGGTAGGTGAGGGCGTCGTGGCGCCTCTCTAGCCACTCCTCAAAGAGGGGTCTTATCGCTGCTATCGCGGCGTGCCCGACTTAATGTGGCTCACTTTATGTGGCTGACTTTTTGTGGCTGACTTTATGTGGCTGACTTTTTGTGGCTGACGTTTTGTAGCTGACTTTATGTAGCTAACTTTAAGTTACGTGGCGGCCATCGCTCTTCTTAGAAACCGCTACCTTAAGGGGCACTTAAAAATGGATATTTACTCACGAGACTATTCTTTGCAAACTCATCGCGAGTCTTAAAAAACAAAAACAAAGAACTCAACAAACAAACTTAGGGAACGGAAAACATAATTAATATAACAGACTTTAGACGTTCATTAATTCAGTTTTTGCATCATATTTTATCTTTACCAGCATTCGTGTTTGACGGGAGAGAAGCTGAAGCTCGTATTGGGATAAAAAACACGTTATGACAGTCTATTCATCTTCAGGAATTACTCTGACGTGTCTTTGTATTTCGGCTTTGGTGTCAGTGCGTTATTGTTGAGGAGGTTTTGGCTTACTGTCTCTATATTATTGTCTGAGTTTGTGATTAATTTATCTGTTTATTCCAGTAGCGTCTTAAACTATTTTGAAGCCCATCAAATCATGTGGCAAGCACTCCAGACGTTCACAAATTCAACTAGTTCAACGAGGTCAAAAACTCATGTATGTTCTAAAAACCAACTTTAAGTGCGCAAAATATGTCTAAAACCAGCTTTTAAAATTCCACCGAAAAAGTAAATTAACCCGTAAACTTCAAATCTAAATTAACGTATCTCTAAATCACGTCCCACTTGTATTAACCCTCAATCCTTACTTAACTTCAATTAACCCAATTCTTTCTTCAAAGCTAATTAATTGCTAACGTAATGGGATATCGCACGGTCGATTCGACCCTCTAGAGGTAATGACGTGTAAAATTAACGTTCTCCAGTTTTTGACAGTGTTCTATTAGCTCGGAAAATTAATAATACGAGCCGGCAAAGGTTGTATTGATTTCTAAAGATTGGCTGTGTGAGATTTATTGTCTCGTGTGGGTTGTGCACACCATTACTATGTGGTTGTCGTGTTATTTTCTTTTTTATTTCTTCTGATTTTGACCAATAGTAGTCAGCAATGGGCTAGTAGTTTTTAAGCTTGGTCTGCTACGATGTTAAAGAGCTGCCTCTGAGAACTTTGCTTATAAATCTGAGAAGCAGAAAATATAGTAGATATACTTTAGAGAGAATTAATGAAATATCTAGTTTAAAGAATTTTATCTAATCTTTGTCTATATTGAGCTATAATAAATTCGACGAACTGCCATTACAAACTTTCATCCCCTATTTATCCTCTTCAGGGGATGAACTTTAAAAAATCCCTTCTTACTGCTCATCTTTGTTTTACATGGAAATCTAAGGCTGGGTTTACATTTCAAAACTAGTTGCGCAAACTTTATTCATTGATAGTTTCACGTGAAAATAGATCATTATTTACACATGAAATTATCAATTCAAAATCAATCAAAACTACATGGTTTAGGATGTGCACTGTCTGTCAATGAATGAATGATTTTATTTTTTAAGCTGACATGACTTTATTCACACTTTTGAAATGGTGGCTACTTCGGTTAACACACTTATTTTCCTTTGCAATGCGAGGGGAGTATTCAAAAAGAAGCTACCATTAAAACACAGATTCCGCTCCCTTTCACCCTATTATGTCGGCATGGCTAACTGACTTATTTGAAGGCTGACAAATTAAACTGTCGCCCGATACTGTCCATCTGATTGACAGAACATTTATGTGTTAATTAAGACCAGCTCATTTCCTTTATTGGACATTTTACGAAACAAACTACTGATTAACTGGGGAATTGTTTCGTTGATATTCAGTAGGTAGGTAAAGAAAGATTGATTGGGCGAATAATTCTGTGATATTCCAGTGATTTTCAAAGGTCTATAACAAACGTACCTATCAATTTTAGTCACGATATTATCTTCACAATTTAAGATCGTATTTATATTTCGATCATAATTTTCACTATCCTTGGTCATCAAAAGTAAAAAAAAAAAAAAAAAACTTTATCGCTAAAGTATTAGGTTCAAGGTTGATTGGGAAAATTTGACAGTTTCGGGTAGCTTGAACTGCTGGCGTCTGTACCAGCCACTTAATATCGAGACGATTTGTTTTGATTTTGCTGTAAATTAAAAACCAGTTTTAATCATAGTTCTTTGTTTTAATATTTAGCTTAAAGCTTATATTCGTTGTATAGCAGCATCTTTAGCACCCTTTGTAAACATAATCTTATCTCTAAGTAATTGGAACGTTTTAAGCTTCATGAGATCTTCACCCTGATAATGCTCTCTGCTTATTTCCGTTCAATGTGTAGAACAGATCCCAGAAAGCCATCCTATCGTGAGCTGGTCTGCTGCCAAGGGTAAGTTCGGCTCCAATGTCCATGTAGGTGTAGGCTTCTTTTGTAATTGGTATCCATTTCACTGGAAGCAGTGCAGTTGTCTGTGGTGTGGGGTCACTGAAATAAAAATATTATATTTAAAACAATTCTACTATGAAGTAGACATTTAGCGGTAAACGAATTAAAAACATCGTTTTGTTTCTGTCAATCGTTTGTAGAATGATGCGCATCCCCCTTAACGCGCTTTATGCGCTAGGTAGCCTCCGAAATTCAAATTTTCTTACGTTTTTTGCAATTTGTACAAGTATGTATTTACAGAATCATCAATAGAACCCTCTCAGTTCATTAATCCTTTTGAATTACTATTTCATGAAATATCGACCAAAGAAAGAAGAAAGAAAGAAAAATTGTTTATTCTTCACAAACAAAACGCACATTATTTTTCGGAGGAATTTCGGAGGCTACCTAGCGCATAAAGCGCGTTAAGCGCTTTATGCGCTAGGTAGCCTCCGAAATTCAAATTTTCTTACGTTTTTTGCAATTTGTACAAGTATGTATTTACAGAATCATCAATAGAACCCTCTCAGTTCATTAATCCTTTTGAATTACTATTTCATGAAATATCGACCAAAGAAAGAAGAAAGAAAGAAAAATTGTTTATTCTTCACAAACAAAACGCACATTAAAAATAACAAAGCCCTAAACTATACACATACAACGTAGTCAAAAGTTTCGTACTCAAGCATATAAAATGGTTACAAATATCAACAGGATTATATGAACTTAGAGGGTTGTATTGATGATTTTAATGATTGATTCAGTAAAGTCATATTTTATTTTTTACGCTCGCGAATCATATTTTAATCAACATTCAATATCACACTGACCTGCGAACGGTAAAAAACGTAAGAATAATAAAATTTCGCGGGCTACCCTGGCGCTTCCCCTTCTTTTTCCCGTTTAGTGATTTGTGGTGCAGTTGTCTTTAAAATGATTTAATACAATTCATAAAGAATCACTTTCTTCGTCGATTGTTTCAGCCTGTCCATCAACATAATGTGCTACCAACCTGAATTTAGCGAAATTGGTCCACATTGTTGTCATTCGTTCAATAATAACTTCATCTTCGGGCGTGGGGTCAGGCTTGTGATCCATGCTGAACAAATAGCCCAATTCATCAGCATGTGCGGCACAGCATGAGTCATCACCAACGACGAGAGCATTCCTTCCACCAATATACGAAAACATGTAGTAGTAAATGTTCCCGGCTTTGGCTTCTAAAAATTTCTTAATAGATCTTTGTATAGGATGAATATAAGTAAAGTCAGAATCAAAGTTTATAATTCCCCACTTCACATTTTCACTTAAAACTTCATCTCCAAAGTAGAAATGTGATACCAAGTCCTTCATTTCTTGTAATTCTTCATCTACTAAATTAAACATTCGTTCTAAATAATTAGATACAATGTCCAAATTTTTATAATATTCAGTATATTTATCGAAATGAGAACCCACCAACTCATGTTCATTGAAACCAATCAATATCGGCATATTTCTGACTTTAGGTGTTGCAGCATTGAGCCAAGAACTAGTTATAAAGGGTTCCACTCCATCAAATTCATTTTCTATACATGGTTTAAACATTATATCAAGATCGACTGCAGCTCCCACTACTGAATTCGAATCACTTTTAGCCAGAAAAGATATAGCTTCATTTGTATCTGTGGTTTCAAAGCCTAAACACTCTGCTATTTTAATAGGAGCTAATCTATCCGGTTCGTATAAAACCGTTGCGGCTAAAGAGCTACCACTTTGTAAGATCACTTTGTTGTACAATTTTTCTTTTGGAGATAACAAGTGCAGATCTATAGAATGCCCTCCAGCACTTAAACCAAACAAAGTTATCTTATCGGCATCGCCTCCAAACGCTTCTATGTTATCTTTTACCCATTGCATAGCTAGAAACTGGTCTTTCAAACCCTGGTTACCAGGTACTTCTGGAGTATTAAGGCACATAAAACCGTAAGCACCAACACGATAATTCAATGTCACAACTATGACGTCATGTTTCACTAAATAAGTTGGTCCATAGAAGTCTTTTCCAAAATATCCTCTATGGAAAGAACCTCCGTAGATCCAGATCATGACAGGGAGACGGTTGTGAGAAGTGGCCGTGGTAGGGACGTAGATACTGAGGCGCAAACAGTTGGGTGAGCCCAGAATAGTGCCGTTATGTTGGTAGACTTGAGGGCAGATCGCTGAACCATCGTATGCTTCAAACGTTTCTTCAAACCTGGGTTGTGGCGTTGATTCCTGTAAATGTTTACAGTAAGAAATTAAAATATTGATCGAAAACAAAAAGTGATAAGACAATATTTAATTGAATTTTAATTTATACGCCATGATGTGACTAGATATAGTCAAATGACGAACTAGGGGTTTGTCACGGATCCAGGTTATGTAATAAATGCACTTTGTTACATCACAGCTACTATCATCAATAATGATAGGTATATTTTATCTAGATCATCTCCGATCTAAATGTTGTCCGCAGGACCTAGGACGTTAGTGAATACTACCGTCCTAGGTAGACATCTTCATAATCTTGCATAATAATATACTACTGGTTTACTACAACACACACATGAATTGTAAACTTCTTCGTCTTCTTGTCGCTGGCATGACGGTAAATCTAATTTTGTTGTCCCAAAACTTCACTTATCAATTGTAATTACTTACCCCAAAAGGGTTTTCCGGATCCACTTGAGCATAGGGTATTCCCAAGAACATTGCATAGTCGCCATCGTCGGCTCTCAACCCTCGAACGAGCCCCACATTGGTATCAACTAGAGGATCAACTCTTGGTGAACATTCTACATAATTTAATAACAATAATATTGAAAAAACTACACTTCCCGATGCCAACATGATAAAGTGTGAAAATGTTGTGGAGAAAATTCAGAATTTTCGTTGCATTTTATAATAAAGATAATATTAATAACAGATAGTGTTAAGATAAACGTGGTGATAAAATAACAAAGTAGAAACTGGAAGTATTGGTCCAAACGCCTCCTGCCGGAGGCTATATGCGGGGGTCGTGCGGTCCATGGCCCTTTACGGGGCACCGGTGTGGGCGCGTTCCTTGAGGCGGCGACCAGTCCGCCGGTTGAACGCGTCCCAAAGGGTCATGGCCGTCCGGCTGATCCGAGGATACCGCACGGTCTCCGCTGAGGCGGCGAGCCTCCTTGCCGGATTGCCGCCATGGGATCTGGAGGCAAAAGCCCTCGCCCACATATGGGAGTGGCGAGAGGAGGCAAAACGCCGGGGCGTAACTCCGCTGCCGCGAGAAATCACGGTACAGCGGACAGAGCTCCGGCGGGATCTCATGGCGACATGGAGAGTGCGATTGTCGCAACCCAGTGCTGGGCACGCCACAATTGCGGCGATAAGTCCCCTCTTTGAGGAGTGGCTGGAGAGGTGCCACGGCGCCCTCACCTTCCGCCTGACGCAGGTCCTCACCGGACACGGTTGTTTCGGGAGGTTCCTGTTCAGGATAAGGCGGGAGGAAACGCCAGGGTGTCACCACTGTGTGGATCGCCCGGAGGACACGGTGGAGCATACGGTGGAGGTCTGCCCGGCTTGGGCGGAGCACCGCCGCGTCCTCGTGGCGGCGATCGGCGGCGGCGATCTCTCGCGTCCGGCCCTGGTCCAGGCCATGGTACGGAGCGAGAGTGCATGGGAAGCCGTCACCTCCTTCTGCGAAGCAGTAATGCTCGCAAAGGAGGAGGCGGAACGCGTGAGGGAGAGGCAATCTCTGCGCCTTCACGCCCCTAGTCGCCGCAGGAGACGCCCTGGACGTCGGGAGTCACCAGCCGACTCCCGGCCACCGTAGGCGCGGGCTTGCGGCAAGGACCAGGCCCGAGTCGACGGCGCGTTGTGTTCCACGCGCGCCTCAAAGAGATGTCAGCACGATGTGACGGGGTCCGTTAGGGCCGATGCCTGCCAGGGCCGCGGGTTGTTCGAAAGAGATACCGTGGTCCCTGGTGTGACTGTCTGTCACTTGTTCCTATTTAATAACCAAATGTTTTATTTTAAATTCTTATTTTAACATGGAAGCGCAATAAATCTCAACTTTATCGTCTGACAGCTTGACACGTTCAATAACAAAATATCCTATTTCTTTAAAATTGTAAAACAATATTGTAACCCTTAGAAACCCATTTCATTTATATTTTATGGGAAACAGACCGGCAATTATGGCGAGTCATCAATAGAAAGCGATACTTTAAGATGCAATATTTTGTACGAATTCTAAGAACATTGAGACCCTTTATGCAACGGTATACGAGCCCCCACATCTGTTTAGGATAAAATGCGTCCAGAGGCGTGAGAAAGGACCCTTGAAACAATTCAGAATTTGTTCCGACAAAAAAAGGGATACGAGCGCTGAACGTGGTGATTGTTAGGGAACGGAGACGAAGGGAGGACACTCGATTTAGAACCACGAGATAGGACGGACTTCCTAGTCCAGGCTAGTTAAGTTAGGAGATTTAGGGAATATCAGGAGGCTATGTCCGAGTGGGCTGTCGCGAAATAGCGAATACGAGTTATTAAGTTAAATATAGTTGGGTTGGAGCCCAGATTAGGCTAATCTAGTATTTAAGGTGTAATAAGGTGGTATGTGTGTGTTTGTTGGTGTGACTGGGTGAGTCCTTATTTATAATAATTATCCTAGGCTGATATTGGTATTAAAGTTCCTCTAACTAAACATACAGATACGTGTTGCTGGAGAGTTTATTACGCCCATTCTTCTCCTCAGCTAAACACTAGGAAGTAGTGAAGGGCGATATAGCTGAGAAGCTATTAGTGATGATTTATTTGGAAAATAAATCATCTAAATTGATTGTAATTGTAAATGATTGTAATAAGTCATTCATGCTATTTTCTCTTGTAATATGTGTCCATCTCCTAATCCCTGCCTCGACAGATGTTTGTCAATTTCGTTTGGCTGTAGGGATACGGAGAAGGCCTTCCGCTAAACCTGACAATGAGCTTTGATGCTCCTGACTCTTGACGACTGTTGACGACTCCATAATATGGAAGGCAGAACCGTAAAAACTCACAGATCTCTTGGATCAAACTAGGCTACAAAACCAACCTATAACTAAATGATTGACCAAACGTTATTGATGACTTCTGCTTCCAAAAAGGTCTCGCCACAGAACACTTGCGTGAGGCTTGTTGCATGCACATTTCTGGGAGAGGTGTAGGCTTCACAAAGTACCCCAAACTTGTTTGGTAGTCGTTTTAAGAACGCTAGGGACCGTGTCTCGATAAAACCCACACAAGGCTGTTAGTAGGCCAATTACTGAATCGACACTATTTATCGAAACACGTTATTGGGATGCAATGCATCCTTCTAAATGGGGAAGATTAATGAAATGTGAAGTGACGAAATTCCACTTCGGTGTGCACCAAGTACGATCGCAATGAGTTTTGCTAGAGGCTGAGTCTACGGTGCGCTTGTGCTAGTTTGTGTACCTTGGAAAAGGGATAGGTTGCCGTAAGGGTGTCTTTCATATTAATACGCGTTAAAAGCTATTCAAAACTTGTCTTCCTCAACAACAGTTGGACTTCGCAGTACACTGTCCTAGGGTTGAGTAAGACATTTATTTAGTGCTTAGGGAGCGTGTTCTGTTAGAATCGTACTAGTGTCCTCAGAGGTTCTGTGCGTTAGGTCTAACAGAACACGTATAATGAGGCATACGTTTTAAAACGGTTCCCAGTCTCACTGTAGTGGGTAAATTG
The DNA here is from genome assembly GCA_911387795.2 of Apamea monoglypha. Taxonomy (NCBI): domain Eukaryota; kingdom Metazoa; phylum Arthropoda; class Insecta; order Lepidoptera; family Noctuidae; genus Apamea; species Apamea monoglypha. Next base: position 2,178,294 of record OU426923.1, on the reverse strand, counting down.
TTAAATTAACGTAGTTATAATTTATTCATTTAAGCGCAAGCGTAACGATCCCGTTATTTACTCCGTCTAATCATCAAGACTATTGCAGATATCAGTGACGACCTGCGAGCAGCATTTATAATACTAAACCCTATTATATTATATTATATTATATACTTTTGCATACCCTCTTGTCTTCTTAGCTTCATATAATATTGATAATTGTAATACTTATGTTTCCTAACTGTGAATTCCCATTATTAACTTCACCTTGCATCCCATCCTTGTCCCCAAGCTTTCTAAGTCGGGACGAGGCACATTAGTTCATGGGAATTCATTTCTTATAACGGTGGGAGGGTGCCCAAGTCTGGTGTCGAGCCCTACAGGAGCACGCGGTGGAAATGGGGCGTGCTCCCTTTCCCACAGGGAGAGCCGTTCTTAACTGTGGTATTTCACACAACTAGGAAAAACGAAAATTTTATCAGCCTAGGGTAAATTAGGAACAGTCACATGTGGTGCCGTGACCAGGATTCTCGTCATTAAATGTACTGATTCACTTCAGTGCAACGAGAAAGAACAAAATATGGGTTACTATGAAAATAACACAACGAATTTAAACAAAAACAACACGACGTAATTTTATGGTTCTATCCATTGTTAGCAACGCGGCGACCGACGGCAAGCTTTACAACGGTTATAATACTTAGGTGTAAGTTACGGTTTGATAATGGTGGTTGAATTCTTCAACTACTGTTAGCGGGTTCAATCCCCGCATGATTTAATTGTTGATGTGCTTAGATTCCATTGTCATGGATATTGGGTTCGATTCCCGCCTGATGTTATTGGTTGAGACAATAATTTATAACACAACGAATTTAAACAAAAATAACACAACTTAATTTTATGGTTCTGTTGGTGTAGGTGTGTCGGGTTGCCTATTGGGATAGTAATGAAAGGCTCGAGAGTCAAATGCCAACTGAATTGTATTTCATGACAACCTTATTATTATACATTGTTAAGTGTGGGCGTGTGTGTGTCCCCACAGTATTCCTCCCCTTTTTAGAAAAAAATTGTACAATATAATTTTTACTTTGTTTTTGTTTAGGTTACATTTATATTACAATATTGTTTCTAAGGTACATAGTAATTATCTATAGTTGGTACATACACTTATAGTCACTGTATTGTGTTACATTTTAACAATAGGATGTCCTTATTTCTTAAAGAATAACCAGATTTACACTCTGTATTGCAATTATGATACTTATAACAATTTGCTTACAAATTGTTTTTCTTATTTTAACACACTTTTTCACACTTGTTTTAACTTTCACATAACTACACCATATTATGTCGTGGTTGTGCTTGTTGGGCCAATGGTAAACTATTGGTACTGTGCCACACTGTCATTTCTTTTCGTAACATTTGTTTAGTACCTTGTTTGCATTTCTTATACCCCATGTATAGTATGTATATGCCAAGTAATGTTGCCATCGCTATTATTAGTATGCCATATTTTTCAAAAGTTTGCTCGAAATGCGAACTGGTCGCACTATTCGCTCCGTTTTGGGCGATGATTACTTCTTCTGTTTTTTTCTCAATACTATATGTTTTTCCCATATTGATTTGTAATGAATACGGAACTATTCACTAATTTATGTTTTCTGTACGTGCTACACTGTATGTTGAATGCTATTTTGTGAGTTATGCAGTGGCCTTCCATATTGTTTTCCGTTGGCTCAACACAATAATTGATATGCACACGACTCATATTATTTGATACGCTGCTAAGTCTAGTCAACACTTCTTACATACTAGTTACATTACCCATGTTTGCTTATATTTTATTTTCTAATACTACTTACTGATTTAGCTTAACTACTTACGTTTTTATAAGAATCTGACAGGAGTTTTTACTATTCTTCCACTTTTAGTTTTTTTAACAGTTTCTTCGTTACTCTGTCTCATTACTATGTCACATTATTAACAATGGATAGAACTGTGGGCGTGTGTGTGTCCCCACAGTTCTATCCATTGTTAGCGACGGCAAGCGTTATAACAGTTACAATACTTATGTGTAAGTTACGGTTCGATAATGTGGTTCAATTCTTCAACTACTGGTAGCGGGTTCAATCCCCGCATGATTTAATTGCTGCTGTGCTTAGATTCCATTGTCATGCATCTTGGATTCGATTCCCGCCTGATGTTATTGGTTGATACAATAACTTATGTTTAATTAAGTTACGTTTTGATAATGATGATTGAATTCTGTAAGTACTCGTGGTGGGCTCGATTCCCACCTGATGTTCTTTGTCTGTAAGCGTTTGATTTCCATTACCATGGATATTGGGTTCGATTCCCGTTAGGTGTATTGTTTTATGATTTTTTGGAATTCCTGTGTCACGGCTAGTGGGTTCAATTCCCGCATCAATTGTAGAGCTTGGGTGTCTGTGCTACTGTAATAATAGATTCGACTCTCTGCAAGCGAGAGTTTAGTATCTGATAGTATGTGAATGTGAAAATGTGGTTGTGCGTTTGTGATTTATATTTGTGTGTATGTGGTATGAGGTTAGGTATAAGACACGCCCTTAATACGGGTAAATCTAATATTATTAGCGAGTAAGACCTACGAAGCGTGAAGCTTATAAAATGAAAATTAATTTACCAAGAAGGTACATTAACTATCGTCATAGAAGTAAACATAAAACTTTCCGTCTCTGCAGTCGGCGACGTATGTCGTATAATTGAATAGATACTCGTTTGGCCTTATTTCAAATTCCAGGATATTTAAGTCTTCACTCGGCTGCCACTACGCTATGTCTGAACCTTTGGTTTGTGAGTTGCGCTTGGTTTAAAGTTCCTTCAAAATCAGCAGACATCGGCTGACTCCAACAGCAGTAGCTATGGCGTGGCTCCTTTTGCGAAGCTAAGTTTCACTTTTGTTACACACTACAGTTACCCGTAGTTACGTGGTATGATGTTTGTTATCTCATGAAATATTATAGATTTATGTTTAGGGCAAAGGTACTGTACGATAGTTATCAGTTCAAATATACCAGAGAATGTTCATGTCAACACCTTTATAATTTGAAGGGATAGTTAACAGCATTGTGTGCTAGTAAGCCAATAATTGGCTACACAGTCTAAGATTCCTATGTTTTCTGAGCAGTATAAATTCCCAACTCTTAATAGAACTCAAAACTGTTCTAACCTCTTAGAATCAGAGGGGGGCGTCTAATTGGAATCAAATCTAATATGTTTATGTGCGGACTATTTCAGCTACTCCTGGAATACGACTGCGGGCAGCTGATTAAGCTGGCTCAGCATTGAGGTGCATAAGGAGAGGCCTCTGTCCAGCGGCAACTGTGACAGGCTGAGTTTAGAACGAGGGAGCAGCGTAGGTAGCGTGGCTCAATAACATAAACACTCTTAAAAGAGTCCCTGGTATGTAAAACTAAATAATAAGCATGCACGGGTTTACAGAGCGTAGCTGAGGCGCGGTAATTTTATTTAAATTATAATGGAAAGAGTATTTGCAAGAACCGTTCAAATATTAAAGAGATAAACATATCGATTGAAGATGCTTCTGCGATACAGTGATACATTATAGCAGACATTGCATCTTATTGGGATCGTGTAGGATTGAAACTAGAATACTTACAATATTCTAGTAAGTATCTGATTAGATAAATACAACAAATAAGCATAGGTCTATATTCTGTGACACTTTCGAGAGGCATAGTTCATCCTATTGTGAAAGCTCATACGCTGCACTGCGTCACGCGTCTGATTTTCAGAGGGGGGAATGTGACTGTCTGTCACTTGTTCCTATTTAATAACCAAATGTTTTATTTTAAATTCTTATTTTAACATGGAAGCGCAATAAATCTCAACTTTATCGTCTGACAGCTTGACACGTTCAATAACAAAATATCCTATTTCTTTAAAATTGTAAAACAATATTGTAACCCTTAGAAACCCATTTCATTTATATTTTATGGGAAACAGACCGGCAATTATGGCGAGTCATCAATAGAAAGCGATACTTTAAGATGCAATATTTTGTACGAATTCTAAGAACATTGAGACCCTTTATGCAACGGTATACGAGCCCCCACATCTGTTTAGGATAAAATGCGTCCAGAGGCGTGAGAAAGGACCCTTGAAACAATTCAGAATTTGTTCCGACAAAAAAAGGGATACGAGCGCTGAACGTGGTGATTGTTAGGGAACGGAGACGAAGGGAGGACACTCGATTTAGAACCACGAGATAGGACGGACTTCCTAGTCCAGGCTAGTTAAGTTAGGAGATTTAGGGAATATCAGGAGGCTATGTCCGAGTGGGCTGTCGCGAAATAGCGAATACGAGTTATTAAGTTAAATATAGTTGGGTTGGAGCCCAGATTAGGCTAATCTAGTATTTAAGGTGTAATAAGGTGGTATGTGTGTGTTTGTTGGTGTGACTGGGTGAGTCCTTATTTATAATAATTATCCTAGGCTGATATTGGTATTAAAGTTCCTCTAACTAAACATACAGATACGTGTTGCTGGAGAGTTTATTACGCCCATTCTTCTCCTCAGCTAAACACTAGGAAGTAGTGAAGGGCGATATAGCTGAGAAGCTATTAGTGATGATTTATTTGGAAAATAAATCATCTAAATTGATTGTAATTGTAAATGATTGTAATAAGTCATTCATGCTATTTTCTCTTGTAATATGTGTCCATCTCCTAATCCCTGCCTCGACAGATGTTTGTCAATTTCGTTTGGCTGTAGGGATACGGAGAAGGCCTTCCGCTAAACCTGACAATGAGCTTTGATGCTCCTGACTCTTGACGACTGTTGACGACTCCATAATATGGAAGGCAGAACCGTAAAAACTCACAGATCTCTTGGATCAAACTAGGCTACAAAACCAACCTATAACTAAATGATTGACCAAACGTTATTGATGACTTCTGCTTCCAAAAAGGTCTCGCCACAGAACACTTGCGTGAGGCTTGTTGCATGCACATTTCTGGGAGAGGTGTAGGCTTCACAAAGTACCCCAAACTTGTTTGGTAGTCGTTTTAAGAACGCTAGGGACCGTGTCTCGATAAAACCCACACAAGGCTGTTAGTAGGCCAATTACTGAATCGACACTATTTATCGAAACACGTTATTGGGATGCAATGCATCCTTCTAAATGGGGAAGATTAATGAAATGTGAAGTGACGAAATTCCACTTCGGTGTGCACCAAGTACGATCGCAATGAGTTTTGCTAGAGGCTGAGTCTACGGTGCGCTTGTGCTAGTTTGTGTACCTTGGAAAAGGGATAGGTTGCCGTAAGGGTGTCTTTCATATTAATACGCGTTAAAAGCTATTCAAAACTTGTCTTCCTCAACAACAGTTGGACTTCGCAGTACACTGTCCTAGGGTTGAGTAAGACATTTATTTAGTGCTTAGGGAGCGTGTTCTGTTAGAATCGTACTAGTGTCCTCAGAGGTTCTGTGCGTTAGGTCTAACAGAACACGTATAATGAGGCATACGTTTTAAAACGGTTCCCAGTCTCACTGTAGTGGGTAAATTGTTAAATTAACGTAGTTATAATTTATTCATTTAAGCGCAAGCGTAACGATCCCGTTATTTACTCCGTCTAATCATCAAGACTATTGCAGATATCAGTGACGACCTGCGAGCAGCATTTATAATACTAAACCCTATTATATTATATTATATTATATACTTTTGCATACCCTCTTGTCTTCTTAGCTTCATATAATATTGATAATTGTAATACTTATGTTTCCTAACTGTGAATTCCCATTATTAACTTCACCTTGCATCCCATCCTTGTCCCCAAGCTTTCTAAGTCGGGACGAGGCACATTAGTTCATGGGAATTCATTTCTTATAACGGTGGGAGGGTGCCCAAGTCTGGTGTCGAGCCCTACAGGAGCACGCGGTGGAAATGGGGCGTGCTCCCTTTCCCACAGGGAGAGCCGTTCTTAACTGTGGTATTTCACACAACTAGGAAAAACGAAAATTTTATCAGCCTAGGGTAAATTAGGAACAGTCACACTGGCATAGGCAACTGAAGGAACACGGGTGGGTTTTAGTCAGTAAACTGACACGCCCTCCTGCTCCGCCCAGAGCGGGAGAAGTCATATGATGATTTCCCACCCAGAAAAAAAAAAAAAAAAAAAAAAAAGTATTGGTCGTCAAGTATCTAATCGTACATCAATCAGTTGATGTTACCGTAACGAAAACCACAAGTGTTCACTATATTATATTCGAGTATTATGCGGCCAACCCAATGTCCTTTTTTGTCGTTGATTCGTTGAGCTCCTTAAGTTCTGAGTTGAGCTACACGGTTACTGACAATTGGATGCACTGACTGGAATGGTCCACTCAAATCTGTATTGTTCTTTCCTCCAAAGACCACCTCCGAAATTAATCTGTATGGTCCCCATATGGCCTGACTAAGATTAATTCTGAACTTTGACACGAGACACTGTGACCTCTGCGTTTGTTTCGGCCTGTCTTCTCAGAGTAGTGACTTAGGATACACTGAACTTGTCTAGTTTTAAAACATACGTTATTTTTGGCGTGTAAAAGTGTTTATAGAAATAAATATCTTTTATAAGATAATGATGAATCCTTAGGAAACTTAGTAAGCTAAGTTTCCTAAGGATTCATCTGTTGGCAACTTCAAATATTTTAAACCATAATATATCTTTTGAGTATTTCAAAGGAAGCATTTCATAATTAATTAAAAATTAATTACGAACTACTTTCGTCTTTTGTAACACACAATTTCATTCGCTTCTATACTAAGAAAATAATTATAAGGACGTCGCAAAAGATCTATTTCCATTATACCCGAGAACGATATAGTTCGAGATCATTTTGCCGGGGAACAGTTTGTCGTCAGAGAAAAATAAGTAGAAATCCGGCCGAGGGTGATTCATATTCATAATGTCTTGGCGAATAATTAGTTTTCATTATTCACAAGGCTGGCCTGAAGTCTCCCGGGTAGGGAAGCAGGAAAATATCAAGGGACGAATTTGTTGGTTTTTCGAGTTTAAAATCTTGAATTAAAATTAGGTTGTGCATAGTTTAGGTATTCGTTGATGATAGCAGATGCTCGTTGTAAAGATTGAACGACTATAATCGACTCGACTATTAATCACAATAATTTATTTTTCAGAATATGGTACATTATTATAGTCTTAAGATTAGTCAATGGTATCATCACATTCTGCCAAATGTGGGGTGCAAATATCAGGTATATACATTTATTAAATTACAGGATTAGGTTAGTATTAACATTATTGATTGCATAATTATGAATTAAAATTACAATTTGATGTATATCAGATAAAAGTAATCATAAACACACAATTTATTTGGGATGTCAAAAAGTCAAAGTCAAATGGTCATGGTCTGGTCAGCATCATGCTGAGTGAAAGCCTTTTTGTCACAACGTGCACTTCTCGACTATTTCTGTTATTTGCTCGTACTTATGTTTTATAATGCACGTGTTTCTCTCTCGCTGATGGTCCCTCATGTGTTGGATGATTTGGTTTCCTTCAAAATGGCTGAGCTGAATGGTGTTGATCCACGCGACATGTTAGTGTACGCAGGATTTTGTAATATCTAGGTTTAAAAAAGTGTCCATGGAGTTTCTTGCCGATCTTGACGTTCAAAGTGCTTTTTAATGACTGTGACTTTTCCACCGGACCGATTCCTTGACAGTTAAAAGTGTCTGTTTAATTGAAATAAATGCTTTGAGCTTGAACCTTTTACAAGATGCTGATTGGACTAATTGGCTGATGCATAAGTTATTGAACGATTCCTTTGTTTATTTAACAGTGTCTGATAAGTAAAGCATAATATTTTCTATATTTTATATCTTGTGTAGATACATTATATTTACATAATTTAAAAAGCTAACAATCTTAAAATAATATGTACATATATAAAAAAAGAAGGGGAAATAATTAATGGGCATCAAAATATTCGTCCGCATCGCTGTCAATAGTAAACGCCGGCAGCATTGACACGTTGTATGGTAATGCTGAGACTTTGGCCAAAAAATAGGCCAGCCCTCTGGTCACGTGAAGAGTCCACAAACTGACGAAGTCATTATATTTTTTTATCGAGAATTTTAAACTGATAAAGTTTTAAAAAGGATAATATTAGATCAGATAGTTCTCCTTGAATTTACATGATTTATTTTGTCAGTTTTATGGCGTATCGCGATTTTTCCGTTAATGTCTGTATTATTGATCAAAGGGATGGCTTTAAAGTTGTAACTATCTACATACATTGTCCATAATACCTAAATCAAAACACTTCTATTGTAGATTGAACGGTGACAATACGCTCGGATATTGAAAACAAAACTGACACAAGAGTCGTTGTATGTAAATAAAGAGTCGTTAAGTTGCAAAAACAATTGAACTTCACTGAAGAGAACATTGTGTAGAACATTGTGTGAACATTGTGTACGATCTCGTAATTTGTTTACCACCCTAAGGTTGAAATGTCGCTTGCAATTCATAAACATACGTATCATATATTATCGTCATAACATACGACAAGTCTTTTTGTATAAGTGAAAGATAGACAATTTCAAACTTACTGAAGTTTTACTGAGAATGGTTATCAAAAGTGGTAAAGGGGCCCATGTCTAAATGATAATAGCTCCACAGGTCGATCGAACGTTAACTTACGCTTGCCGCGGTCGGTTCGTGGATGGGTTTTTTTTGGTTTCATTATATCGAGACCCCTCTTTACCTCGGAAAGCACGATAACGTGGAGCTTGACCCCACATTCAACTTGGGTTTTCCATCAGGAATTTCTCAGTAACAGTCTGGATTAATACCCGGTTGATGGCAATAGGCTCGCCCCCTAATACATGGCACATAAACATGACTGGCGAAATGTGGGTACACAGGTACACCTCTGTCTAACCCTTCGGGGATTACAGGCATGATGTTATGATGCTATGTTTATTTTATGGCGAAAATAATATTAGTTGTGTCATTATCTGCCTAGCCTTTTCCCAACAGTCGACGGCACGGTTGGCGCAGTGGTTAAGTAATTGACTGCTGCGCTGCGTGTCGCGGGTTCGATTCCGGCATGGTACAAATATTTGTATGACCTACAAGTGGTTGTTCCGGGTCTGGCTGTTTGTGTATGTGAGTTTAAATGTTTGTAAACGCGCCCACGACATAGGAGAAATTCCTAGTGTGGGGCAAAGTTTAAAAAAAAAACTATGTTGGGGTCGGCTTCCAGTCTAGCCGGATGCAGCTGAATACCAGTATTTTACATGGAGTGACTAGGCAGACCCAGTAACTGTAACAGTAACTGTCCCAGTATCGTATTATCTCGTACCTACCAGATAATACGATACCCCTTGGTAAGAGTGGTTGTCAGACTTTTGGACTTCAGACTACCCGAAACGACTGTCAAAGATCCGCGAATGACAGCCGGGACCAACACGGCTTAACGTGCTTTCCGAGGCACGGAGGGGTCTCGGTAAGTAAAGATGGTCACCCATCCACAGACCAACTGCGGCAAGCGCGATCGACCTGTGCGGCTGTTATTATTTAGCCACGGGCCCCTCAATATAAGTTGTGTCTATATTATATATTAGCCAGAGCAGTAACGATGTTTGCAGTAACAATATGAATACTTATGAATATGCAATGCCTAATTGTTCGGACCACTTAGCTGGATTGGTAGTACCAACAATATTAGTACAATCAATATTAGTTATAATCAAGTTTCTGCGCAACTCAGGGGAGAAATGAATTAGGCAAAATAATTGCAAAGAAAAATATTTTTTGAGGAGACTGGAGATTTTTAAAATGGGAGATATTAAGGTGGCTAATAACCCTTTTTTTTTATAGTTGGGAAACCATCATATAACTTCTCCCGCTCTGGCGGAGCGGGAAGGCGTGTCAGACTTTTACTGACTAAAACCCACCCGTGTTCCTTCAGTTGCCTATGCCATATCTCTTTCGAACAACCCGCGGCCTTGACAAGCATCGGCCCTAGCGGACCCAGTCAGTTTGTGCTGACATCTCTTTGAGGCGCGCGTGGAACACAACGCGCTACGGTGGCCGTGAGTCGGCTGGTGACTCCCGACGTCCAGGGCGTCTCCTGCGGCGACTAGGGTCGTGAGGGCGCAGAGATTGCCTCTCCCTCACGCGCTCCGCCTCCTCCTTTGCGAGCATTACTGCTTCGCAGAAGGAGGTGACGGCTTCCCATGCACTCTCGCTCCGTACCATGGCCTGGACCAGGGCCGGATGCGAGAGATCGCCGCCGCCGATCGCCACCACGAGGACGCGGCGGTGCTTCGCCCAAGCCGGGCAGACCTCCACCGTATACTCCACCGTGTCCTCCGGGCGATCCACACAGTGGCGACACCCTGGCGTTTCCTCCCGCCTTATCCTGAACAGGAACCTCCAGAAACAACCGTGTCCGGTGAGGCTCTGCGTCAGGCGGAAGGTGAGGGCGCCCTGGCGCCTCTCCAGCCACTCCTCAAAGAGAGAACTTATCGCCGCAATTGTGGCGTTAAGTCCCTGGCGTTTCCACCCGCCTTATCCTGAACAGGAATGGCTAATAACCCTCGTAATCAATTCAAGTTCAAATTAAATTAGCTAGCGAAACTCCGCAGACGTGATCGGTATCGATATCGAAACATGATCTTAAAATTACGAGAATTGCCACTCTGATCAAAAGAAAAACCTTGTTTTATAATCCTTATTACAAAACAAGGTTTTTCTTAACCTCCTTGGGTTAGAGTTTAACACAGTATCCTTCTGTAGCTCTATTTACCTTTAAACCACAACAACAGCAGAACATTGAATCCAATTACAGGCAACATCAGTTATATTAGATCATAAATCGTGCTGGGGTTTGATACCCAGTTATTAATTTAGTTGAGAGGCGCTGCGGCTGACAAATGACGACAGCGCCACGTGCTTAGTGGACGAGCATTGTTTTAACACCTTATTACTGTTTGCTTATATTTATATTAAACAAATCTATCTGCATGCGGTTAGACTGGAAGCCGACCCCAACATAGTTGGGAAAAGGCTAGGCAGATGATGATGATGATATTAAACAAATCTATCCATAATTCTGAGTTGAGCTACACGATTAAAGAAAGAAAATACATTTATTTAGCACAGGCTAACGACACACAATACTTGGGCTTGTGGCTAAGTAATAACAGCCGCACGGGTCAATCGATCAGGTTAAGCTACGCTTGCCGCGGTTGGTCCGTGGATGGGTGACCATCTTTACATACCAAGACCCCTCCGTGCCTCGGAAAGCACGTTAAGCCGTTGGTCCCGGCTGTCATTCGAGGATCTATGACAGTCGTTACTGGTCGTCAGAAGCCCGAAAGTCTGACAACCAGTCTTGCCAAGGGGTATCGTATTACCCAGTAACTGGGTTGTGGAGGTCAGATAGGCAGTCGCTCCATGTAAAATGCTGGTATTCAGCTGCATCCAGTTAGACTGGAAGCCGACCCCAACATAGTTGGGAAAAGGCTAGGCAGATGATGATAAAGACACACAATACACCAGAGGGGCAATTCTCGTAATTTTAAGAGCGTTAAATCTAGTCGCAGTGTCATCTCGGCGACAAACAAATGTCAAAAACTTGTGAAAATGTAGGGAAATTAGAGGTATTTTTGATAGATTGAGATCAGACTGTGAACGTTCTTAAAATTAAGAGAATTGTCCCTCAGGTCTGTACATACACCAGATAAAAAAAAAGTCAAATAAAAAGTGTAAAGTCGATGTAAGAAATTAGCAGAAAAGTGTGCCTCACAGCTGCGCCAGAAAGGCCCAGTTCAGCAAAAAATAATTACTGACAAATGCTTGCACTGACTGGACTGGTCCACTCAAATCTGTTTGGTGTTTTCCTCAAAAGACCATTTCAGGCATCAATCTACATGGTCTTCACATGATCTGATGAAGATGATGTCAGGAATTTAAAAGAGAGTGTCACCTCTCAGTTTCTTTCTTGTCAGAGTAGTCACGCCGATCTCATCTAGCTTTTTTTGAAATAATATGACGTCTAAAAGTGATTCCTATATCCTATTTACAGTATAAACAGTTTCATTTTAATAGTGCTTGAAAAATCTTACACACGGCGTCATTTTTCACGTGGGTATATCGGATACGATATTTTATCGTACATTGCAGTAGTAAGACGGGCTGGTGTCCGCTACACCACGTCCAACCGTGATTTTGAGTATGTCGGAAATGAGTAAGGAATCAGATGTGGCTCCTGCGATTCTTTTTCTGAAAACTTCTTAGCGACTTATTGGCTGATGATCGTTGCCCCACACTAGGAATGTAAGCTCACATACACAAACAGCCAGACCCGGAACAACTACTTGTAGGTCATACAAATATTTGTTCCGTGCGGGAATCGAACCCGCGACACGCAGCACAGCAGTCAATCGCTTAACCACTGCGCCAACCGTGCCGTCAAATGATTACAAAATAATGTTTCTAAGAGGGCGTGGTACTAAGAAAGAACTTTAAATCAATTCTTAATGTAGTACAGGCATTACACTTAGGTGTCGTGTAGTGTTAGTGAAAACAGGTCTTAGTTTCCGATCTATCCACTACGTAACATCGTCTGATGCACTTCAGATGTCTAAAAATTATCTGACCTTGAGTAAAACAAACAAATACCACAAAAATACGTGCAGATTTATCTTTAAAAAACAATGTCACATCTAGACAGTTTTGATCTATATCCTATCCTATCCTACTAATATTATAAATGCGAAAGTTTGTATGGATGGATGGATGGATAGATGGATGTTTGTTACTCTTTCACGCAAAAACTACTGAACGGATTTAGATGAAATTTGGCACACAGATAAACTATCTGTGTGCCAAATTTCATCTAAATCCGTTCAGTATTTTGAGATTAACACGTAGGATAGTTTTTATCCCGATATTCCCACGGGATCGAGAGTTATGCGGGTGAAACCGCGGGGCACAGCTAGTATACAATAAAGCTGGGATTTTATGATATTTGAATGGATGTTATGCTAAAGTGATAACGTTAGAAAACAGAGGAAAACATAATGCTTCTAGAATCTACCAAGTTAAGGTACAAACCAACAAAAGTCAACAAAACTCGAGAGAAAAAGGAAAGTAAATAATCGGTCCAAGGCTCGTTATATTACAGCAACAAACAAATCCACTGGGAAAGTCTAATTTTCCATTTTTTTCTTAAAATTGCATCGAAATCAGTTTCCAAAAGCACCCTCAGTTCGGCCGAGGTGAAAGTGGGGTGTGTAACTTATGAGAGGGGCAAGGTACAGGTGTTCAACGAGCCCAACTCGACCCAACAGTCGTCCGTTACAGGGTTTTGTAGGCTTATTGTCTCTTTACAAATTAATAAAACGGTACACTTTTAGTTTGCTTCTTATTAACTACGAAACTGAAATTTATGTGTGTTGTTTTTGGGTGTATTTGCAGTTTGGAATTATGCTTATTCCGGTATAGGGAAATAGGGATGAAAATTTTGTCGTTTTAGTAAAGAAATTGCCAAATTATACTGTACATACTGGGGTTTATTTATACAAGATGATTTAAGTTAAAATACGTTTAAACGTCAAAGATGTATTCTTAAACAGTCGCTAATCATTACTTAACTTTAAGTAACGTTTGTAATTCAAGGGGATAGTGTCTGTGTGAGATTTTCAGGGTGAAAATTAGATTACAAAGGTCTCACTTATAGTTTTATAGATACTGTAATAAACCAATAGAGAAAGTATTACTAGTCAATACTCAATACTCAATATCTTTATTGCTTTACCATATTGTGTACTTAGGTGGTATACATATAATTTAGATCATTATGGACCCTGTAGGGCACAGCAAAAGGATACAAGAGAGGAAGCCCTGTTTTAGGAGATAACTAAGTCTAAGTCCTTCAAGTTTTTCTAGGTTAGACACTTTGTTTTCAAGGTGCTAATATGTGGTTTACAGGAAAAGTAATTGCGCCCCGCGATTTCACCCGCATAAGTCTCGATCCCGTGGGAAAATCGGAATAAAAAGTATCCTATGTTCTAATCTAGGTCATGATCTACCCATGTGCCAAATTTCATCCAAATCGTTTGGCTATTTTAGCGTGAAAGCGTAACAAACAAACATACAAAAAATCAAATTTCTCTCTTATCTTTTCTGTTTATATTATTACTTTGAATTATATTTTAATATGTTTTTTAGGGCCTTTATATACCAATCACTACAGACTAGATGCAGAAAGCGGAGAAAATATCGCTGTGAAGCTATTTGGATGAGGCCTATCTCCAGCAGTGATCACTGAATTTCAACACTAATAAAAATAAAAAAAAAAACATTAAAACTAATTCCATATTAATATCACAGACTTCTCACTTAAGTTATATGTCTCCATTACTTCTCAAGTCCATCCAACGTTCTCTAGACATAATAAAACGCATATTAAATGCAGTCTGGATTTTATAACTAAACTATTTTATAAGCTCCAGGGGGCCGGGTGGTGCCGCCATAAATTAATACCTAAGACTTAGCTATCTAATGAGTACGTAGTGGCGTTGGTTGCAGTCATAATTTCTAGTCGTTATATGAAACGGCTGGTTTCAGATGCTTGATGTTGTAGTGAATTTATGTTTGTATGAAATTACGTGCTTTTTATGATAAATGCTGTTATGTTAATGAGTGCAATGCTAGTACGTGCTAACAATAGTGAACGATTGGGTTCGGATCTGAAACAGACTCTTACAAACATTCTGGGCTAATTAAAACGTTTCGTGCTAATTAAAACGTGTGAAGCAGCATAATCAGTCGTTCCCACTGCTGGCACACAGGCCTCCTCTCTGTGAGAGGGAGTGGGCAATAGGCCACCACGCGTCTTCGAATTTTTTGGTTCTAGGACATGTCCTTTTTTTCACGATGTTTTCTTTCACTATGTTTTGAGAGCAGTGGTGATGAAATCAAATACACAAAGTAAAGTGCCTGCCTGGTAGGCCAGTCACAGCGAACATTAAAATCGCAAACTAACGACTAGTTCTGAAAACGTATAGATATTGTTTTAAAAAAACGCATAGTTTAGGACTTAGATTGAGAAGACCAAAAAACGTGCGAAAGTTTCGCGGTTTTTCGAGTGCTGCAAAGTTAGCACAGGTCTTTCGAAGCTGCAAACTTGGATATACGCTGCTGGTAGTGGTCCTAACAACATATTAAAAAAATCAGAACTAGCCGTTACTTTGCGTTTTTAGCGTTTTTTAGTGTTAGATATAACTGGCCTATGGCCTACTCACGACCTACAACTCTTAAGTCATGACCGATACCACTGGGCCACCACTGCTCTGCATTGAAGTTATAAAATGAATAATAATGGCAAACATATTTGTCCCACAACAACTTTAGGACGTTGCAATAAATTAATGAGCGAGTCTGTAAGTATTACTAATTAATTCACACCGGTGTACCGTTCACCGGTTGATAACTCCCCGGTTATGTGAGACTGTTTACTGAACTTGTTGGTACTATGGGCTTCGGATACTCTATACTAGTCTAGACGGTAGCAGTTTGCTAGTAGTACCTGCCGGTCTATTCTGTAACGATCTCACCGTAAAAACTTTTGTGAAATGAGTTTGTCGTTCTATCTGATGCTAGGGATTGACACTATTGACTAGCTCACCTACGTTGCATTATAAGCCTTCACAAGATACGATACAGCTGCATTTGAAGTAGGTACAGTATTTTTATCTCACGAAGCGACGCGCGCTTACTTGCTTTACTTGTGGTCACCAATTGTACAAACACATTGTGAATGTGTTGTTGCTCTCGAAAACCATGAAAAAGACACACATGTGCTATCTGACATGACACGTGTAAATTGTTGAAGAATTGATCGGATAACAAATATACAAGACAAGACACACAAGATTAGAAGAATGTTTTTTTTTTTTTTGATAACAGTATGAAACTGCACAACCAGTTATCAAGTAGTCTTTATCTAGAAGTGAACCTGCCTCTTATGTTGAATGAGTGGATATAACTGGTAAATATAGCAATGACGTAGCTTAGTCTCTTTGAATGGCTGTTACTTAAGAAAAGCGAAATTTATATTAGGTCCTGGACACTGACAGTCGGGCTGGTCCACAAACTTAATGCCGCTCCGCGTGCTATGGAGCGGGCTAGACTCGGAGTTTTTTTGAAGGATAAAATCAGAAATGATATTATTCGGAAAAAAACTGGAGTTACAAACATAGAATGTACAGTAAACAAACTGAAGTGGCAGTGAGCTGGTCATGTTTGTCGAAGGACTTCTGGCCGGTAGAGCAGACAAGTCCTGGAGCGGGGACCATGTATTGGCAAGCATAATAATAATAATAAATAATAAATCCCTGGACATTTCACACAGCACCATTTGTCCCAAGCTAAGCAACCTAATGCTTGTGTTATGGTAACAAGATGGCTGATAAACTACTTATATACAATTTTTTTTTTTGTAAATACTTACATATTATAGATAGAAAAACACCCAGACTCGGAACAAATACATGTAGGTCATACAAATATTTGTTCCGTGCGGGAATCGAACCCGCGACACGCAGCGCAGCAGTCAATCGCTTAACCACTGCGCCAACCGTGCCGTCAAACGGCAAGCATAGTAGACAGCTAGATAGACCGATGACTTTTAAATGGTGACTGGGATAGACTGCATGCGGAAAGCGGAGGACAGGGTGTCGTGGTGCTACCTGGGCCTTTGTCCAGCAGTGGACTGCGATAGGCTGAGTTGATATTCAGAACCAAACCACAAAAAAAAAAATCCGAGACGAAAATATTTGTATCCAGTAAGGATACTTACTTTACTTTATACTAAACATACAGATTATCAGACTCACTCATACATCTTATATAACTAGTAAGTGCCTACATAACATACATTTATAATATACCTACTAGAAAATTATATGATTTTAGGATAATAAATATCTAGCATAATTTGTTACCTATTTCTGTTTTCTCTTTTGTAATTTCGCTTGCCACATTTTAATATCCAATCAAGTTTGATTATAATTTTCTTCTTCATTAATTCATTGAATCTCGGTCCCCTATTTTCAATTTCAATTAATTACAGCTCTCATTGTATTAATTAGTCGCATCAACTTCATTAATGTTCTAATTCATTTCAATTACAATCTAATTTACATTAATTCTTCAAATAAAGATCCCTAATTTTTCATTTCCGATTAATTTTTCGCCGTAATTTTATAAATCTGTTCGTTCTGAATAAATTCAAATTAATATAGTTCAATTAACGAATAGGTCCGCAGGTCGAAATAAATGCGACTTGGTGTTGTAAATAACTGACTTCCGAAATTCTTCGGTTTAAATAATAAAACATCAGTGTCTGAATGGTTTTTTTTTATTCCTTTTACAGAGCAGTGTTGGCCCGGTGGTAACGACCGCGACTTACGAGTGGTAGATCGTGGGTTCGAATCCAGACAGGCGCTTTACTGATGTAAATTATTTCATCACCACTGCTCTCAAAACGGTGAATGTAAACATCGTGAGGAAACCGTCATGTTCTAGAATCAAAAATTCGAAGTCATGTGACATCTACGAACCCGCACTAGGCCCGCGTGGTAGCTTACAGCTCACTCCCTCTCGAAGAGAGGAGGCCTGTGTCCCAGCATTGGGAACATTATAGGCTGAAACAGTAAATTGACACAATCTTCATGATATGGACTTAGTACGCATTAGAGTGCACTACTATCAGCTCTTTTGTCAGTTATAAATGTGATAATATAAATAGATTGCATTTTTGTTTATCTGGGAAAAAAACAGCTACTGATAGCGCGTTTGTACAATCATATGTTCATAAAGAAAAATATTGCATGTCTGTGAAAATCTTCTTTTTCAATTAAGGCATCAAACACCAATTTGTGTGGAGTAATGAATTGCGTTCAATTTTGTAACAAAGCTTAAATTGTAATAGAAGATGGCAGTTATCAATTTCATAATCAAATCTGTAATCTGAAAAAGCGAAAAAGAAAAATGTCTTTTTCTTTTTCGCTTTTTGTTCTCTTTTTCTTCTTTCTTATTGTTCATTTTTAAAATAAAATATTTTTATTCTCTTTAGGATTTTTCCTAGTGTTGCTTTTAAATAAAAGACTTAGTGCTGCATGATTAGTGCATCAGGAGGGGCCCGTGGCTAAATAATTAAACTGCTAAACAGCCGCACAGGTCGATCGTGGTTGAGCTACGCTTTGTCACAGGTCTGTGGATGGGTTACCATCTTTAGATACCGAGACCCTTCCGTGCCTCGGAAACCACGCTAAGCCGCCCTGCTGGCGTGACTGTCATTCGTGGATCTTTGACAGTCGTTACGGGTAGTCAGAAGCCCGAAAGTCTGATAACCAGTCTTACCAAGAGGTATCGTATTACTCAGTACGAGTAGGTAAACCGACAACGCCATTATGTCGTAGCAATAAGAGCGATTTTCGTCGTCCAAGTGCTACCACTGATGTGCCGTTGACTGTACAATAAACAAACGAGTCACATATATACATAAACTCACGCTTTCTTCCCTTGGGAGTAAACATAAACTATAGTACGCCACCTGTTCTCCTCTCATCCTTACAAACTCCTTTTGTGTCGGTAACGTTTATACATTAGCGGGGTAATTGCGTAACACAATCACTAGGAATGGCTATAATTTTGACAGTTCAACAAAATACGTTGCGGTATTTACGTTGTCGAGCAGACAAATTTTTCGAACATATTATGAAGCTATTGATTAGCAATATCCATCGAAATGATTGAGATTATGATTGATAGTGCGTCATGCAATTTGGGTGTTGGTAATACACACCTGAAGGCCAATCCCGTAATTAAAAACGTTCAAAATCCAGTCGCAATCTCATCTCGGCGACAATCAATGTCAAAAATGTATGAAATTAGAGGTATTTTTTTATGACAGATTGAAACTGAGATCAGAGGGGCAATTCTCGTAATTTTAAGACCGTTCACAGTCTGATCTCAGTCTCAATCTGTCAAAAAATACTTCTAATTTCCCTACATTTTGACAAGTTTTTGACATTTGTTTGCCGCTGAGATGAGACTGCGACTAGACTTTGCTCGTTTTAAATTACGAGAATTGGCCTTCAGACTGTGAACGTTCTTAAAATTATGAGAATTGCCCCTCTGATCTTTCTGAAGAACATCAGCAATAAGTGAATATACCAATGAGTCAGTTAAACAAAAACGTATTAAAAAAGGGAAAGAAAAACAAAACATCAGCGCGACATTGAGAATGTCTTCCTTGTACGCATGGGGCCGATTCGACCCCGCTCGTTCCACCTAACATTCCATTTATATCTGCTACAAGGCCCTACAGAGCCATGTAATTCCACCCAGTGTTGCCAACTCAGGGATTTTCCCCCTAATCCAGCGATCATAGTCAGGATTTCAGTGTTAGGTAGTTATTTCGGGATTTTTTTATTACACTCCACTGACCTGTTTGTATGAATTTCAAATTAGATTAGAGGGAAGAATACTAGGCCGGTGGTAAATTTTTATTTGGGTAACTGTAGTATAGACAAGGGAGTTTTAAAAATGGGTCGATAGGTCATTCACAGAATGCTGAAAAGTTGAACAATAATAAGATTCTGTATTTCTCGGGAGAATATGGTAACAACATTATGGTTGTAATATTCGTGGAAAAAAAAGTTAGTATTGTTCGAAATATTATGTTACTAGCTGCGCCCCGCGGTTTCACCCGCATAAGTTTCGATCCCGTGGGGTAATCGGGATAAAAAGTATTCTATATGTTAATCCTGGTTATAAACCATCTGTGTGCCAAATTTTATCCAAATCCGTTCAGTAGTTTTTTGCGCGAAAGAGTAAGAAACATCCATCCATCCATACAAACTTTTTATAATATTAGTAGGGTAACATGCGATTACATCAATGGGACTGGGCTGGACACGTTTGCCGCATGTCGGATACATTGTGGGCTAAACCACCACAGTATGGGTCCCTGAAAACGTCCAACAGCATCGTGGAAGACCCAGGCGTAGATGGTGGGACGAACTTGACGCCTATTCGAGGCATTGGTCCGTAGTACTTGCTCTGGATCGAGTTTAGTGGAAAAAGGAAAGGGATGGCTTTGCCCTGCCGTGTGACAATACGGGCTAATTATTATTATTTGAAAATATTAAAACATATTTATTTATTATGTTAATCACTTTTATTTTAATCATCCAAGCTACGACATTGCTTCTGTTCCTGAGCGAGACCCGAAAGAGCTTACCACACAGCCGATTAACATTATTTCTTGAACCATAGACTAAATACTAAATTAGTCTATTACATTATTACGAATATTATATATGCGATTACTGCACAGACCCAAAAGGTTCGGATTAGCTATGTTGTTCTTTAATTTGTCATGTGATAAACGCAGAGAAAACGGCAGTTGCCGCTTTATTTTATTAACCCAGTCACGAAAAGCAAAACATTCAAAATATACTCTATCACAGCATAAGGGCTAGTCTACACAATTCACCCAAAACTACCTTCCATTGTCTATGTTGATGACGTGTATAATTAAGCACGGTTTCCATTAGCGCATTGTTCCTACTCACGCCGACTTTCGCTTGGCGTAGTTTAAGGGCCGTTGATAGATGGAGCCTTTTGACGCCTCGGCCTTTTTTAGTAGTAGTGTTAATGGATGGCTAAATGTTTTGCGTTAATTTCGTGTGGTTGGGCCTTTATTTTTTTGGGACGGTTTTTATATGGGTAATTATTGGTACGTCGTGACATTGCATGAATTGATTGCTGTGGCTGCTAAAATAGAGAATGAGAAAAGATGTAAGAGGAGAATGAAGGTGAGGCGCCTATTCTCGTGTTGGCACTGGCTGGTTGGAAGTTTTGGTCCATTATCAGGTTAAATTAACAGAGTTTTAAATATTATTGGAATGAAGTTCTTTAACACGGCTTGCGATAGGAGAAAACTCAGAGGATTCTTTATCACGTAGCGAAAAAGCGTTATTCCCCTTCCATGCAATTTTTTCTCTCTCTCTCTGATTCTTTCTATTATATAAAGAGATGGAGACAGAAAGAGATAGTTTTCATGGTTTTCGAGGGCGGTAAAGCCAATAGTGATGGCCGTAAAGCGTAAGGAAACTAGTTCGGCAGGATTCCTCTGACCGTTAAAGGTTTTTTTTACTTTAATTATACATTTTCAGTTATTGAAGGCCTTCCTCTGAACTGCTAAGATCATAATTATTAATGAATACCATATTTACATTTAGTAGTCAAAAGACAACAAACCATTAAGCCAAGTGCACATTAAAGCCACAACGGGCCGCAGCGCATTTTATTTTCATACTAAAAAATACGGCGCGGCACGCGTGTAGTGTGTGTTAGTTTATACATATAAAATGAGCGAAAGTGATGAAGGAGGATTTTTCTAATGCGTTGCGTTGCGGTGCGGCGCGTGAATACATGGGTTAGTCACTTTCCATTCACAAAATAAATGATCGGTTTGTTCTACCCAACGATGACACAGCAATATCCTTTCATACCCCACTCTATCACGAAGACAAAAAACTTATATAGACCCAAGTCAAAATGACTCGGAGACAATAAAGAAATAGTTCGGGCCGGCGACACGTCAGCCCTCGCTCAGCAGTGGACCAACAAATTTAATCTTAGCCGAGAACAAACAATACACCTTTGTAAACCACTGAAATTCCTAGACCCGTCCATTGGGAGACTATTCTGAGAGGAACAGAGCGATAACGTTTCTATATACCCATCTATTTTTCTATATCGGATAGGGTAGCTTACGGCAATTAATTTACCGATGGTAAGCAATAATGGACACATCTGCCGCAAGTCAGACGATCAGTGGGCCAAACTTACGACCCAGTGGGTCCCGCTTAATGGCAAACGACATCGCGGCACGCCCAGATTGATATGGCGGGACGAGCTGGCCTCCTTGATAAAGATTGGTCCTTGGCAGCTCTGGACAGAGAGAGGTGGAAAGAGAGTAGGGAGGCCATTGGGCAGCAGTGGAACATAAATGGCAAAAAAAAGCAATAATGTTGAATGGGAAATGGAATTTAAAGCTTATCGAAGGCCGCCAAATGAAAATTAACTGATACAGTTACACTATCTGCAATGTTTTTGCATCCAATATTTTTAAAGATCTAGTGTAGTATCAGAAATACCATTGTCGAGTAGTGAGATGTTATAGGCTAGTAGAATGGAATATGTTAGTAATCAAAATGACCAGAATCTCTACACCCCCCTCTCTCTATCATCTCTCATCTCTCTCTCTCTCTCTCATCTTTCTATCATTCACCAGACTTTACGATCCAGAAATCACTGACGGTGCTCGCTTCTTCCACCTCCATCAGCATCGAAAATTCCGCACCATTGGTAAAAACACATTAAATCTATATTTAGGACAGAATACTGACCTCAATAACTAAAAGCTTCGCACCTTCTGAAACTGTTAAACCCTTGTCAAGGTGACCAGCAATCAATATTCGCGGAACACTACACAAGTATTAACTTCTCAACGTTAGAAGGGTGATGGGTAGGCAATAGTAGGTATACTGTTCCATCATTTTGATTGTTTTCTTCGGTTTTTGCAACATAGACATATAAGTTAGAAATCGTCTTGAGTAAAGTTTTTATAGCACTGTGTGATCTAAACTCGCAGTTAAGTCACGCATTTTTGTGACTTAAGTAGAATAGAATATGCTTTATTATGTCCACCATAAATATTACAGATATAAGTGTAGACATTTTACAAGGTGTGACACAATGGGCGGTCTTATCTCTAAAAGTGTTATTTTAAAGGCAACCTTTGGATGGATTTATAGAGAAAGGAGAGACAATACTGCAGGTAGTCTTTGGTGTACCATAAGTAAGTAGTGCATTTTTACACATAGAAAAGCGTGACTTAAGTGTGCCTTTAGGTCACATGTGCTATAAAATAGTATACGATACGAGTGACTTAATTAGTATTCATGCACGGCGTTAAGCATCCCATGTAATGTATGTATTGTACTATTAACTTACATTATGTACTATTAACTATGAATACATATCTCATCGTTTCTGCTGACGTTTTCAGGCGTGATTTTGCCGTGATTATCCGAGTTCGTCGAAATCTCCAATCGGGTGGAAATGGAAATTTACTACCGTTACGGAAGTCCTTTTGTCTTTTGACAATTACTTTCTCAATTAAGAGATAATTGTATGGTAATAGGTTCTTGGGAGAGGGCCATGTCCATCTGCTAACGCGGTTTGATTAAACAGGGGATCGTCATGAGAGAAATTCGAATAAATTGACATTTCCTTTCTATAAATATATAGGATCTGAGTTATACATATTTAGCTCAGGCTATGGGAAAATCATTTATCTTTGGATGACTGACGCAACGCCACCGCGTATTTTGGATGTGACCAGAGGTGTATTGCGGTTTTTATAGTACCGGATTTTGACATAGCATCTACAACTTTAGTTACTATAGGCCAACCGCTTAAGTGAGACGACTCCTGAGGTAGCAACATGGTGCGGGAGGGGTGTGACGTGATGCGAGAGTGCTTCGTTAACTTGTGACAACTATCACCCCTCCCGCACCGCGCAGCTACCTCAGGCAATGTCAGGCAATGTCTCAGTTAAGTGGTCGGCCTGTAGAATGAATGTTTTGTTACAGCACATTGGAACAGGAGTTTTTCTCTCAGCATCGCAAGTCGATTATGGTGTGACAAGGATCTTTTGAAGCTTAAATGACATTGAGAGAGGCCAGATATAAGCATAATCAACCTATAATGTTCCCACTGCTGGGACACGGGCCTGCTCTCTGTGAGGGGGTATAATACACCACGCGGGCTCAGTGCGGGTTGGTGGATGTCACATGTGTTCGAATTTTTTGGTTCTAGAACATGCCGGTTTCCTCACGATCTTTTCCTTCAGCGTTTTGAGAGCAGTGGTGATGAAATTAATTGCACAGAGCAAAGTGCCTGCCTGAGTTTGAAGTGGCGACCAACAAATAGTAAGTCGGGGCCGATCCACACCCCCACTGCTCCCACAGAGGGCGTTTTGAGAATTTGTATTGAAAAACAAGATGGCAGCGTTAGTTCCGATTTGGCTAATCGATACGACTAGATCTTCGAACTGTATAAGGGTCTTTGCAAGTACTATGTAGAATTTGTAAGCAGTAGTCTAGTACTGTTAAAGCAATCAAAATAGACGTCGCCGAGTTATTAGTCGACAGCAGGACGTCGCCGTCGCCACCAGTTGGCAAGTAGTATGTCTTCGCGAGGTCACTTGATGACAACTCGGCCTGGAGCGATACTAATTAGTTTCTGCCTATAGTGAATATTCTCTGTATATACTATACTATGTATTAAAGATATAGTTGGGTAATGGTGTTTATTGACTGTTTACTAGGACTCTTTGTTGTTACCCAGTTACTGGGTAACCCAATAACCCTTCGTAAGACTTTTGTTGAATACACAAAACTTAATATGTAAGTGATTGGCACAGGTGCTACAGTAATTTCAGCTCGTAAACACACTGAATTAGTATTCAAGATACTTCAGAGTTAATTTCAATACAAACACACTCACTAACACAATACACTCGGAGGAACATTTCCAGAAATAGGCACGACAATGTAGTACGTCGTCTGGAAGCGGTATCTAGCTAGAGATTAGTGCATCTCAGCGCACTACACAATGTTCTGTCGTGATCCGTGTACGCGGCGTAGCTTAGAATACGTGCCGATATTAATTCTAGAATGTGCAAACTTGGTATATTTTAGATAGGTGAGCTTTTCCAAAAGGTCGAACGCAAACTAAAACCATTTATCTTAATGAAACCATTTACATGCACTTTTGAATTGTCAAGGAGTCGGTCAGTCAGAAATATGAAGCTAGTTGCCCATTCCAAAGAGTAATAGGTACCTATAGAGAACGGGCAAGAAACTCCATGTACACTTTTTTATATTACATTGTTACAAAAATATTAGTTACATCATTAATGGTTGTGACGATAAAAAGGATGGGTACTTAGATAATATGCATATAGCAGTTTTGCGTGGATGTAACGCAAATTTCCCCCAACCCTTTCTAATGATTTTTTTTTGTGTTTTATTTTATCTTTTGCGTCATGTTTACCGCAAATAAACGTATTTTCTTTTTTCTTTATATAATTCTTAGGAAATTAACAGCATCCAGTAATTTGTTTTAATTTAGTGCGACTATTTTATGTGTGTTATCGAGGTCAAATATATTTCGCCTTCAGCTTACCCTTACCATTCTTCCTTTTACGATTATTTGCCAGTAAGTGACTAATTATGCAAGGCATTCATTTTTTGCTAATTTATCGATATCTATACAAACCCAATGGCAAAATCTGATTTGTTCACAAAACACCAGCAACCTAATCACCTAACACACTTTCAATCATAATCTGAATCACTTTGAAGGATATTTATTGCTAATCCATTGCTTCATATGTTCGAAAAATGTATCTGCTCAACAATGTTAAGAACGCAATTAATGTTATTGAACTGTCAAAATGAAAGCCATAATGTGTTATGCGATTACCTCACTGGCGTGCATTTTGTTGGCCTAACTGAGTTCTAACCTCTTTAAGAAAATCGTTTTCTACATTAAAATAAACCGCATGTAGTTCTGATTGGCACCTGGCTCCTCTATCTTAAACCATGTTCACTCGCCTATCTCCGATGCAGTGCTAATTCTGTCAACACTCAACGCTGCATTTCAGCGTTGAGTACCTCCTACCTACCTATCGCTAGGTACTTCGATACCTATAATTGAATCGCACCGGTATACGATCTACATCGGATAGCTACGCTTAACCTTTCAACGTATGTTGGTGGCCGACTAACCTACATTTAGACTGAAATTCTCGATGTCTGCAAAACTATGATTAGCCACGAATGAAAAACGAAAAAATTGTGATTAGAGTCACAGCAATTTTTTAAAAAGATTTTGCTTTGAGTAAAGTAATTACTATTCGTTGCTATGTCTCCTGGTATTTTATAACTAAATGTCTTATGTTGATCATATGAATGTTCTATCCAAATTGGAAGTAGGATGCGCGGGCTCGCGTAAGATGGAAGAAGTGGAAGGAGGCCTTTGCCCAGGAGTGACACAGAGCAAGCTAAAAAAAAAAAAATGCTTTATCAACGGGTCACAGTACGGTGATAAACATTACTCTAATCATTGCATAATCTTCTAAGACTTGTAGCAGATGTTCTGTAATTTCTTCCTACCACCATTGAAATAAGGTGTAAGCATAGGATATAAGCTATTAAATTGTATAATTCCAGAACCTAGCTGTATCATGTCATGAAACGAAAATTACTATGACCGCACGTTCCCAATATGATAGTAATAGAATACAAAGTTATGTGACCGAAGTCAGCACAGCTAATGTCATAATATTACCAGGAATCCAAGCATGCTGCCGTCCACAACAGGTTTGAGAACCTTCTAATTCCGACCACACTATACGTCAGGACACCGCTCCACAGATGCAATAGCTATAATTGAATCCACTGGCGACGGATCGCATCTGTAGAATTGGTTACACTTAGCAGCCTGTAGTACAGGTGGCGCTGGTGTAGATATACGGCTATTATGTCCCTATTGTATCTGAGAAGAGCTTTGATTTTAGAAGTCTGTCTGGATTGGTAGTCAATGGTGGGGCAGAAGGTCCTAAATAGGAGATTTTAATGGTTTAGTTTTGTGAGATTTAGCCTTCGTCAAAGATAAATAGCCTATAACGTTTCCACTGCTGGGACACGATCCTCATCTTTATGAGAGTGAGTAGGCCATTATCCACCTCAGTGCGGATTGGTAGTTGTCAGATGTTTTCGAATTTTTGGTTTTAGGAGAGACCGGTTTCCTCACGATGATGGCTCTCAAAACGGTGAAGGAAACCCTTCATTGTTTTGAGAGCAGTGTGATGAACTAAATTACACAAAGTATAGCGCCTGTTTGGGTTCGAACCTACGACCTAGAACTCGTAAGTGGCAGTTATTACCACTTGGCCACCACAGCTCGCTTTATTCAGTCTTTAGATATACAAAGTTTAAATTATTGTCGTATCGTCGTCACATTGAATACGTTATAAGACAAACTTCACCCACAAAACTATTAAGTACAGAATATCCTGCTACCTTGCAACACTCGGGCAACTGTTTCTATATAAAGCAACTGCATAATAGGCGAGGGGTCAATCGAATTAAGATGCACTCCGCGTCTTCCTGCGAGGGACCAGTTCACTTTGTGCACTCTAATTCATCATGCTAATTGTCGAGAAAATTGAATTTTAATTGAAGTGCCTTGAAAGTTCTGAATTAGTTTTTCCTTGAATAATAACGCAGGAGCTAATGCGCTGCATTTTTATATAAAGCCTATTATGATAAAAGATGGTAGCAAAATAGTAATGGCCGTGACTTATGAGTTGGAGTTGGTCGTGGGTTTGAACTCAAGCAGGCACTTTACTTTGTGTAAATTATTTCATCACCACTGCTCTCAAAACGGTGAAGGAAAACATCGTGAGGAAACCGCCATGTCCTAGAAACAAAAATTCGATGACATGTGACAACCGCCAACAGCACCGGGACCGCGTGGCAGATTACGGTCTACTTCTTCTCATAGAGAAGAACCCTGTGTCCCAACAGTGGGAACATTATTGGCTGAATGCATGATGAAAGGTTGGTAATGGAGTTTTCGATCGCTTGTAATGAGATTTAATTTTCCTAGCACTAAGCGACACCTAAATTAATGCCTGAATAAAAGTGCGCTGTTGAATTTTTAACCCTAAGCTCAGTGCCCCAAAGCTGAAAATACAATAGCGCATTTTTATTCAGGCATTAAGCGCGGTCAGAATAGGGCGCAATGAGGTGCGTTATGACGCGATCGGTATGCTTTTGTTTTCTGCTGCGTTCCATGTGAATACAAAATCGAAGGTCCAGCTGCTGTACCAAAAAACAGAACAAAAGCAAGTGACATTGACCGCGTTGGGTCGCACCGTGCGACGCACCGCAAACACGGGCTGCGGAGTGCACACATATGTGCTCAACTACATTTTTCATTGTTGGATTATTTTAAGCATAAAATATTTACAGTTGTTTATCGCATTTATATTCTACTGGCTTTTGCCCGCCGCTTCGCCCGCGTAGTGGTCGGAAATTATCCCACGGGAACGCACTACCAGGATAAATAGTATCTTATGTCCTATAACAGGTAATGGTCATGTGCCAAATTTCATCCAACTCCGTTCAGCCGTTTTAGCGTGAAAGCGTAACAAACAAACATACAATTTCACTTTCAAACTATTCAAGTTGTTGAATTATTTATTCAACAACTTGAATAGTTTGAAAGTGAAATTGAAGAATGATTTTTCGTAATCGATTTCAAACAAGCGAGTAATTAGAACCAGCTCCCTTGATAAATGATAAATGATTTTATTTCTGTAAGCAGGTTTATTCATACAAACTTTTGTACACGTCAATCATATTTTAAAAACTAGATGAGGTCGGCGTTTCCTATCTAACGAGAAGAAAGGCCGAAACAAACTCAGAGGTCACAGTCTCTTTTAAAGTTCAGACATAATCTTGATCAGATTATGTGAAGACCATGTGGATTGGTGTCCGAAATGGTCTTTTGAGGAATTAACCAAAAAGATCGGACCTGTCCAGTCAGTGCACGCGTCTGTCAGTAATCGTGTAGCTCAACTCAGAACTTGAGGAGTTCAACGGCAACAATACCAAATAAAGGACATTTGGGTAGGCGGCATAAAGTACTCAAAGTACCAGACCAATATTGAAACTAAAAGAGAACGAAAAAAAAATGACCACATAGTCTCTCACACTCACAATTAGTAAAATAATACTTTACAAAGTAAATATTCATGTAATTTTGTATTTAATTATATTGGGCCTTCCAATTTCTCTTAAAAAACAGCCCGAAACATTCTCATGCCAATCCACAACAACCCTACTCCCCGTATTCATGACAAGCCAAAGATATTCCAAGAAAAATATTCTGATGAAACAAAATCCCGACGATACAATGAAGTATGTATAAGGAACTCTATCGAACGGTATACTGAGTGAGAACCATTCGCTATTAATTCGCAGTATCTGCTTCTAATGGATTCCTGCAATCTAAAGCCACTTGATGACAATGAGTACTGAAACCGTCTTGTGCTGCGTTCAAACGAAAAAAAAAGAGTAAGCGCAAGTTTTTGTTTTAGGCTGAGAAACTGTTACTGTATTATTTTTTATCTCAATTACGATTTGACTAGCTTCTGTCTGCGACTTCGTCCGCGTGAAATTTCGCCCGTCCGCACAATCACTTCGTTTTCGCTTAGCGTTCTTTCTGATTTTTTTTATTTTTGCTCGGCTCCTAAGGGTCCTATCGTGATGTTAATAATAGCATATAGCCTTTTTAAAGAATTGGGCTATCAAATGCAAAAATAATGTTTCAAATCCAACTGGTGGTTCCGGAGATTAGCACGTTCAAACAAATAAAAAAATATGTAATCCGCCATTTTGTGGCAGCAGCCATCTTGGACCGATTTTCATCAAACATAGCTAAGAAAACTCCCGATGAATTCACCTTTCAAACAAAAAAAAAAAAACAAAATCAAAATCCGTTCATCCGTTCGGGAGCTACGATGCCACAGCACAACACCCCGTCATTTTTGCATCGGGGGTTAAAAAACTCATCAGCTTTATTAATAGTAAGTATAGATAGATATGAGTTTAACTAACGCTGCGTTAAAACATAAATAGTAGGTGCATTTCAGATTTTATTAGAAAGCTCTTTATTCAGCAGCGTTATTCATTTAGAGTTATGAGGAACAGGGTGTAAAGTTCACTCATACTCCATAGAAAAGGGAGGATCCTCCAACCAGACGGGTGTTGTGTCTGGCGGGCAATTGCCCAACGATTGATGTTGGGAAATTGTATCTATGCTAATTGCTCGGTAAACCCTGCTTGCGAGATACAGGATTTGCGTGAGGTCAGTATGACGCGTTGTTTGCATGTGGCGTTGTAGATACCGCTACATACACTTGCAAGTAAAACTTTTGTCAGAAAATGTGCGACAAACTATTTATTCGAATGTAACTTGCAAGTGTAATCTACGTAGCAAGTTCCTTTTGCAAGTTTCTGTACAAGTGACCTACTGAAAATTCAACTCGAGAGTTTTTACCGTTCTTGCAAGTAAATATCAGCATCATTCTCTTGCCCTTATACGAGTACATTCATAAATATATATGTATATATCTGTGTATCTATTTTTGTGTATTGTATAAATAATGTTTGCACCAACGACAGTCCCATTTTATGTCCAGGAAAATCACTGTCCATTCTAAGGTTGTCTGGAAGAGATCGCAGTAATGCGATAAGGCCGTTGTATTGTATATTTTGTAGTGTTGAATGTATTTTTTATGCTATGTATTTTTGTGGTGTACAATAAAGTATATATAAATAAATAAATATACTCACGCCTTCTTTCCATGGGTAGGCAGAAACTATTAAACGCCACGTGCTACGATCCTTTCATAGACAAACACACACATAACATACTCCCTTTGCCTCGTTTAAGTTCATACATCACCAATAAGGTGTAATATGTCCTCTTAGGGCGTCCCCTTGTCTCAATGTACAGACGCCAGCACATCAAGCTACCCGAAACTGTCAAATTTTCCCAATCAACATTGAACCTAATGGTTTAGCGATAAAGTTGAAAATCTATTAAAGAAATTTGACAGATTATAGTAGCTTGACGTGCTGGCGTCTGTATTTATTTGGGGTCGGCATAAATGTCTTTTTCTTTCATACTTATCTAATTAGTCCTCATCTTAGTATTCACCACTTTTCTAGCTATGATCATCTTTTACACAGTCCACATCGTTTCTAAGGTCTTACCCTACTCTTATAGCCATCCAAATTCAAAATAAATGATTGGGGTAAATATTTCCTGGTACAGCGGTGCTCCCAGTTACTGGTGCGTCAATCATCATGGTAGATTGATACGCAACGCACCTCGCAAGTACATACAGGTACATTACACCGTCAAATTAAGCGCGACGTGATACTCGCTAATGATGTGACATCAATTGCCAATTTCGTGGCACGTCGTAAATGTGGATGTTTTGATATACCCTATAACTCTGTTGGTATGAAGTTATGTAGGTGGGTATGTATGGGTAAGTTATACTGTGATGTACAGTCACGAGTACCAATATGTCAACACTTGCCAACTTTCAATTGCAATTTTTTCGTGAAATAACGAATGCAACGTTGAAATACGACACATTACATAAACCTATGGGTTTGAAAATACTATGTTCATAACAACATAAAATTAAATAAAAAAATAAAGGAGTAAATCGCTTTTGAATGAAGCCGACTGTACTTTTGCTCGTGACTGTACAGCTAGGGAATTTAATGTTAAGCAAATACACTTTTTGTCAATTTATAGTCTTATTGCCATTACAAGAACGTGGATTTCATACAATTGTCAAAGAATGACAGTTGTGATTTGGATGTACGTTCAATTTAAGTTCTTAGTTCATTTTCTTAACAAATAATTTCCCTGAGTTTACCTTTTAGTCATATTACAGAAAATTATACCTATTTGGCTCGTCATATTTATGTTAACTATTAATAATTGTCATTGCATTATTCCAAACAGCACCCTAATTGCGTAACACACTATAAATTTTAATCTGAATCATTTTGAAGGATATTGCTAATACATTGCTTCATATATTCGAGATCTTTTTCTGCTCAACAACGTAAATAACGCAATGAAGGTTGTTGAACTGTCAAAATGAAAGCTATTGCTACTGACAGTGTGTTACACAACTGGATTTATTTGGTGGAGCCGTCAGGCACACAAACCATTGGGAATTACATAGAATAGAATAGAATAGAATACTCTTTATTGTACACCATACAAATTTCAGAACATAAATATATAAAATTTTACAAATGGCGACGCAATGGGCGGTCTTATCGCTAAGAGCGATCTTTTAAAGACAACACACTACATACTTATATACACACTTACTTTTTCGATGAATAACAGTAGTTTAAAATTAATAATTTATGCTTGTATAATATTTAAAACAGCGGCTACATTCACAATGCATTTAATTTCCATTACTTACTTATTGCATTTAACCACTAATTTAAAGTAATTATTAATTCATTTAATTAAAAGTAAATAAAATTAATTATTAAAATAATAACCACAAAACATTCTGCGACTGTATTGTTATAGTCAGGGACGCACCGTTGTCGACAGTTATAGGTTTTATTTTATTTTATTTGGGAAAACAAACAATCGTACATCGTATATTATACAGGGTGGCATTGACATCGGCGCGCAAACATCGTGAAAAGGTTACACCTGATGCCATAAATAAAATTACGAAAGTCATTCGTCTCGGAAATGACCGGTTAAAAAAACTAACATTTTCGAGTGCGCAATGTATTGCAAACAACGCGATCAAAACGCTCCGTGGATGACGCGCGTGCGCACGCGCTACCTACCGCGATACCTATACATTGCTGTTTTAAGTGAAACAAGTGAATTTACTATTTTTTTATTGAAAATGTCACTGGGTTAGATAGAAATAATGACTTTATACAGTTTACAGTAAAACAAATTGCAGAAAAAAAACGTAAAAATTAAAAAAAAGCCGGCGAAAAATTTCAACGCAGGGGTGTCCAGAATCATGTACTCAATCCATGGTAAGCGGTTGCACGTCGATGTCCCTGCCACCCTGTATACAATACACCGTATGCTGTAAGTAAATGTACAAATCCACTACGTGATAGAGGTATACACTCGAACACTTGTACAAATCAATTTATTGGTACTCAACACAGTAAAATAGTAATTGTAACTCAAGAACACTTTCGTCGTCTCTAGCTGAGAATGCAAGACCGCTATTCCCGCCCTTTTTCTTTAAAAGTCATCTATGGGTTGCCATAACTCAAAAGCATAAAATGTTTAAAAATGACAATGCTGCCACCCACAAATAATATTAGTTAATTGTCGATCATTATGTATGCTAACATACGTTTCCACATGTTACTAGCTTATTGTAGATATAGTTTTGGTAAACTTAAATAAAACTCAATATATTTACAATACATTTTTTTCGTTATCTCAAAGTCGAATAGTTAATACATACTTAAGTAATACATAATAATTAAAAATTTCGAGCAAAGCGCTTAATAATTTTGTTTTTGTTTGCTTAGTTCTGTGAATGCGGCTGTATCGAAGGATATTAAATTACCAAACAGATCCTAATTAGCAGATTACGCATTACCAATTACCATTGACATGTATGATGTTATCCTTATCAACGTGACATTAACTCATTGGTTTAGCAGCACAGTATACAGTTACTGATAATGCTATCCTGGGCAAAGGGAAATTGATTTTATCGATTAGTTAATTAACCTGTAGTGCTGTTCTTCAAAAATCTTGCCGTGAAAACTTAAGTGAAGTGAGTTTGAAATGAGCTGTCAATATTGTGAATCCCTAGCATGACATGGAATTCAGTTTACTTCAAGCTCACTTCACCTAATTTTTTTACGGTGAATAGACCGGCTGTTATATGTAAAACCCTACGGTAAAATCTATTAGACATTTACACCGATAAAAATACGATATTTTATGTAGTTCCTTCCAGTTGTTACAAACAAGTAACTCGACCAACTAATGAGATCATAATTATTAAAACGTCTAAACGAAGCACCATCGGATATAACCGTTGCGGGCATCGGCCGGTAAATGGTAAATAATTGTATTCGGATACGAGAACAGCTCATGGGCTTCAATTAAATCGAAACACTTAGAAATCGATTCAATTCGAAACGTTTCAATGCGATGCTCGTAATCGAATTAAATCGGATCTCACTCGGTTCTGAACGGACGTTTTATTTTTCCTACGCCAATTTATATCCGCTTCGATGCTGCGTTTTTAATTATTTTTCTAATTGGATACAAATTAGTTTCGTATGGTAAAATCGTTTTGTAATATAAATTAAATCATGCGGTCTGTATTTTAAGAACCGTCTGCGTTCAATGAAATTGCAGTTACACTCATTTTTGCTCATTTACGCTACCATTACTTATTGATAGGTACATTTTTCATTTCCAATTTTTCAGAATAGTAATTTAAAAGCCCAACTAGCTGACACATCGTTGTTATTAACGGTTCTGTTAATAAAACAGTAATCTATGTTAGTATTTCTCTTCTATGTTTGGCCACCTGAAATAATTTAGAATCAGCCGATCTATTCTGTAAAAACTTAGGTGAAGTGAGCTGTCAATAGTGTCAATCCCTTGCATTAGGTTGAATGACAGCTCACTTCATCTAAGTTTTCACGGTGCTATTTTTACAGAATAAATCGGCTGCTTGTCATAGGTATTTGTAAGAGATATCTTATTAATGCAGGCGTCTGTGCAACACTATTTAGTTACAACATTATAATATTACGCCTGTGATCCCCGAAGGGTTAGGCAGAGGTGTACCTATAATAACATAACACCCACATTTCGCCAGTTATGTTAAAGTTCAATGTAACAGGAGGCGATCCTATTGCCATCAACCGGGTACTTATCCAGAATCCGGACTGCTATTGAGAAATTCCTGTTTGAATACCCAATAACACTTTGCCTGACCTGGGAATCAAAACCAAGACGTCATGCTTGGCAGGAGCGCTTGCAACCACCAGACCAACGAGGCATTATTTTTGGATTTATTTATAAAGGTTTACCTACAGCTTCTGCAGACAGTATAATTACCTACAGGGTGGATTTTTGAGACGGGGCAGTAAGGACGGCTACGGCCTTTGCCGTTGTTGCTACAGGAAATCGGTGTTAGGAGACTTTCCTTAACTTTTTGAGAAAATTTTGATTAACATTCATAGATTTTGAAAAAAAATAATAGTCAGCAGGAAAATGGGCAATTTTCACAAAAGCTTTTTTTAAAGCCGACCGATCCTGTTTCTTATAAGGATGAAAAACCTCTATTGGACCAACTGAGAGTACTAGAAAAGTCAGAAATCGCAAAAGACTTTTCTCATAGAATTCACAGGAAGGAGAGTTTGCCCTTGACATCACTTGATTTCAATCAACATCTTAGGAGATATCATAATTCTAAAATAACTCCGCAACAAAATCTATATCTACTTAATTTGTTTGTTTGAACGCACTAATCTCTGGAACTAAAAGTCGGATTTGAAAAAAATATGTTTACATTTGAAAGCCCAATTCTTTAGGAAAGCTATAGGCTATTTAACATCACGCTAGAACTCTTAGGGGCCGAGCATATAGAAAAAAAAGTCAGAAAACGAAGTCGGTAATAGCGCGGGCGGGCGATGCGATGCGACGGGGTGGGTCGGGGGAACAAGAAATTTCACGCGGACGAAGTCGCGGGCAGAAGCTAGTACAAAATAAAGAACCAAACCACTGGAGCCCACATAATCAAATTAAAATAAGCAGCTGCGAACTTTTTCTCATTTCGTACAAAATAATAACAAAGTTTATCCATTAACATTCTTTTATTCTAAATGAGCATTGATGCTGGTCACAGCTGGGCTTAACAGCATTGTTGAGCCCCAGGCGTTTGTCAAACAAAAGGGTGGGACTGGTCCAAGGGCACCTTAAGAAAAGGGCTCTGTTTGTATTGTAGGAACCCAAGATCCTTCGGATTTGGCGAAGTTGGAGACATTAAAACTGGAAGGGGATAATGAAGATTTAATTCGTGATTTATTTATTTATTTATTTATCCTCACACTGGAATGCCATACAGCAATTTCACCAATAGAGCGAAAAATCATTTCATGTGTGAGATTTTTACAGAATATAACATCTGGATTAGGACTTACATGATACTTTCTATCCCGATATTCCACAGGATCGAGACTTGTGCGGGTGAAACCGCGGGGCGTAGCTTAGGTCAGTATCTACTTAATTTGCAATTTGTAGTTCAGTGTACACATAAGGCACTGTTTATTTCGTATTTATAAATTACTAGCTGTCACCCTGCGATCCAGGATGAAAAGAAGCTTATGTCCTTCATGTCATGGTCTACCTATTTGCCAAATTTCATCCAAATCCGTTCATCCGTTTTGGCTTGAAAGCGTAACAAACAAACTCACTTTCGCATTAATAATATTAGTTAAGATTTATATTATTTAATACTTTAAGCACACAAATGTACAGAGGTGTACTGCCGTTGGCAGTTTTTATTGTGGGATGTAATTATTTTAAACCTCTTTTCTTTCTCTTTTTAACCTTTAATCCCGAGAACGGAAAAACGTTCCATTTACAAACGCAACTCCTTAAACCAAACACTTACCCTTTTCCCGAGTTTTCCCCCAAACCCTGCAATACATAACATACATACATAATCAGCCTATAATGTTCCCACTGCTGGGACACAGGCCCCCTTTCTGAGAGGAGCAAGAACCCTGCAATAATGAAACGAAAAACCAAACCGGTGAGCACATCACACATGTAACAAATCAATCCGGTCTCACTTATTGCGAGAAATCCGCGGCGCCCCGTGTAAATTGGAAAAAGTAATTGAATTTAAAATGTGTACGCACCGAACGGGTTGAAAAAGCGATGTGCACGGTGATAATTTAATAGTGACCCTGTTATCTGCTGACGGGAGTGCAGAGGGTGTTTTGTGATGGGGACCTGTGTGCTGGAATACTTAGCTTTTGTTCGGATTGGAGGGTAAACTTTTGTTGAGCTAATTGAATTCTGCAGTTCAGGGTTGGTTGTTTGCTGTTGATGGTATAAAAAGTGATGGAAGGCTACTGTGTCAGGTTTCATTTGATTTACATAAATCTTGTAGGATCGAAGAAAATGTTTGTATATTGGAAACGAAGAGCATCCATGCTAATTTTGTTTTAAAACTGGCTGATCCGACGACCTTCTTACCGCCTCAGAATCAATAAACGTTTTATGAGAAAATGAATTATCTGTCTATTATTACGTTTTTCGTGAATTTTTCCCATGTTTTAATAGTTATTCTGCTATTCGAGGCGGAGATAAATTCAATAAATCAAATATTATAAAAGTCCGTTATACGTTCTTGAGTTATTAATGGTGTAACTAACCCGACTTTGTTTTATTTATATATATAAGATACACAGACGAATTCATTATATGTAAAGCCTTTTATTATGTACTTAAGAAGCAATTAGAATTTATAAAAGCACGTAAAATCAACACACAATAATCCTTAAAGAAACTTGTGCATTCAAAACCAACTCAACAATAAAAACAGATTAACACGCCATTATCGAACCTAAATCATGTGCAAATAAAACCTAATCTTCTGCAAACATTTGTCGTTTTGTGTTCGCAAACAAAAGCGAATCGCGTGAAAAGTAACATCGCACATAAGATATTGTAAACAAAGTTCACGCGGACGGGGACTGTACAAATACTGCATTGAATCTCAAAACAATTATTATAAGAAAACATGTCGAGGGGCCCACGTATTGTGTAGGATTTACCTACGTATTCAATCATTTGCGTGGGATTTGTTCTAGATTTTTCAATTAAGAAGTTGCTTGCCTTTCCTACTTATTTAATATAATCAGCCTATAACGTATATGTGTATATATACCTATATCACTGCTGGGGCACAGGCCTTCTCTCTGTGAAAGGGAGTGGGCCGTAATTCACCACGCGAGTACAGTGCGGGTTGGTAGACCTTCCGATTTGCCCACTCTATAAATATAAATTATTTTAGAGTGAAGTATAGCAATATTAAAAGAAGCAAATGGAGTATGAAAGGATCGAAGCAGGTGGCGCTATGTAGTTTCTACCTACCCTTGTGGGAAAAAATGCGTGATTTTATATTTATGTATAGGTACCAAAATTATATCAATATCAAACACAATGTATTTTCAGGTAACTATACAAAGCTATGAACTACTTGGTACAATATAAGTACACTTGTGTTGAAGGTAATTAGTAGTAAGTACTTACTAGTACTCGTTGCAAAATACATATTGTTCGCAGAATTACGAAGAAACTTTCAGTATAATAAAGTTGCTCTGCGTTGATTTTTTCTCGGAACATTGTCTTTTACTTTATTTTTATCCTTGTATTGAATAACAAAGACAAACTAGATATTCATGAAATATTGGTCTCTAGTAAAATAACATTACCATGTCTTATACTTTTAAACAAAACCGATAAAACATCAATAAAAATAAAATCATTTTCATAAAATAATGCAATTTAAAAAAGCTTCTAATAAAAACTTTTTCGAATAAATCTGATATACCACCTCCATACACCCTAAAGAGATTACAAGCGTAGCAGAGATAGCACGGACTGGCACGAAACACCACACTGACGTTCGAATTTCGAACGGCATCAGTGCGGTCGTGGCTGCCAATCGTACCCAACCAAAATGGCGGCTAGA
Organism: Apamea monoglypha; assembly: GCA_911387795.2. Taxonomy (NCBI): domain Eukaryota; kingdom Metazoa; phylum Arthropoda; class Insecta; order Lepidoptera; family Noctuidae; genus Apamea; species Apamea monoglypha. Next base: position 2,139,738 of record OU426923.1, on the reverse strand, counting down.
ACAGGTGACAGGTCGAAATGGAGACGAAGAAAATGCTCCAAAAGTCCTACAGAGGATGACAACGATTGTGCGAGTCTCGCATGGCTCCTAAACTTCAGATTGGACGATTTCGTGAACATCAAAGTGCCAGATGACGAGCCCGTGGTAAAAGAGCCGAAGGTGGATATTCCTGATACGCCGCCAGCGCTGAAGAAGCCCCCGTACACATACCCTGAGCTGATAGAAAAGGCTCTGAGGGAGAATGGAGAGTTGACAGTATCAGCGATATACCAATGGATCTCGTGAGTAAATTTATTATTATATTATTTTCTGAATCACAGTTCACTTTTTTGAATACTAAGGATTGTGATTTATTTATGTAGATATTTGCAATCTTGTTGGTCATGATTTCCTAATAATAAATATTTATATAAGATATATCTTTGCTAAAAGTTGCGTCGTTCCTCGTTCTCGACTTGTAAGATGTTTGTGTAGTCTTCCTGGAAAATCAATCTTTCTAGTGACTCTTTTATAAAATTCATTAAAAATAGCTAAAAACACTGTTTAAGTAATTCGAAGAAATGCTTCTTTTGAATTGTCAGCGCTTATATAAAATGATACGGTATGGTACGACGCAACACTGCGTCAAAGACGCTTGCTGATGTGTCATACTGTGATCCTCACGCGATGATAAGAGTTATGGTTTCAGCAGAGTTTGGAAACAGCTTTCCTTTCTATAAATTTTGGAGCAGTGGGTCGTATTAGGGGCGTTGCGCCATGCTAGCTTGCTCTGCGGTCATCGCACATCATCGGTTACTTTTCTTAGGAGTAATATGATGCAACTAAGAACTCGAAGAGGATATTCAGCAGCATTATTCAGTGTTCTAATAATCACACTATTCCTGCACCAGTTTGTTTTTAGGTCATCTTTCTGATTACGGATATTTATTTATGAATGGCAAAGTTTAACGAAACGGTATTTTTCTAAGGCTATGCTTAGCCTATAATTAGGCTTAGGCTATAATTAGCCTATAACGTTCCCACTGCTGGGACACCGGCCTCTTCTCTGTGAGAGGGAGTGGGCCGTAATCCACGAGGCGGGCCCAGTGTAGGTTGATATGCCAGGGCTATGCTTAGCTGCAGATATTTTAATAATTTTTTAAGCAATTAATACCTTGGTCAACACTGAGAAGTCTTGTCAATTTGTAATTCTATACTTTATCCCCTCTATATTCATACATGTTGCCTAAAGTTAAGTAGTCATTAGCTACTGTGTTTTACCATACATTTCTGACGTTTAAACGTCACTTAGCTTTAATTATCGTTTACAAATAAATCATTACTACCAACCATTACTTATAAACTTAAGTCGCTTTTCGTGTCAGTCTGTGACCGCTTGTCCTTTCAAACTGCGCAACGGATTTTGATGCGTTTTTCACCATCAGGGAATTTACTCCGGAAGGTTTATGTGTATACTATACAAATATTTAACTATTATGATAAAGAAATCTCGATGTTTTGTCAAGTCGTGCCAAGTAGGGGCGGGTCGCTAGTAGAATCATAATAATAGAAGGACTTGAAAATTACTTTTCTACCTTTATTCTCCAATCAATCCATTAAAACCTTTTACACCCAATTTCACATAACAAAGGCTGAATATCCAATTACGCGGACAAAAGAAAATGTTCCGATGTTACTTGGGTACCATTCTGTGAGGGGTGTAATTTCTATTTGTCGGCATTATAGTACAATTTCTTCATTGTTTGGGTATTGTATAGATAAAGTGAACGGGTAATGTTTGATTTGGGTTTATTGTTACCGGTGATGGCTCCTCTTTCATGACTAATTAGATGTCGACTTCTGTTTTGTTTTAATATGCCATGATATACTTCAATGGAAAACATGCAGTTTTAGGAACGACAACAACGATTTTGTAACGCACCCGTAAAGCTGAACGGATGCATACGCATTCCATACAAAATCGTTGTTTTCTATGGACAAAAGCTGAACAGAGCTGAATAAGTGTGGTTAGTCCCTATTGCTACGTTTTTGCATTTTCAGAAATTTTCTTTGGTAATTTTATTGCCTACAGATAGTTGTTTGGCCTTCTTGAGTTTGTGCATAGATAGTTTTGGGTTGCTGCTTACTGAACCAAAAGTGGGTTCACTAATGCAACAAGCTGGATTTGATATCACAGTCTGCCCACCCGCTGCTCAATGTGGTGGGTGTCACTGAGCTATTGCCTCCTTTTGTTTAGTAATAGTAAAACATAATCATTATAAAAATCAAATTTAAAATGCATAGAAAGCTAGCCATGGATGATAACAAGCGATACCTGATGCTATAAAGTAAGCTTTAACCTGTCATATTTACTGTGTGTTTATCATTATACCTGCAAGCTATTCAAACAAGATGACTAACAATCTAATAAAAAAGTTCCCCTTTCATAGTGAGGGATAGATTCACGAATAAAATATAATCAGTAATAAACACACACACACAGAAGGTTTGTTTATAATAATTTTATCTTTATCGTAGATTACGGCCCACCCCCTCTGTACCTATATGTACACTACACCGACCCCAAATAAATTGGGATAACAGTGATGATGAATAAAGTTACCCTGCCCAACCTAGGCACCACCCACCGTCAAGAAAAGTCCACAATCTTTCATTATACAAGCTAGCTACTTTGAAATGGTCAGGGCTTGCAATACCGGTATTTTTGGGTATCGTTACCATTGGCCATGGTGTGATACTGGTACCAGACGTAGAACCGGTACAATTGGTACCTTTACACGTAGTATCTGTACTATAATTGGGATTTCTAATCAGTATCGGTACTGTACCGGAACCAAAAATATATTTCCGTAAGTTAGATTGAGAAAACACACATATATTCGTAGTAAGTAAAAAGGATTGTTTATAGGCATTAGAAAATATCTTCAAGGGATTTGTGGTACGCGGCAGGTTCCTGAATTTGGTAGCAGTACTAGTTAGGAAGAGTACCGGTACCCGCCTTGAACCGGTACCCAGGTCTGTACAGGTACTTTTGGTATCAGTTCCAAGCCCTGAAAATGATACTTCTGTATTAGGTATCTTTTCCTCATTCTTTGCCAAACCCTCAAACCTTAATACCGTATCATAATTGCGTACCTTAAACCTCTACCTACCCCCTTTCACCACAACCGTAACGATCATTCAACAAACACCGCTAATCGAACAGATTACCACGAATCACAAAGCTCCCTTCTAAACGGTAGTAAACATTATCGCGATAATAAATTAATATCGTTCCCCCTCGGTTACGCGCCGATAAACATCGCAATCCTGCTGTTAACCATGTCAGCAATAGCTGATAGTGTAATTATATCGTCGGTGATTAGTTCTAGTGGGCGATTAGGCGTAGATTGCAGACTTTATGTAGATTTATGGAGAAGAATTTATTAAACACTTAAGATTGTGTAGGCATATTAGAACTCCTTGTGAAAGGTCTCGCCAAGGGAAGTACTAAGCTACAGCCACCATCATTCTCATTGGCAGCCTTATTTTTATATTTGACATATCTCAGGACCCTGGGTTCCCGGACCTTTGGAAGGCGTACCAGGTGCCGAAGCCAACTCGCAGAGGCCCCTTAGACAATTTTAAACTTTAAGGAGGCACCAACTGACGATTATCCCTGTATGCACTAGGCAAGTGCATCCAAGGATAACCCCCGGTTGGTGTAGGACTATTACATTATTTTTATTAAAACGCCTGTGATGTACCACTACCTCTTTCCATTTCTCTCTGTTTAAAGCTGCTAAGGACCTACAGCCTTATTCTAAAGTATAATATTTACAAAATTTAAAAGCTAACAGTCTTAAAATAATAATAATTATATAAATCTATCGAGGCTGATTCAAAAGGCAGTACTCCTCGATACGGCTCGCATTGTGAGGAAGTTCCTGTCTCTGGAGCCCTAACCACCGGTAGCTTGGACCCTGCTCCCGACATCGGTGGATCATTATTTTTTTTATATTTTTAAATATTCTTTATTTTTTTAACCTAATTTTTATATTTAATAAAATATTTAAAAATGTAATAAAATAAGATAAGTAAATAAATAAACGAAATATAAATACAAGTACATAAAAAAGTGAGGAAAGGCAAGAATCATAGGGCATCAAAAAAATTGTCCGCATCGTAGTCAACAGGAACAGTGCCCAAAAGGGTGGCGGCATTGTCACTTTGTATGGCAATGCTGATTCATTTGCCAAAAACTATGCCTACTTATTTCTTAGCAGATTTAATAGGTCACTTTACTTTTGTGCCATGCCTCTCGGTATGCATACATGTCTTAATCGTGAGTATAGCTTTAACTACAGCATAGCTTGAAGGATATGGGAGTTGATGAAATTTTGTATTGTAGATGTCTGTAAGTGCTGGTAAACATTGTTTATTACGTGGGTCATCATCCTTCAGGCTTCTGCTTGATACCCCAGAAAACAAAGAGGTCACGTAACGAATCACTTCCGTGTTTATTCTCGCCCTAACTTTATACTTTAATCCCTGAATCAATTAACAAACAGGTGCATAACACAATATCCGTCAAAATTCGACATAGGGGGTTGTTATTGAGCCGTCCATAAACCTGCTGACCCGGAACCCTCAATGCAATAACAGCTTTTACTGGTTCACATAAGGTTCAAAATTCCCCAACATGCGAGCATGTTTTCGCCTTTTAATCCCTAAATTCAATAAGCAGGTGCATAAGCCGGGGTATATTAGATAATTCTTGTATCGTGCATCGGTCGGTCTCGGTTGGCGGAGCAATCGATCTCCGTGCCAGGCCGGGACGGGACGGGCGCCCTAGCTGCGAGGTCGCGTGCCACATTGTCTCTTGTAAACATAGAATAAGGTAGCAAGCAGGTGGTGCTATACTGTTGATTTAGGGGTTAAAAGCGTATTTTGTTTTTGTATGGAATTTTAGTGCCGCTTCATAGGCTGAGGTCAGTCGATTGTGTAGGAAGCGCAAAAGAGATTCAATCAACTCAGCCTATCGCAGTCCACTGCTGAACATAAGCCTGTCTCAGGCTGCACCACAAGATCCTGTCCTCCGCTGTCCACATTCAGTCTGTTCCAGCCACCAGATCTTCGGTCCATCTAACTGGGGGGCGTCTCATACTATGCTTGCCTAGAATCTCTTCTTCAGAGTGGAGACCGCGTTTGTTCACGGGTCGGAAGAGATTCTAGGTCAAGGCAAAATGACCTCCAAGTAACTAAGGGAAAATGTTAAGAATATAGGCAGCTGTGGTCGCTTGTCAGTTTTTAATGGTTAGAGTCGTGATGTCTGGCTGTGACCGTCTTCATAGTGGAGATCGTTTTGAGGCCCAATGTTAAGAAGTATAAGCGTAAGAACTTAAATGGCGATGTAGGACATATCAATACATTGTTGTTGATAAATGAAAAAGGGCGATTTCGTCGATCATATGCCTGTCATCTTTATTAGGTATGATTTACTTCTCAGTTACTACTAACTAGCTTATGAAAACCTAATAAAGTCGTCCAAACGTTGCCTGTAAAGACCACTTTTAGCGATAAGACTGCCCATTGTGTCACCCTATGTAAAAATTGCTACATCTGTAATTTTTATAGTGTACATAATGTAGAGAAGCTATTCTATTCTGAGTAATTCTGCAGTCTCATGTTGACTTTTATTAACACGATCATTATGATTTGACAAGAGATTAGAGAGAACAGGTTAATTTGATAGGCTTTCAGAAAGCCCCGGATTAATATCTCTTTTAGCCAGTCTGATTTTAATACCATTTTATTTTCAACAGTGGCTGCAATCTGTCAATCAGTGGAGAAGCTCTTTAATCCTGTTATCATTTCGTAAGATTTCGGACTGAGCAGTAAACATGTTTATTTGGCATTTGTCTGTTGAAAATAAAGACATGTTACCCGACTAAATTAGAAGTTTAAATAGAAGTATAATTTTTGACCACTTTTGAAAAGCTGCTATAATTTATTGTAGCTAGGAACTTAAAATTTTCTGGCTGGTAAGACAATAATACGTACTACCTAACATAAACATAACAACACGCCTGTTTTCCTCAGAGGGTTAGGTACTGGTGAACAGTAAATTTCGCCAGTTATGTTTAAGTCCCATGTAATAGGGGGCGAGCCTATTGCCATCAACCGGGCACGAATCCAAACTCCGGGCTGTTATTAAGAAATTCCTGATACACCCAATAACACTTTGTCCGGCCTGTAATTTAGTTTATATTTGTATATTAATATTATTGTTGCCTACCGTTAAATGCATCACTTTTAATACATCAATCATTGTTTCCAGGGACCGCTTCCCCTTCTACAAAGCCAACGACGAACGTTGGAAGAACTCGGTGCGACACAACCTATCTATCAACCCACACTTTCGGAAGGGCGCCAGGGCCCCGCAAGGTGCTGGTCATCTCTGGTCCCTGGCTGCTAATGCGATAGACCTACTGCCGCTTCGGAACCCCATGTTTGAAGAAATGAAGACTGTCGATGTTATTGAGAAGACCAGGATCCTTGGGTTCCCTAAGGTACATGTAAGAACTGATTTTATTTTCTTGTATAACTTTAGGTGTAAATATAAGTAGATCTGTCATACAGCAAAGCTGGTGAAGAGTATTGAGGATACATAATTAAAAAAAAAAAAGTAGAATTACTAGAATACACCTATGAAAAATGTGGTATACGTATTTTCGTCTATAAAACCTAAACATGAAACCTATAAATAGAGAACAGAACTTTGTCTCTAAGTAAAGAAAACATTGTTTACGAATAAAAAAGGGATTTTCTTTTCTCATAACATGATACAATTTCTCTTTTCATAACAGATGTTGTGAAACGAATAATTTTATATTTTGATGAAAACACTCCGTCAAAAGCTTCTCTAAGCTAACATGACGTGTCAGCGGGATTGTCCGAAAGGGTTACCGCTACCCCGGAACATAAAGGGCAAAGGAAGGAACATGGGTGGGTTTTAGTCAGTAAGAGTCTGACACTCCCATCCGAAAAAAAAAAGCTAACATAACCTTTTTAACTTTATGCATATTATGCTACAGGCCGTGTTCAATGTTCGTTTTTAAGTTGCAAGAATTATCATAACCATAGTTTAAAACTTCTGCTTTATGTTTCCTAGAAATAAAGCAAAAGAATATGAAAACAGTGTTCAGAAAATTAGCTAACCTAAGTTCTATTCTATTTTGTTTCCAATTGGGGTATAATTTCAAATTAAACAAATATCAATGGCAATTAAGTTGATTTCAGAGTGACTAGCGCTATCGAAAAACTTATAAAAATGTTTGAAGTTGTAGTGTAAACTGAACTTAATGGAGTAGGAATTAAAGTTATTTTTCCATAAACTCATATTTGTTTACATATTTGGCAACTAAATCGCGAACGCAGATTAGACATGCGTGTTTGGCAGTTGTTTCTATATTCTCTTCAGCCTCCATGTTCAAGGCATGACATTTACAGGCAGATCATATTCAACTGATAATTATGTAAATATTTTCCAGGTGATCGTGTTGGATGAGGCAGCAATTGCAGCCGCCAGCATCATCCCGGACCAAGACTTATTTAGTGGCAGCACAAGTGAGTAATATTTATTTCACTATAGTAATTCATATGGTTTGGTCATCTTGAGAGGATAAGTGAAAGGCGACTAACAAAAGGTATTTGTGCAAGGCAGATGTGAGTAGTAACACTGGGAGGGGGGGACGCCCTAGAACGACTTAATATAGCTAGTAACTTTTACCTGTTCTTCGTCAGCCAGCTTTGGTGCACGCAACCGGCGAGCGTGTCTGACCAGAAGGGCAATCCTCGTAATTTTAAGAACATTCACAGTCTGATCTCAGTGTCAATCTGTCAAAAATACCTCTAATTTCCCTACACTTTTGACAAGTTTTTGACATTGTTTGTCGCCGAGATGAGACTGCGACTAGATTTGGAACGTTTTGAACAGACGAGAATTGGCCTTCCGATGTATGAATGTAAACGAAACAAAAGGAATATGTAAGGATCGTAGCAAGTGGCGTTTTGTAGTTCCTGCCCACCCCCATGGGATGAAGGTGTGAGTTTGTGTATGTAATTCGGACTTAACTACAACAGTGCTGATCAAGAGGGTTCGATTTCCAAGTCAGGGAGGATTATATTGGGCTTTTTAGTACTTCCTTCTCAGCAAAAACCCGTTTAAATATGGGCCCGCTTAGGTAATGGCAATAAGCTCCCCCCATTTATATTAAAGTTAAACGTAACTAGGGAAAAGTGGGTGCTTCTGCCTTCCCCTTTGGAAATACATTGTAAAGTTGTATAAATAAGATAAAGCTGAAGAGTTTGTCTATTTGTATTTTTTTTTTGTTTGAACGTTCTAATCTCTAAAATCAAAAGTCATTTATTCAAATTAGTCTGAGAATCCCCCCAATTCTTGAGGAAGGTTATAGGCTATTTAACATCACGCTAAGACTCTTAGGAGCCGAGCATGAAGACAATTTGTCAGATAGAACGCTAAGCGAAAACGAAGTAATATCACTTGCGGGAAATGTGGCTGTTATTCTGCCTTACGACTTTCACGAGAACGAAGCCGCGGGCAGAAAGAAGCGACTGTTGTTACAATTTACATTAATTTTACTGTTTCTATTTCCAGTGTTCTTAAACCCGGTATCGACGGAGCAAGTGGTCAGGGAAAGCGGTCTCATCACGGTGGACTAGACGATAGTGTTTGTGTCAATTTAGTATTATTGTTCTGGGGCCATTTTCTTGATCATCATGTAGATGACGTCATTGTGATGGGTAGTTCGCAGGTGGCGATGTAGATGTCGCCACAATGGTATTCGCCATGTTAACCCGTCAAACGTTAACCTTCTAGAAACCGTTTGCATGTAAGCGCTCAACGGTTTCACGATTATATTTATTGTCGTTTTGAGGGTATTGTGCTTATGAACAATTGCTGGTTCATACGACATTTGACGGGTAGAACCCGCTTTGCCACTGCTAGCTTTTTTTAGTTTATCTCGGTAGAATAAGTAATCAATTTTTTAAGACTTGAGATGAGGTTCTGTAATACCTAAGAGCTTGTTTAAAAAAAAGTCGTTTATGAATTTGGGGGTGCCTGTGACACTCAGTAGCATGGTTTAAATAAAGAAGAAAATAAAAAAATAAAATACGTTTATTTCGTATTGATGATTTTAATCATTATAATTCTGAAAAGTCATATTTGTTACGGTCACGAATCTTATTTTAATCAACATACAACCTGAACTTACCTGCGAATTATAAAATACGTAAGAAAATTTGAATTTTGCAGGCTACCGTGGCTCTTCCCCTTTAACATTTAACGTTGCATTGCGTAAATCTGTTTCCTATTTCTTTTCCTGTTCACTTAATGGATGAAGATGGGTTACTATGGTTGGTGACAGCGCAGCACCCAAGAGACAAAATATCATAACGTCAAATTAATGGATGGGCAAACGAGTTCAGATGAATTCAAAATACTGCTTTGTTTATAACACGATATCAACAAAATGGCTCCAGTGATTTGTTAAATATAAATTAGTAATTAATATACAATGGAATGCGTTAGATTAATTCGGCGATCTCATACAGCTAGTTTGTATTGTAAGGCTATGTATTTGATAGTAATTGGTTTTAATAAAATAATTATTTAAAACTCAAAGTTGTGTTTCGTTGACACATCTTTCCACTCAGCCTTTCATATATTTTAAGATTCTTAAACCATTTTTTTTTAATACTGGCGTAGTTTGTGTAAACGAGAAATAGTTACAGTCCGACTCAAGAAGATAATAAATATACATCGACAAGAATTAATTTAATAGAATTCATTTATCATTTACAATCTTTGTTCCATAATATTATTTTATCAATGGGGGTGAGGGGGGGGGGGGAGCCACAAATCATACTAAATATTAATATTTAATTATTGTAGGTACACGTTCTGAGTTTCTACATATGAATACAGTATTATGAAACGCAAATAAACAAATTACAGGCAGTTTTGAATTGTCTAGGGGTCGGTCAATCAGAAAGATAAAGCTAGTTGCCCATTCCAAAGCGTAGTTAGTTCCTATGGAGAAGAATGGGCTAGAAACTCCACGATTGTAGTCAAATGAATTCTTGTCGATGTATATATCTTTTTGAAGCTGACTGTTCTTTTGAGACGAAAAAAAACCTCAAAAACCTATCATTTAACACGTGTTATTTCGTATCATAAACGTGACACTTGTTACACAAAACACGACAAAATCACTAAGTTAAACACCAGCCTACAAAAATGAGTGCGCCTAACAAATAGGCTTTACACGTCACATTAATACTTAGTGAGTACTTAGTGAAGATTTACAACGTACAGAGAGCCTATCTGAATATTACATTCCTGGGCCTAGTCACAGACAGATGAGCTGCAGAAGGCTAGCTTGTGCGAAATACCTATAGTTGATTCACACTACGAAAATAATGTGACGCAAGAAAAATACGATAGGTACTCCTTGGCATAGGAAAGAAGTCACGAGTTCGTAGGTTCTAGTGATGAATCCAATACTAACAATAATAAGGCATTTGTACGAAATGCTGCCTGGTTAACTTATCGTAGAAATCGAAACCATTATGAAGTTTAGTTGAGATAACACAGGAAACAAGTTTCGTGCAGCCCTTCTGCATTAGTTGTATTTGTCTCATAGATGATTCTAGAATGTCACACATCATCACAGAACAGAAAAAGACAGACCTACTACTGCTTTTTTCTGTTCTGTGTTCATCACATACCACACACACACACATAGTCTCTCACACAACACACCATACTACCCCCCCACCATTCACATCTGATAACTATTATTTACTTACAAGGATTCTTACTAATGTTGGTAGAAGCAGGCCTCCTTTATCGTAACTGCCTGATGATCCGAGGGTCTGGCTTGACATTGGTCTGACATGACGTCGGTTAGGGCCACATGTCGTGGTTTCATAATAATATACATCACCCGCCTTGGTACGTTTATCTTGAGTGCAGTGAAGTGTACACAGTAATGCAACTCCGGTGTATTGTTAGTTTAATCGTTTTAACTGGAATGCCAGGTTTGAAGCACTTTTGTGTAATGTAATAGTTAAAGTTGATGATTAAATTAATATAGGTACTTACTTTACCAAGGAAAGGTTCCTTCAAGTCAGACACCAGCATAGCAATTCACAAACGTTCGATACGCTTCCGTGCCAGAGCGGACATCAATCAATGTTATCAAAAGAGTCGCCTAAAGGCTGTTCCCAAATTCAAGACTCGAAAATGTTGTCAGTTTAAGGGTTGATTGTTCCAACGCCAGATAACTTTATCGGAGGAATGATTTTGAATTTTTGACAGTTCTTCCATAAAAACTGTCAGACGTCAATTTTATTCCACGAATAAAAAATAGAAAATAGAATATAAACATATAGAAAGATCAGCCCCTGGGGCTGATTTTTCAATCGTCTGATCACCTTATTCGAGGAATAATTTTTGAAATTTTGACAGTCATTTCATACAAAAACTGTCAAACGTCAATTTTATTCCTCGAATAAAAGTTATCTGGCGATGGAAAAATCAGCCTTTAATCAAATAGACGACTGCCAATCTTTCGACAGCTATTTGATGTCTGGGGCAAGGCAAATAGTCATTGAATATGTGTCATTTTCGATTCGACAACCTGTCGGATGGTTCTGAATGCCTATGCAGAAGTTTTATTGATTCTGTGATGGAGCAAGGCTACCCATAAGTTGTAAATATTACTATTAACCCATCCAAAATTAAAAAAAAACTTCAATCTTCCTTCAAACTCCTGTGTTGTAACATTAAAATGTAGGGTCTTATTTTTTCACCTCGTTACATAACTAGGCGAGTAAATACTGAACTACTGTATCTCGTGTACTGTGAGCTTATGTCTAAAGAATGTCGGCTACAGCGCGGTTTACCTTTCTGACATGCGTCCTTGCACTACATTGTGTACAAGTATATTAGAGAAAACCAAGTAAACTGGGCTTTTATGCTATACTAGCGATGGCTTGACAAAAATGGAGATTTCTTTATTATGTGTAAGTTTTGTACCAACTAGCTGCTGGCCGCGAGATGAGCAGACACATTTCTCGAACATACGAAGCAATGGATTAGCAATATCCTTCAAAATAATTCAGATTGAGATTGTTAGTGTGTTACGCAATTAGGGTGCTGATCAATATTGATAAAACAAAGCAACATACAGCAACATTTCCCCGGTAAACAAAGTAAACTTATCCATAAAATTGAATAAAAATTCTGACAGATTGTGAGGCCATTTCTCCAAGTAACCCAATTTCTTTAAGCTGACCCTTGAGGCAGTGTGGGACGAAGCAATCTACGTTCACTTTCCATTTTAAGTCCAGAATGACTCGCTAAAAATACTTTCTTATTTATTGTACCACTACATCTTGTACATTATTGTGTCTTTTTAAACTGGAAATTGATGTTTAATCAAGTAAGAGAGCTTAAGTTTCTCATATTAGAATTTGTTGGGTACGTACTCATATTCTAAAAGAGTATCATTATGCTGTAATAAGAAAAGAAAGAAATAAAATACATTTATTTACCACAGATTATACTCTGTCCACTAGGTTGACCGTTTTTTGACAGATCGAAATAGTGAGCAATTATATATTTTTTGTCAAAACTGATACACGTACGGTATTAGAATGTCTCTAAGAAGTCATAAAATAATACTCGTAAGATAATTCAATAAGATTTGGCAGTTTATATATTTATTTTATTACGCATTTTAAAGTTAACTTTTACGAAATCTGAAATAGTAACGTTCTAAGGCAGCTGTAAAACGACTAACCTAGTGGACAGGGTATAAAAGACACACAATACATCAGATAAAAACAAATGAAATTCCAAATCGTAATTAATAAGACTTATGACTTAATTGGTTCGTATCTTCGTCGTCATCCCTTTAAAAAGCGTACTTCATCTTCTTATTCAGTGTAATTGACTTTATGTCGTTCAGGTTAAATAAATAAATATTAATTCTTGTTGGCTCAAAACTTCGCCACTTCCACGGCGGCGTCGTCGGTGGCAGCGCAGAGGTCACTTTGACTTCATGTTTTCAGACACAGAGGGCAGGATAGGAGGTGGAGCATGGTTTGCGATATTTGCACACAATATTATGGAATATTCAACTGGGTAGACCTACAAAAAATAATTGGTGTTCCATACATTTTGACCGAGTACGTATTGCACTATTAAAAATTAAAATAACAATTTTTTTTTTTATCGGACGAAAATATTCTAAGGGTGTTTTAATCATTTGTAGAATTAATGGCTACAGTTTGCGCGTTAACGTCCCTGCCACCCTGTATATTGATTTGATTTCCTTAAAGGTCACTTAAAAAAAACTGACAACCATTGTGTGTACTTGCGCCAAGAAAATATTTTTCCTTCCACGAATTGACAGTGACAGCTTCTTTTTTGTAAAGGATATTACTTTTATAAAACCCAATCGAAAAAACATAAATTACCTCGAAAGTAACGGAGTCTATTAATGCATAGTAAGTGGCTAACTCTAAACAGGGGAGGTAATTTCTTCTATGACTTAAAATTCAGGTCTCGCGTCGGAATCTCCTAACGACCTAGTAATTACATCTGAAGAGGTTCCCTTTAAAAATAAATAAATTTCTAAAACAATACGTGACCGAAATGGCTATTACGGATCCCAGTTTTATTTCCAATCGTAAATTTTTATTGCTTTTCGGTAATAAAACAATATCTAATGCTTTATTTACACTATATGCGTACCAACCCTATGTAGACCAGTACCCTAATGGCGTATCACATTTTCAATCACTATCTGAATCATTTTGAAGGTTATTGCTAATGCATTGCTTCATATGTTCGAAAAGTTTGTCTTCTCGACAACGTAAATAAAGCAATGAATGTAGTTGAACTGTCAAAATGGAAGCCATTGCTACTGATAGTGTGTTACGCAATTACCACGTAGAAAGGCAATGGCTAACTCTAATTCTAACAGCATCTAACTTGAGTTTTAGAGTTTCATCATCATCTAGCAGTTAATAGACTCGTTGCTTACAAGTTAAAATAACATCACATGGCAGGTATCTAAAACTATTCTATAATACTAAAGACTAACGTCATGTTAATTGTAATTCGGCACTCAATTTTGTTCTTCCACTAGCTGCGCCCCGTAGTAGTCTCGATCCCGTGAAAAAATCGAGATACAAAGTATCCTATGTCCTAATCCAAGTCAAGGTTTGTTACGCTTACAAATTTTGGTTTGTTACGCTTAAAAAGGGCTGAACTCAAAAACTTTCATCCAATTTCGGATGAAATGTGTTTTTGAGTTCAGCCGTTTTAAAGTATAAGCGTAACAAACAAACGTACAAAAAATCAAATCTTTTCTCTTTATAACATTATTATATATTTTAAGAAGTAAGATAACTCAAACGAAATACCTAAAGCTTATATAAATGTAAGCCGTCCAGCCTCTTTTAGACCTCTGATATTTTCAATAATACTACAGGACAATTGTAACAAATAAGGTAATCCCAAGTACAGGTACAGAAATCCCAAACCAATCTGAACTACGACCTCAACCCAAAAACAAAGGCGGCAACACATTGGAACTATCACAAAATGCCCAAACCCACTGCAGCTAATGTTCGTAGGCGGGGCACACAGTCGTACGTTAGCACTCGGGGTCATCTCGCCTAATTTACTGCTCACCCCGGGCAGCCCGTAATACTCTCATACGGGATTATGGCTCATCCACCGCCATTATAATGGTTCAAATTGATTTACAATAGCACGGGTTAAGATTTACTAGGCTTAACTGTTAAGCTGGATCAAAGGTCAGTGATTTGGCTAATGTGCAGGCAATTGGAACTGAGAGAGATTATAACTCTATGTGTATTACTTGTTGAATGTATTAGTTTTGGTGATTGTGATTTGCAATTTCGGATTATGGTACTTGGGAAGATGGCTGAAATTCAAATGAATATATCTTGATCTGACTGACTATTCAAAGTGTACCTCTCTATTGGGCTCTAAATCAGCAGTGAACTGCTACGGACTTATGATGATGAAAATAATTTTTGTAAAAGTTTGTAATTAACGTTTAACGTTGACGTCATTGGAATCTTGGAGCAGTGAATATATGCAGAATTAATAGCATAATCTGCATATACTACTGTTCCCACTGCTGGGACAAAGGCCTCCTCTTAGTGAGAGGGAGTGGGCCATAATTCACCACGCCAGTGCGGGTTGGTAGATATCACGTGTCTTCGAATTTTTGGTTCTATGACATGCCGGTTTCCTCACAATGTTTTCCTTCACCGGTTTGAGAGCAGTGGTGATGAAATTAAATACACAAAGTAAAGTGCCTGCCTGGGTTCGAACTCACGACTCTTTGACTGCTTTGAATTAATAGCGCTCATTTATATTTATTTAGTTATATCTGGCAGTAAACTCCAACCCGTCTGAAATTGACACACTAGATTAGCATTCAATTCAAAGAAAAGTTTCAGCCTGTCTGCTCAGAACAGCAATATGAACCTAACGAAACAACTCTAGACAAACAAAAAGTACAAAATTCTCTCACATCCCAGCTATAAAACAATATTCTTACATATTGCACAAGTTAAAAACATCATACTTTATCCCACTTAGCTACTCCGCATTGTCGGTTATAAAAACTTTTTTCATTATCCTGTGTATAGGGAGCTTATTGAAAATAACAGTGTCGCAGGCTTCCTTTGTTTTATTGTAAATTGCTAGTCCGGGAGTCTGGGATCCGAAGTGTTTGTATGTCTTTGCGTCTCATGATTGCAGATTTGCCGAGATTTTTTTCGGTGTACCGGATTTGAGAGTTCAATTAAGGATTTCGTTCGTGTCTTTAATTACTGGTTTATGTAACGAAGACTTGCATTGACACGAAAAATATGACAAATGAACCAGATATAATATAGATACATTCACGTCTTAATATAAATTCAATCATGATAATGTAAAAAGTACACAGAAAAATTATATAAAAATCCTATATTCTAAGATCTATTAAGGATATTTTATCCTTCCTCTAGTTTATTTGCACAGTTTCCTGCCCAAGTTTAGATATTCTCCGGGGAAGACTCTTCGAATCTTCTAAAGACGACGGTAGCTCTACATTCTTCGTTTCTGGTAAAGGGTAACACAACAATCCACCAACTATAGCCATTACTCCAAAAACGCCTCCTGAGACTACTTGGGGCAAAGCATTGATGGGTGGTGCAATTATCTGACCCAGTCTTGATAATACTGATAAAAAACCCAACACAGAATTCCTTATAGAAGTCGGGAATAACTCGACACCATACAAGAACACTATAATAAACGACATAAAGAAGAAAGTGTTGCAGAGACAGGCGATCACAACCCTCGCCCAATTAGCGTGTTCAGGGATAATGATGACTATGATCATGAATGTTCCTGATAGAAAGCTTGTTCCCATTAAGAAACATCTTCTTCCGAGAAATTGGAGTAAGAATGCAGCGGTGATGGTTCCTGGTATGAGCAGTGCCCCTGATATGGCGACGTTCACGTGAATGTCTCCACTCATCTTGCCGATGTACTGGGACACGCCGTAGTACCCCATGCCACAAACGAAGTAGATGACGGACATACACGCGAGGTTTATCGTGAGCTTCTTATGATGGAAGATTTGCCAAAAACTCAGTTTGCTATGTTTCAGAGAGGACTGTGCTGCATGATACTCTTCCATTTCTGTTTTGATGGTGTCTGTTGGATGACGGTTGCTGAAATAGAAACCTTGAGGTTATTCTTAGGTCCATCAGAAGCGTAGTTATCATAATAATCGAATAAATGTGAAAGTGTGTGTTCATTGTTATTTCGTCCTTTCACGTAGCATCGGCACAATGGGTTGAGGTGATATTTTTCATGCCGCCAAGGCTTTTTTCATGCCGTAAAAATCCCATATATTGGAGCGAAGCCGCGAGTAAAAGCTTATATGATGATACTTTTTAGTCAAATACCTATTTATTTGAAGAAAACTGATACTTACAACCGCTCAATCTTTTCCATCACAACCGTCGCCCTTGCAACATCACCGCGATCCATCAACCACTTCGGGGATTCCAAGCCTAGACACCACAACGTGACACACAAGAACATTGGAATCGACAGCACCAGCTGTAAGGTGTCACAGTGCCTCATCAGATACGACAATCCTGCCAGTGACATGTGGCTCACGTTAATTGGTACATGGAACAGGGCTGAGACCATTTCTCTGTATCTGATTCCGCAGTATTCTACGCAGAGGACGTAACCAGTGACGATGGCACCTCCGACCCCAATCCCTTCGATGCAGCGCATGAAGATGAAGGATGCAGCTGTTGGCATGGTACGGACTAGGCATCCTGCTATGGCGATGGTTAGGCAGCTCAGTGAGAACGTGGGTAGGCGGCCGGATCTAAAAATGGAAGCGTATGTGAGAAGCTTAATTGAAAGTAATATACTTTTTATGAACTTTTCATCGGCAATGGTCAGCTGTTCTGTGCTAAAACATATTGTTATCATTGTTTTAAGCAAAGCGGTTTGTATTTTGTCAACTCGTCTAATGATTTGAACTAACATTTAAACTTTTACCAAGAACTTTTCCTAACCTAGAAATGTCACCCAGACTACTCAACATTATTTTCTGCCACCACTTGAAACACTCGCGTGGAACAGCAGTTTATATCGAAATTCAGTTTATAGCATTTTCAGATCACAATGTAAACTCTCAGGCTGGTGCTTAACGTAATTAATTGGAAACGTGTGCGAGCGTTCATCAATATTTTAAAATTAATTTTGAGAGACACTTTTTCTGATGAATTCCCGTCGATGATAATAAAATTAAGGACTTATTTATTAAAACAAAGAAAGCTGGTAAAATTGGTGTGTAATCAATGGAAAAAAATAATTATAGGCTGGATTAAAATATGGAAAAAGGACAATAATCAGCAGTACAATTTTAGCAATACAATAAACAATTTTTAGTCCAGGATCGTGTCCTATCTATTATGTTTCTACTGTCTATACCACAGGTCTATACTCCTTCTTTGTCTATAAGTGACTATATATATATATCATGCTGTGTACGGACATTATACCTGTGCAGTAAGTTCAACATTTACTTTTGATTTTTATTCACCCGTAAATACCCTTTTTTGTCGTGGAGAAATGCTCATGCATTCTGCACTACCACGGGGAGATAGTGCTAGACTCTAACCCAGTAAAACTCCACTGTGTCCTCCTCTGCCGCTTACGGCAGGAACACGGGCACGTGTTAGCACTCATACGTGAACCCGCCGCGGCTGTCCGTCACCGGAACCTCCTCTGGGGAGTACTCCCCATCACGGGCGCACCAGAACACATAGCACGCCGTGACCACCCCAGGGACCAAACCAGCACATGGACGCCAGACGACCCCGTGTCTGGGCACCCTTGGTCCCACTGCGACGGGTCAGGTCATTGGCCCCGCCGCCTGCCAATTTTCTGCCGCAGAGGATAGGGAGAGCGGCCAACGTCATACCAATACTCCTCCTCCCCTGCGGTCCCACCGCGTCCGCCATCAGACGGTGGCGACCCCGTCAAGGCCGCGAAGGTAGGGAGAGCGGCGCACCGCAATACCGGCACTCCTCTCCCGCCGCGGCCTCCAACCCTCAGCCGTGATGCTTCCCATACGACATCGCGGCCCGCCTCAGTTGCGATGTCGCCCAAGCGGCACCGCAACCTACTTGTTGGCCGCTACATCGTCGGCTTACTGGTAAAGCCCTGACGAGCGCCCCTCCTTGGGTTCCTCTTGGCTTCACCGTGGGTGACCAAGGCACGGCTACTGAGCCCCCCCGCCTCGACAATGCGGGAGCCCACCGGGGGGAAACCGTACGTCTATCTACAAGAACTAAACTGGTGACCCACAAGTGATAATTTAATAATGTTACTTTGTGAACATTATTTCATCCCTACCTACTGCTCTTAAATCGGTGAGGAAAAATATCGTGGAGATTCCGACGTGGCCTATAATCAAAAATCCGAAGACATGTGACATCTAACAACTTACACTGGGCCCGCGTAGTAGTTTAAGGTCCACTTCCTCTCGCCGAGAGGAGGTCTGTGTCACAGCAGTGGTAAAATTATAGGTATCTTATGCATTACATAAAATGAGAACCTTACCTATCAGAGAAAAATCCAAACAACAAAGCGCCAAGTAACGTCCCAACATAAAGCATGCTTTGAGAAAAGCTGACAAGCCACTTCCTATCGCAGACAATCCCGTATTTAGTCTGCATCGTCTCCGTGAACACACTTCTGTCCCATATCGGTTCTTCACAAGGACAGTGGGCTCCTGAGGAGTTACTTACTCCCCTGCAAGTGTACTTCATCGGTGGAGACAGGAATATCAAACTCAGTACATGCCAGAATATTGGTAACTTCGTCATGAAAAGGAGAAAAAAGAAATAGAAATGATAACATGTGATACGATGAAAATATTTTTCGATTGGATTTTTTATGATGTTCATTTTCAGTTTGTTGTGCTTGGATGGTTTTTATTAATCGCGTTGGTTCTGATTGTCGTGTCATGTTTGCATAACATGCATAATCAGCCTATAATGTTCCAACTTCTGGAACACAGGTCTCCTCTCTGTGGGAGGGAGGGGTCGTCATCTTTGTTTTACATTATTTTCTTTATTACAGACAGGTTTTCGGCGTTAAATAAATATTTGTCTTCATTTATCGAATTTTTTCAGCAAGTTTGGTAACTAACTATTTTCGAAATTCATTTTTTTAGGTAGTGGCCCGCAAATCAGTTGTCGTACTGAGTTAAAATAGAATTATTGAGAGGGCAGCTTATGCGTGGGGCTTAGCGTACCTATAACATATTTTTTGTCACTCCAACACGACATTTTTACAAGTATTTCGCATATGAAGTTAAAATAAATGAGTAGTTTTATTAATTGGGTACAATTTATGTCAACAGAATGTTGAAATGTAGCAAAAGTTTTTACGATTACAAAAAACAAGATACTTAGGCAACGTTTGAGTGTCGTAATTGCTTCTTTACGACTTACAATACTAATTGTAAAGAATATGAAAATAATATTATGATCAACGATAAAAACGACACGAAGATTTGTCATACTTTTCCAAATTAGCAAAGTTTTTCTTTGTGTGTCTTCAAATGTTGTGAAGTTGTATAGGTATACTTTTTTAATATGTCCCGATGGCAACTGGATTTTCTATTAGAAATAAAATGGCATCTTCTGTCTTAATCTGTACACTAAATGTGGAACACACTTTCAATACGAAGGTTTTGAAGAAAATTCCTAATCCATCGCTTCATAGGTTTGAAAAATTCGTCTGCTAAACAACGTTAATAACGCAACGAATGTGGCTGAACTGTCACAATGAAAGACAGTACGATCAATTGCCATTTTATGGGTGTTACGGAATTACCCCGCTGGTCGTCATAAAAATGGCGGATGGCTATGTAAAACTACGAGAAGTTTAAGTTTTTCAAGCACTGTGTTCTGACAATATTTCTATTTCAGCAGTAGGTAGACAAGACCTCTGTTTAGCAGACGATGATTTCGTTTTACAAGAAAATACATTAGCTAAAATCCTATAGGCGCCGTAAAAAAACTTATCCCATTCAACAATAACAAAACCAGTAACACAAATAAGGTTCGTATCAACTGCTACAGGGATGTGCTCAAATCGCTAACATTTTGCTAACAGCTAAAATATACGTTCGTGAGATAGTATTCAGGGCATTAACTGTTTCACCAACTTAATTTTGCGGTTGAGACTGGAAAGTTTGTGAGTTGTTTTGTTAGTGATTAAGGTGAGAATGGATTTGGTAACGGCAAAGTAAAGATTGTAAGGAAATTCGGGGATGTGCAGATGTACTGGAGCTAGAAGTGTCAATGCGGTTGCTTATATATTTTTGGTAATCTACAAAGCAATCGAATCATCTTCGACTAGCTTCTACCGCATCTGCATTTCGTCCGCATGGAACACAACTACATAATTATATCATATACATTATATCCTTTGGCACTCAGCAACAATGTAGATTTCCATGAGTAAAATATATTTTGTAATCAGATCAGGACTTCATTAGATTACCTCTGACAAACACCTCCTACCTACCTCTTACCTTTTTATAATATTAGTTTAGATAAAACTGTATTTGCCTGATGGTAAATATTATTTTCCTTCAGAAAATACCTATTTAACGAAGAATATTACAACTTTCACAAAAAGGACCCACTCTTTGTGTACGTAGCTCAAGGGAGGTACGTACACAAAGGGCGGGTCCCTTCTGAGAAAGTTGTAAAATGATATTGCTCTTTTATCCATCTTCTATCACGAGGTTCTCTCTCGGAAACCATAACGGTAATTGAGCTTCACCGCGCACCGTATAAAATGCAAGACTTTCAGTTTTATTGTCTTAACAGTTTTCTGTGTCCAAGGACCAGCCGATCTATTCTGTAAAAAACTCACCGTGAAAACTTAAGTGAACTGAGCTGTCATTCCACATGATGCTATAGGCTGACTGCTTAACTGGGACGTTGCCTGAGGTAGCTGTGCGGTGCGGAAGGGGCGATAGTTGTCACAAGTTGAATCACTGAGCTCTCGCATCACGTCACCACACCCCTCCCGAACCGCGCTGCTACCTCAGGCAACGTTTCAGTTAAGCGGTTGACCTATAGGGATTGACACTATTCATAGCTCACTTTAAGCTTACTTCACCAAAGTTTTACTTTGAGATTTTTACACGCGGAATAGACTGATATCTTCACAGTCATATCCAGCATAGATGTATATCAGCGAATGGAAGACGTCCAAGTAACGCCTTTGATAATGTATGACGCGAGGGCTGCCGTAGTCAGAATTGATTGATACGATTTTAAGTGCCGCATATATGAAATCACTTTTTTTTTCATTCATAAGCTGTGTTTCAGCACACGTGGGTGCTGGCGTTGACATGTTTTAGGACTGATATGTTATGGGTAATATTTCATTAGCTTTTGGGGTTGAAAAGATTACTGGGAATCAACGAAGTACATAGCACACTTGCAGTTGCAATTTTGACAATTCCACGACATTTATTGCGTCGTTGACGTTGTCGAGCAGACGAATTTTTCAAGCATATGAAGCAATAAATAAATAAATAAATAAATAAATAAATCCCTGGACATTTCACACAGCACCATTTGTCCCAAGCTAAGCAACCTAATGCTTGTGTTATGGTAACAAGATGGCTGATAAACTACTTATATACATTTTTTTTTTTTTTGTAAATACATACATATTATAGAAATGGATTAGAAATTTCATTTAAAATCTTTCGAATTGTGATTAGAAGTATATTACAAAATGGGGTTGCTGTTAGTAAGCTAAGATATCTATCTATCTTCCATATACCTTTCCGACAACTATTTTCAACCACGGTATGAGTTATTCTATGAGCAGCGGCCCTTCTTTTTTGGAGGAGGTTTACTAGAGTGACAAATGATTTGATTGACGGATGGCAGGATTTTCAAAAGTTTTAATACGTTTTCTTAAGGTATAAGGTTTAAGGCTTTACTTTTAATACGTTATAAGCGACATTCTTATAAAATAAATATTCATAAAAATGCACTCGTAGCAAAATGTAGAACGTTTAATATCAATAAATCATTTGAATTCTAACTCACTGCAGGTTCGCGTTATTAATCATTTCACTGGCTTAATGTCGAGTATGACGTGGGGATATCATGTTGCTCCGCTTACGTATGTAATAAATACCTATACATAGGTACATAAATATATGGTAAGTAGGTACTGTCTGCATTTTATATGATTATAAAGGGTCTTGAAGTCTCCTATGATCGTAATTTACACCGTACCGTTACAGCAATAATTTCGACGAAAAAATACAATTAGTGTACGACAGGAGCGACATGCGTCGATGATAAAGTTGCAACTGCAACCGTTGACGCGTGTCAGCGGCAACCGACGACGCGTCGGCGACTGCCGCCAGAAACATGCCGCTCGTGTATTTGAGTACGGTATCGGCGACAGGACACGACGCGTCGACGGTTGCAGTTGACTCTGTCGTCGATGCTTGTCGCTCATGTGTATGCACACTAAGTTCTCACTATATTATTGATCGTTCTCCATTTTTTCGTAAAAACAGCAGACTATTAAACTATTGCGAAAAATCCAATTTAAGAGTCCAAAAATAAATATTATTCAACAAAAACTAGTATTTAAATTACAGTTGTCCCTAAAGTGTTCCGTCTATCTAAAAGTTTCGAACGGTATTCCCTTCCTGCTCTAATGAAACAACGCGACACGTACATGCAAAAGTGCTTAGTGGCAATTGGTGTGTCACTAGCGTGTCTTTATTAGTGCATCACTAGTGCCTGCAGGCTGGTTGTCGGGTCAGTGCTTTGGAAATATTTAAACAGTGTATATAAATGTGTTATAGCTTTGATTTAGAAATTAGATATTTTTTCATTGTCTTTTTTGTTCAACTGTCGTAACCTGTAACAAATCTACTACTACATAGTTACAGGTTGCGATAGTTTAATTAGTTACATTTTCCGCCGCGAAGATCAAAAGATGTTTCAAAACATAATTTGAACTCAAGTTCATAACATAAAATAATCGTATGAAATGACAAGACAACGTCACACAGTCACAGTCTGATCTCAGTCTCAATCTGTCAAAAATACCTCTAAAATCCCTACATTTTTGACATTGATTGTCGCTGAGATGAGATTGCGACTAGATTTGAACGTTTTACATAAATTACGAGAATTGGCCTTCTGTACTGTGTGATGTTGTATTTGTAAGATTTTCTTTTGTTTCAAGACGTCAGTCATAATTTTAAGCGGTCCTCTGAGCCGATTTAAGGCTTACAAAAATGTATGTTGTAAAATTAAACGAATTGGGCTTGTATTCATTCAAATAAATATAATTTCTAAAATAGCTTACGTAGTAACTACGCACGCATCGCTATTAAATAAATAGTTGTAAACTAAACCACATGAACACATTTATATAGGTACATTTTATTGATATTTATTTTAGAAGCATGTATGTCTGTAAATATATTCGCATATTGTATGTTTATATTTAAATTAGAGAATTGCTTTTGATTTTATGTATTTTGTTTTCCCTTCTCCTCTTACATACGTTGTCTACATCTCTTTTTATCTACTCTCCTATCGCAGGTATGCTGGAAGAGATTTCTTTAGAAATAAGCATCACCTTTTTACATAATTCTCTGTTTCTTTCCACTAGTCTGTTTATTTTGCGTACATAAATGGTTAAATAAACAACAATTTACATAGGTAACAAATAATATCATACACAAGCCACTAAAACCGAAGCCGTAAACAACCCATGGTAACAATGTAAGTGGTATAGATCAGTTGCCGTATAGTAAAATAATAGAGCTAATTACTCGGCTCAATTTACTACAGAATTGAGGCATTGTGGCCTCGTTTGCTCATGTTAGGAAATTGGTTACTATATACGGTGGTTAGCGACATTACTTGTGGTTAGAGTGTTTTGTACTATGTCTAATAATAAATTGGGAAGGGAATTCGGATGTAGGTGGAGGTGGTGAGAAAATGGTTGGATGATGTTTTCTTTTTAGTAATTAGAGTAGACATAAATCGAAAACAACGACCAATAAGGTCCTTGATTTTTAGGAATGGCTTTCATTTAGACGCTTCAATAACATTCATTGCGTTATTTACGTTATTGAGCAGACAATTTTTTCAAACTTAGGAAGCAATGGATTAGCAATATCCTTTAAAATTATTCAGGTTGTGACTGATAGTGTGTTACGCAATTAGGCTGCAGATTGACGGTTACACAGATGTAGATAATCGAAAAATCCTACAACTTACAGCTTGATTTTGATTTCAGGTTTCTTAAAGCTGAATTTTTAAATATGTATAAGTAACATTTTATTACATATTCAAATTCAAATAAAAACACTATAAAAATAAAGACAGACATTTCCAAATATTATGAATGTCAATAGGTACTAAACGTCCTGGGTACGTATTGCAATATCTAAAATTAAAAGAACTAACGTAAAATAACCTACGTTCAAAATCCCTAAAAGTACAAACAAAGCGCGGAATTCTGTAAAAATAATAGTTGTCCGTCCGTCCGTCCAATCAAGTTCAATTTTAACGTAAAATTAGACTTCCATGCCAGGTGTAAAAATGCCAATCACATTTTTTCGTATTTTCATGTCAATTGAACAGGAAAAATATTTAGTTTGACATATGAAAATTTAAAAAATGCTAATAATTAAATTAGTTGGGGGAAGCTTGGGAAAGCGACTTCTGATCGGTTCCTATAAACAAAAACTAATGGTTTTGCTTATCAATAGTAGCATTTTCTTATTGCCAAACTGCTAATTGCTGCTAATAGCTACTTCTACCTGTGATAGGTACTTCCATATGGGAGGGTCTATTATGCAAAGCTTATTATGCAAGACTTTGCTTCATTATTGGTAAAGATACAAGAGTCTTAAATTTAACCTATAACAGTCCGTAAATAATCGGCCATAGTGGAATATATAGGAATACTGTGTCATCATCATTTCATCACCATTGCATCACCATTGCTCTAAAAAACGGTGAAGGAAAACATCGTCAGGCGGCACGGTTGGCGCAGTGGTTAAGCGATTGACTGCTGCGCTGCGTGTCGTGGGTTCGATTCCTGCACGGAACAAATATTTGTATGACCTACAAGTAGTTGTTCCGGGTCTGGCTGTTTGTGTATGTGAGTTTAACGTTTGTAAACGCACCCACAATACAGGAGAAATTCCTAGTGTGGGGCAGTGTCTTAAAAAAAAAAATCCGACCCGCGCTGGGCTTGCTCACAAAGAGCAGGCCGGTGTCCCAGCAGTTGGAACGTAATAGGCTGATTATACTAAAGTATCGTCTTTGTCATAACAGGCGCTTTTGGATAGATGAACCTAATACCCCTACAAGTCACCACTATCACCGCTCTAACACCACATTCCTTCCAGAAGATCCATCTAATTACCTTCCACCTTCAACACTGGCTGATAACACAAGATTAACGTCACGGACGAAGATGTTAGGCTGCGCGCACACGAGCCAACTGTATCAGGAGCGTGCAAGTGATTTATGCACTGTGAACAGAGAGCGGCTCGATAAGAGCCGACGTGCAAGCCGCCGGCGTAATTTAAGCTCGTGTGGACCCAGCTTTGCGATATTCGTCAGTCGAATTTATAGCGTATGTGAGAAATTGGTGTTCTATTTTAGTGTTCGTTTTTACGAAATTTGAAATTCTTTCGTTTTATGTTGTTTTGGAAGTTTAGTGCGCGCCAGTGTTATTAACTTTTTAATATAGAATTTGATGTCGTGTGCACCAGGATTGTGATTTTCATCGGTCGATTTTTTAGTGAGGGTAGTTATATGGGTTATTTTGATTGCGATGCCTTCTTTCAGTTTATGCTGAAATATATGAAAGGAAATATTTAACATTGAGACTCATGCGTAAAAGGTCCAATAAATAAAAACTTGATTAATACACCTGCCGTGTTATCTCTCCGTAACCCTTGGTTGACTGGTTGAGAATGCCACTGTCCCTGTCCATTCCAAGGTTGCCTGGAAGAGATCGCAGAAAGCGGTAGGGCCGCCTATTGTAAATTTTGTAGTGTTCGATCTCTTTTTTGTTATGTATTTATGTGATGTACGATAAAGTATATATGTATAAATAAACCATGACCTGAAATGGGGCATAGAATACTTTTTATCCCGATATTTTAAGGGGATCAAGACCAATGTGGGTGACAACCACGGGCGCAGCTACTGTTGCATACAGTTAATTAAATAAATAAATGATTTGCACTTGACATTACATACTCTTATAACATCATCCTTTCCTCATTTTGCATCAAGAAAATTCAGTCACAATGGACATTTCAGATAAAAATCTAATAAAAAAGCCAGTGGATCTCATAACACAATCAAGTAACTAAATACGGAACACAGAGATAATGTTAGCTGTCTGAACTTCGCGTGTTTGTGTCAAAATATCTGGGAATGGACCAGGCAGACAGACGTACGCTTACAGACAGAAGTACGCTTACAGACAGACCGAGCCTTTGTGTCGGATTGCGTATCTTTTGGCGTATTGTTTGAGGAATGCAACTGATATTAGTTAGTTAGGAGAATCCTTGATTGGGAAGCTAGGGTTTTGTGTTCAATACTTGAATGGAGGAACATGAAATAAGTTTCAGTGTTATTTATTCAATAAGGCAATCACCTCGTTTATTGAACTGTTATCACAACTATCATTCTTTGACAGTTGTGATAAAATGGCTTTATTGTTATAAATCACAAATACCATTTTTTGACAGTTGTGATGTAATGGCTTTAACATTCAAATCCTAAAGGTCATCCTTTGACAATTTTATGACATGGTTATAACACGCCAAATTGACGTAGGGTGGCTAAAATGTAATTTCCCTGGCTGTAAGTACTTATTGTACTTAGTACCTATTTCTAATTTTCCTATCTCCTAGGTACTTCTACTAAACGGAGCGTGTGAATGCTTATGCGAATCCCGCACCCCCGCCATGGCAGAGGTGGAACACCGCGGTGGTTTTAGCCGGTAAGAGTCCGGCATACTCCTCCGTCACCCCCACGATGGAGGAAGTCCATGAGGATATCCACCGCGAAACCAAAAAAAAGGTACTTCTACTAAAAATGATTATACGAGTAAGTATTCCAACTTTTTTGTAACAATGAAAAATCAACAGACGTTAACAAAATCGGTTAGATTGCAGAGCTAACTCGCTTTAATTTATAACAATCTTGTTCCAAGAAACCGATTTAATTAAAACGGAGTATTCTGTAACTCTCACACACTTCACGGTAATAGGGATACTATCTTAGGTCGCTTGGCTTGTACCGGAAATGTTCACAAAAGTTGTAACTACTTAGTAAGTGCTTCATTTACCTTGAAACCTTAATCAAATTGAAATTAATTAATATAATACCAATAAGAAGAATTATTTTTGAGTGTTTTTTTTTCTGTCTTTCTAATGTGTATCGTATTACCCAGTAACTGGGTTGTGAGGATCGGATAGGCAGTCGCTTTAAGTAAAATACTGCACCTTAATTGCGTAACACACTATCAATCTAAATCTGAATCATTTTGAAGGATATTGCTAATCCATTGCTTCAAATGCTCGAAAAATGTGTCTGCTCAACAATGTAAATAAGGCAATGAATGTTGTTGAACTGTCAAAATGAAAGCCATTGCTACTGATAGTGTGTTACGCAACTACCCGTCTGGTAATCCGGTTAGACTGGAAGCCTACCCCAACATAATTAGGAAAAGACCTGGCAAATGATGATGAAGAAGAATGTTTTTTTTTTTCAATGAAATAATGTTTATAAGATGTTTCAAGGTGGTTAAGGTACAATTAGGGTCAGTTCACACCGAGACACGACGCGACGCGACGCTGCGCGCACACTTTAAAAGAGTGACTCAAAATATACTTTATTTTCTACACGAAAAGGTACACATTGCATTGTGAGAGTTCAGAATACGTTGCGCCGAACTCTCACAATGCAATGTGTACCTTTTTGTGTAGAAAATAAAGTATATTTTGAGTCACTCTTTTAAAGTGTGCGCGCAGCGTAGCGTCGCGTCGCGTCTCAGTATGAACTGACCCTTAAGGACCCCATAGGGCACAGCAAATATTAAAAAAATAAATAAAATTCTCATATAACACTATGATATAATTACCAAATCATAGATATGAATAGTTATTATCATGTCTGAGATATTTCACCAGCTAACCTAATAATAATAGTCCTCCAGACTATATCGGCCATGGCGGCCAATCTCAAAGGAGATTAGCCTTCAGCGCGGGAGATATTATAGTGCACAAGTGTGTGCGCAGACACCGGTGACAGACATAACACAGGCACAAACATAACTTGATCCTTTTGTACCAAGATTATTATATTTTAATTTTTATTGACATCTTATAAAATGGTGTCACGCTGTGCTGTAAAAAAAACATTCTCATACAATAAAACGGTATGGTGGGGGTCGTACAATAGTCTTAAAGCACCTTAGCCGGCCATATTTCCTGAATAAGGGGGTATCGCACTATTGTGCGAAACACGAGAATGCAGTCCATTTGATGAGCGGCGAGCGACAAACACTTACATCAAAGAGTATAATAATAATCATACACTTACATACCTTCAAGAAAGGTATACTCGTACCAATAGTAGTTTATTTACCATCAGTTTCCTTTCGGCTAAGTGTGCATCACGAACGTCACGCGTCGACGACAGAGGCAACAGCAAGCGTCGACACGCGTCGGCGGCTGTCGACGACCGAGGCAACTGCAAGCGTCGACACGCGTCGACGGCTGTCGACGACCGAGGCTACTGCGAGAGTCGACACGCATGTGTATGCACACCAAGCAAACGTACTTATTCTTATTTCAATTGTTAGTTAGTTTATAACAAAAACATTAATTGAAAAGTTTTCGTTAAACCTTTACACACGGATCATCAACATTGCCCAGATGGCAATGGAGAGGGCTATGCTTTAAGTTTCCCTTCGTGATCGAATCAGAAATGAAGGAATCTGTAGGAGAACCAAGGTAACCGACATAGCCCGAAGAATTGTCAAACTTAAGTAAATCAGTTTTTAGTGACCTAAAGTCCTTTTTATCCTAACCAGATTATACAACTACCAAGAAAAGAATCATCTAAGACGTAGCACCACCCGCTGCCTCTTACACCCACACCATACCACGCCTGTATTGAATGTGTACGGAGGCACGAAGCACAAAGCACTCACCACAGCGGACAATGGCTGCCGACAGTGTGACCACGATCCACTCAAACCACTGCCACCTTTCGCTAGTAGCCCTAGTGTTAGTTTAGTTCGATACCGTCTTTGGGCTTTAAGCACCAACCCCTTGGTCCCGGCCCCCGACTAACGAGTTGAGGTAATGAGTTCGAACCCAGGCAGGCGCTTTACTTTGTGCAATTTATTTCATCACCACTGCTCTTAAAAACGGTGAAGGAAAACATCATGAGGAAACCAGCATGTTGGCACTCCAAGACATGTGACATCTACCAACCCGCACTAGGCGTGGTGGATAACGGCCCATTCCTTTTCATAGAGACGAGGCCTGTATCCCAGCAGTGGGAACATTTTAGGTTGATTATGATAATGATAATGATGAAACACTATTAGATTCCTAGTTACCCCGACAATAGTATTACCTAATAAACATTTTATGATTGAAATATAATAATTTCATATTGATTTTGTATAATTGTCGTTACTGAAGACATAAGCATATTGTTTTTTCTTGTCTATACAGGGTAGCAGGGGCATCCACGCACAACCTGTTATCATGGATTTAGTAGGTTCTAACGCTAAAACCTACATTATATCTGACCATTTTGAAAACAAAATCCCGTGCACATGATGACCACAGCTGCGTCCGTAAGTAAAACAAAAGAGGATTCTTTTTAGGTCGACTAATAATATGCGCTGCAAGCAGGAATAGTCCTTACGGTGGTCAGATATAGATTTTGGCGATAGTACATGATGTTGAACCCCCCAAAAGAAATTGCTTTTCCATTCATTTTGACCGTATCGGTTTCTCAATATTTTTTTAATAACCGACGAACAATTTCTATCCTTGGGGGTTGGTCATGGTTTCTGTTTTCGCGTCAATGTCGCTGCCACCCTGTATAGATTGAAATTATTGGTACGAATTTATTTAGTTGAACCTGATTACCTGAAACATTATTTGCTATATTTTTCATCGTATTAAATTATTATTACTCTTGAATCTCCAAAAATTCGTCCCTGTTTGACTGCCAACGTTAATCAAATCAAGCTTTAGGTCCCATCTGTTCCACTTAGCAGCCCGAAACTAATTGAATCGTTCTTTTTTAATAAGTTTTCAAGCACACTTTACAATAAAAAAAAAACAGTAAATTCGTCCTACTGACGTCGGCAGTTCTTGCGAACATATTTTTTGCCAAATGAAATTCAGTTTCAATTATTCTCAACCAGCCATAAATTGTAGAACTCTCGGCATATTGATATTTTTGTGTTCGCAATTTGTGTTTGGGAACGAAAAAGATTGCATTTTTTATGAAGAGAAAAGATTACTATTTAATTATGAAACGCAAAGGATGCTCCGTTTCGTCGCCTGCATCCTTTGGAAGTTTAAATTATTTCTGTAATTCTTATAGGATTTCATTGAAACCGTTTATGGCAGTTACGATATTAATAATTTAAAAAAATGTGGTCTCTAGTACTTACATGGGACTTAAACATCATTTGAGAAACGTGTAAGTACCTACTATAGGTACCTACACCTCTGCCTAACCCTTTGGGAAAAACCAAGCGTGATGTTATATTTATGTTATGTTATGTAGTCCTCTCTTATGTTAGTAATACTTAGTAATAGACCTATTGTGCAATTATATCCATCCTAATACTAACACTTTAGCTCGTGGCTTAATAATAACAGCTGCTAGGGTCTATCGACGGTTAAGCTACGCTTGCCGCCGTCGGTTCGTAGATGGGTGACCATCCATAACATGTCAAGATTTCTTCGCGCCTGGGAAAGCACGTAAAGCCATTAGTCCCGGCTGTTACTTGTACATCTTTGACAATCGTTACAGGTAGTTAGAAGCCCAAAAGTCTAACAACCAGTCTTACCAAGAGGTATCGTATTACCGAGTAACTGGGATGCAGAGGTCAGATAAGCAGTCGCTCCATGTAAAATAATATTATTTAGTTGCATACAGTTAGACTGAAAGCCGACCTCAACATAGTAGGGAAAAGGTTAGGCAGATTGATTGACTTAATAAGATCAGAGGTTACGATGGATACAATCAACGATCAGTAATCGAATATAAGAATCAGGCATAACACATTCTGAAAATTGTTTTTATGTTGGTACTTACTAAAATGAAATATTTGTATTTTTTGGTTCCGACCACTCGCAACAATTTGCGGGTTGAACAAGTTTACGCGACAGCTGTCAACGTAATTGTTTATTTTAAATGAAAAACGGATTGAAAGTTTGTGTTTTCGGATTTTTTTATTGTTTCCTTTAATTTCTCATGAACGTTACAAAAAGTCAATTTATTACTAAGCGATTGCAGGAGACAGAACGAGACACGATAGAAGGTTTATTGTTATTACCTCTGGAGGCGTTTAGTGCTTTTCGAAGTGTTAGAAATGTATTTTGACTGTATTGGTCCTAAGGAAGGTATTTTCGTCCATTAGTATCCATAACATAAAATTGTAAACACAACTGGCGAAATGTGGGTGTCCTATATGTACAGTCAACAACAAAAGTAGATGATCAGAATCAGAAATTCAATACTAATGAACGGAGTTCTCGTCAGAACTGTGTGGCGTCGAAGTGATTCAAAAGTATGTGATTTACAATCGCAACCTTTAAGTGCTGTGCACACCTATAAGTGACGAGTTCACCGCAAAGCTGTTGAATTAGAATATGATTATTGTAATGTTTTAGAGAATAAGTCGTTGATGTGTCAATAAAAAAAAAAAAAAAATCATCTACTTTTGCTGTTGACTGCACACCGCTACCTAAGCCTTCTGGGATTACAGGCAATCGTCACCCAGCTGGCTCTCTTGGAGCAGTGGAATTCATCATCATGAAAACATCGTTCAGAAACCGACATGTCTTAGAACCAAACATTCGAAGAAGACATGTGACGTCTACCAACCCGCATTGGGCCTGCGTGGGGGATTACGGCCGACTCCCTCTCACTGAGAGGAGGTCTGTGTCCCAGAAGCGGGAACATTTTAGGCTGATTATGCTTATACTTTGGTCTGTTTGTTCAAACTTCGAAAAAAACTTAGAGATCAAAATGAATGTCAGGAACGATGCAATAAATAAATAAACGTCCAGACCGCGACCGCAAATGGAATTCCACTTATTTTCTGTATAAATAAATGAAAGATCTGTCAGAATATTTGCAGAGCATTTACATTTTTACGTATTTCTGTTGAATCCGAAGGTTTACGTTTGTTTCATTATGAATCAGTTCTGATTTTTGTTAAATATATTTTCGGTCAACGAGCTCCTAGGGTAGGCTAGACAATGTGTGCTTCACCTTATTATCGTGGATGTCCACGTCTTCGTCCATAAAATGTATGGAAATTCGTGCACGTTATAACGTTATCATGGACGGGAAAGTGTCTTCATATTATAATATTTCCATACATTGTACTTACTTCCTTGTGTTATTGTGGTTCCGTAACGTGGACTTCCCCGATAATATTGCCACGTTAGAAATTATAAATGTGCACATTTACTTTTACTACATCTACATTTTATTATACTGCATTTATTATAGTATTAGAAAAATAACGGCAGAATAGTGACAATTATTATGTTGTTGTGTTGTGTTGTGGTTGAAATTACTGCACTTTAGAGTTATTTTTTAATGTAAACGGTAAATAGATTACATTGCTTTAGTTTGTATTTATCGTGAAATAACGAAGTTTATTATGAAAGTGTACGTTATAATATACGTTTATATTGAAATAACGAAAGAGTAATAATCATTATATTTCTAAAGATATAATAAATGGAGTATACTACATAATAATGTATATGTAGTACCTACAATTAATACCGGAAAATGACACGTGTCCGAGGTAGATTATATAATAACCGTCGGAATTACAATACTCGCGTGAGCGCACATAATCCCACAGTGTAAGCTAAGCCTAAACCTGACACGATATTGTGTACGCATGATTATTGAGTCCAGCTGTTTGTCCACACGGTTCAAGTTCCGGCAATTAAGTGCAAATTACAGGAGAAATTATTGATTACTGATTGGTACTTACTTAAATGGTCGGCTCTTGAAGACAGCATTACATTTTCTCCTTAAATTTTTCTTCTTGGCGTGTCGATGGCAAAAATATCGTTATTTTTTTTGGCCCAAAATTCTCCAACACAGATAGCATTTGCTGACGCAGCCATTACCATGCCCTGTCACCTGCACACGTGAGGTCCTCACGTGTGCAGGTGACAGGGCATGCGGTGCAAGATGGGAGGTGAGCCATTATCTGTGGAGAGATACCGCATACACACCGGAGGTCTGAGCCTTCCATGAACCGGACATGTGGAGGTTATCCTTGCTGCGGCCTTAAATTAGTCAAGTTATTTAAATTTTTCAATCAACCGAAGTAGGTAAAAAATGAAAAAGAAATAAATAATTAGGTTTATTTCGACACGGCTACAGTTACAGCTAGTTTGGCTTATGCTACGCGGTTTCAGATGAAAATCAAGCAAACCATTTTTCTGTTTTAGTTAAACACGTTTATTCTTTGGCCTTCATTTTAACAATAAAAAGTCGATGACCGGCTTGCCCACAGTCATTTCAACAAAGTCGTACACACGTCAACTCATTGCTTTGTCACTGCTAATCACGGAACACAAACCTATTAAAACGTTCTTTACACACACACACATCCCATCGATCCCACTCACACTAACACACACACACACTCTCACACTACAAATGACACTATGAATGCATTTAATCTTCGGAACCGCAACGGGGCGCAATATAGCCGTGATGAGCATCACACAATGGACCCTCGATCTCTCTGGATATTAAGTTTCCGTTGGCATGACAATGAAATGCCTAGCCTAGGCTGGATAGTCAGATAGACTACGTGTATGAATTAGTTTGGTCCATTCATGGAGGCATTATTCATTGTTATCTTCATGTTCCGTTACATGTGGTGTAATCAAGATTGGAAGTGTTTGATCTCCGTTCAAATGAACGTCCGTGCACCTGCACTGCCTGCACCCTTGACGATCTGAACAACGCCTCTGACGCCGCAATAAACGTGGCCACCACCAATATTCCGTATTCAAATGGTTTTTTTGCAGAGCAGTGGTGGCCTAGTGGAAACAGGCGGCGACTTACGAGTTGTAGGTCGTAGGTTCGAAACTTCGAACCCAGACCTGTCTGGGTCCCCTGAAAGCCCCTGGGCTTTACTATGTGTAAATTATTGCATCACCACTGCTCCCAAAAATTCGAAGACATGTAACATCCACCATATCGCACTGGGCCCGCTTGGAGGATTATTACGTTCCACTCCCTCTCACAGAGAGGAGGCCTGTGTCCCAGCAGTGGGAACGTTATAGGCTGATTATGCTTATGCTATGTTGTAAGTATATTCGACTTTCGGCGCAGAGCCGAGTGTTGAAAATCCAATAGCTTATATTGTGCGTGGTCCGACACGCAGTTGGCTGGTTGTTTTATTTGCAGAATTTCTTGGGTTTTTTTAGTTTCTGCTAAATGAATGTTGTTTCTTTTTTTCTTATAAAAATGTCTGAAGCTTGAGTTCATATCCCGTTCCGAGACTGCACCGGTACTCAGCAGGATGCGTAGTTCCTTGTACAGAATATAAATAAATTTTCTTATAGAAAATTGAAATATTCTCGCCGGGAAGCGGATATTTCGTGTCGCCTTGAGATACGGCGTGGCTAGCATATCTTGACTGTTCATGGTACCTATTTTATCAACAACTATGGTCTATATAACTTCATATACTTACATAGGTACATACTTACTTAGATTTTTTTTAATTAGTCCGTCGCCGTCCCTTTTTTGTTGTCTAACGAAATATAGGCTACACTAAACTTAAATATAAATTATATGAACTTCACAATAAAGGTTGAAACTAAAAAAATGTAAGTAGGTAAGGGAAAAAACTTATATAGATTTAGTGATTTTTTTTACTAAAACTAATTTCAAGTTAAGAATGCGCTTTTATTTAGGTAATAATTTAGATGTCACGCTCATAAATGTAGCATCGACTAAGAACTTTTTGGTGACTATTTTGGAAACTTTTTGGTTCTTCGATCATGGGCTTGTAAGTACAGAGCTCAAGAAAATTTCGAGAATATTTTGCGTATAGGTGGTATATGCTTGTGAGAATTAAGTCTGTGGTCGCACGAGTTGGACTCCTTCTTAAAGGATTGGCCCACAATTGCAGTAGACCAGGAAAAGCGGAAAGAGGGTAAGGAGGCCTCTGCCCTGCAGTGGGACAACACAGGCTTATAATAATAATAAATAATATAAAACCAGCAGTGGTGACGTGGTCGTGGGTTCAAATCCGGCAGTGGTGACGAAATTTTTTACATTAAGTAATGCGACTGACTTTATGTATAATTTCGTCACCACTGCTCCCAAAACAGTGAAAGAAAACATCGTGATTAAACCGGCGTGTCCTTGAACCAACAATTCGAAGATATGTGATATCTACCTACTCGCACTAGGCCCGCGAGGTAGATTACAGCCCACTCCCTCTCGAAGAGAGGAGGCCTGTGTCCCAGCTGTGGGAACATTATGTACATGCTGATTATCTATATCTACACTAATAATAAAGCTGAAGAGTGTGTTTGTTTTTTTCGTTTGTTTATTTGAACGCGCTTATCTCTGAAAATACTAGACGGATTTGAAAAAATATTTTTGTATTTGATAGCTCAATTCTTAAAGAAGACTATTGGCCATTAACATCATGCTAGCACTCTTAGGAGCCGAGCCAAGAAAAAAAGAGTCGGAAAGAAAGCCAAGCGAAAACGAAGTAAGAAGGTAGGCAGGCGATGCGATGCGACGGGGTGGGTCGAGGGAACAAGAAATTTCACGCGGACGAAGTCGTGGGCAGAAGCTAGTGTTATATAAAACAGTTCACTGTAGAAGCTTTAAGTGAAGAACCGTTTATATTTTCAATTTCAGCAACGCGAGTCGTATATAGAAACAGCTTAAATTATCCTTAAAAAATCTCGCGAACATTTTACCTTTTGTGAGCTAAGTGAAATGATTTTCATAATGTAGGCAAATATTATTTCGTGTTAGGTTTAGGTACGTATTATATTCTGTCTACATTATAAATATCTAGGTATTTCTTTTGCTATCATTCATTTTTGAGAAAATAGCGCTTAGGGCATTTACATATAACGTTCTAGGTATGTGCTGCAACCCAGGTAACCGACATAGCCCGAAGAATTGCCAAACTTAAGTGGCAGTGGGCAGGGGGCATATTGCTCGCAAAACAGATGGTCGATAGGGCTGAAAGGTTCTGGAGAGGCGACCGCGTACCGGAAGACGTAGCGTTGAAAGGCCTTCCACAAGTTGGACCGACGACCTTGTGAAGACCGCAGGAACCTGTTGAATGCGAGAAGCACAGAACCGGTCGAAGTGGAGGTGCTTGGGGGAGCCCAAGCACCTCCACTTCGACCCCAGCCTATTTATTCTTAAGTCCAGCAGTGGACGCCTTTCGGCTGAATGATCAGGTATGTGCTGTATTTTTGGTGTTAGAAATAATTGAAATAAGTAACGTAACTATCTAAAAATACTACTGAGACACACTTTCATTAGGCCTTGTCGTTATTATTCTTTTTTTTCTCGATAATTATAAAAATAACATACTGGCAGATTTATTAAAATATCATATCGCATCGAAAACATGTACTTATAGAGTTTGTAATTCCTTTTATCTGTGATATAATTATGTTTAACTTACCATAATAACCAAAACTGCCCCGCTGCTGGTTTCCTGGTCGCAAACACGACTGCTGAGCGCGGGGTCCCCGCTTCGATTCCCAGGTCGGGCAAAGTGTTATTGCGTTTTCCATTAGGAATTTCTCAGTAGCTCCCGGTCATACCGGTTTACCGTCCCATGGGACTATGAGAATACCTGGCTAATCTCCGTTAAAATTGGCCACCGTAACTGAAATCAATCGGGAGGATTATTATTATTATAATTATAATTATAAATTATAATTTCAAAAAAAAGACAAACAAATTATTATTAACAGCACAATCTCAGTACTGGCACAGCTTCTCAAATTTTTTCTCACTGTAAAACCAAACTCTAAACAAAATTACCCACAAACTTTGTTCATATAACTTTACCAATATCGGCTTTACGAATTACGGGTAAAGCAACAAATCGTAAGCAACAAAAAAGGCAAACTGTACAGTAAGTTGCAAACAAGAGTGTTAAGTTGCCGCTGTGTCGCGCGACAATAAAATAGCTGCGACAGTTTAGCACTTACCGTTGAGCAACAGAAGCAGCGAGTTCACTGTTTGAAAAGCTTTTTTTCTTATAATTTTCACATTTTTTTTTCAACCGAATAGATCTCTATTATGTTTTTCTAAGGGCATCTTAAAACTATTTTGACATATTTCTAAAGTTGACAGAAGCTGTCAAACCACCATATTTATTCCCCAAATAAAAGTTATATGACGATTGAAAAAGCATAAAGCAAATAACTATGGATATATTATCTACCCGAAAAGATATAGCAAAATCCCGAAATAAGCCTCGAAAGAAAGCTGTAATGTGTTTTATTTTTTAAGACGTTATATTGACGAGTTGTTCAACAGATTTTTTTTTATATGTAGCCTATTATTACTAATACGTCTCAATACGAAAAACTCGCTTCAGACTCAGTAATTTTATTTTAATTTTTTCATCTAATGAACGGTAGAGAGATAGAATGTATGATGTAGTTGTAGATTTTATAAACCGGTCTGGTAGAAAATGTTGAAATAAAAACTTTCCATATTGAACTGAACAATGCGCTCAGGAATCGCTTTTTCCCTAGCCACCTAAGGTTGCGTAGGTAATGAAAAAAGTAGTATCGTTTCGGACCGCGGGCGCGGCTAACGGCCATTCTGCTGTTATTTCACACTTCCACCCTTAGCTTACTGCCGCTACATACTAGGGTCCTGTTTCGGTAACCACACAGATTTCAAGGGTTTTTAGGCAGTTAGTTTTCTAGGAAAAGTTTGGTTTTCCCAGAGTGTACCAAATACACTGATCTCTTTTTGTTGAATGGGGAGATTATGCTTATCCATTTTGTGTCATCGAATACACTTTCTGGCAATCAAGTCAGATCGCGAGAACTCAATCATAATTGAGAGAAAGTTATGCTAAAGTTATGCGAGTAAGCGTTGAAGAAAATGAACGAATACTGCAAATGAGTCCTAACTTGACTGATTTTCGTATACGAGTACTTACCAATTTGCTTATAACTTTGCAGCAATGAAGACTTTCTAATTTTAATTTCATGTATTATTTTACATATTTGTACATCTAATACTTAGGTTTCATGCTCGATTATATTCGAACGCAATGAGAATTGTGAATCCTACTAATACTATAAATGTGAAAGTTTGTATGTTTGGATGTTTGTCACGCAAAAACGGCTGAACGGATTTGAATGAAATAGTTTAAACCTTGGATTAACACATAGGATAGGACTTTTATTTCGATAGCACGTTCCCGTGGGACAATGTTCTATGTTCTATATTACGGGTTTGGTCTCCGCACTTAGTCCTTCAGGTGGACCATTGTGCGTGGCCCGTGGGGCAATTTCCGACATCGACGCGGGCGAGGCCGTTAGCAAAAGTAATGCAGTCTATAAATAAATAAAAATTGAACACTAATGTAGTTTAACACACAGTAGGTACGCTTATGTGTAAAAGTGTTTGTACAAACCTGAACCCTGAAGAATAGTTTTCATTATGTCCTAGAAGGTTTAAAGAAAATCCGTAATTCAAAATGTTAGCCACTCCACCAGCCCGTGTGTGTGCGACGCGTAGATTCTTGCCCAAAGTTAAAGTTACAAGGCACGTTGGGCACAAATAATGTGTGCCCATTTCCAAGCCATTGAATATTTTATTTTGTTATTTAGACACTAACGGTTTTCTTCTCTTTATTGCTTCAGTGATACATCGCAGCCGTTTATTGGTATGTTAGTTCCCTGCTTATCGAATATTTCTGGCTCATATTTTTCTTTGATCGCTTTAGATTGGACGAAGTTGGCGCAATATCTGCTGGGGTTTGGCGCCGTAAATGACGATCGTAGTTTCTAGCTGGCGTTCGGTGGGTTGTGGATTGCTTTCCTACGTTAGAGTTATGCCAACGTTGGTAATTCGAATTATTTCTGGTCTAGCTACTGGATAGCATTTAGGGATGGGACATGTGGAATGGTAAAAGGTAGGTATTTTAGATGTTTTTTTAAAGTAAGTTGTTCCTAAATTCTTCTTCTTCTTAACGTACCGATGGGAAATAAGAAATCCAAAACTTTAGCTTTCCCAAACTTCAGCCATGCGAACTGCGTTCACTGACGCATTCATAAGATCCTCATAAGTTGGTAGGTTGTTGATTTGAAGATTGACTTTTACATATTTT
Source organism: Apamea monoglypha (assembly GCA_911387795.2). Lineage (NCBI taxonomy): Eukaryota > Metazoa > Arthropoda > Insecta > Lepidoptera > Noctuidae > Apamea > Apamea monoglypha. The sequence continues at coordinate 2,099,339 of OU426923.1, read as the reverse complement.
GGTTTCTAATTTTCTGTTCAACATAATTATGAGTATCGAAAGCCACATTACTGAGTTTTAAAATGGGCAATATTTAAACCACACGTCACCCAACTTAAATCTGGAGGGCTTGGGCTTGTGGCTAAGTTATAACAGCCGCACGGGTCAATCGATCAGGTTAAGCTACGCTCGCCGCGGTGGTCCGTGGATGGGTGACCATCTTCATATACCAAGACCTCTCCGTGCTTCGCAAAGCCCGGTACTTCGTTGGTCCTGGCTGTCATTCGTGGATCTGTGAGAGTCGTTACGGGTCGTCAGTAGCCAGGAAGTCTGACAACCAGGCTTACCAAAGGGTATCGTATTACCCAGTAACTGGGTTGTGAAGGTCAGACAGGCAGTCGATCCATGTAAAATACTAGTATTCAGATGCATCCGGTTACACTGGAAACCCACCTCAACATAGTTCTGAAACGGCTAGTCAGACATGCAGTTTAAATCTGTAGCGTAAAATTCACTAATATTTTTCGCTTACTATTTTTCAACCTGAATATTTAGATAGTACTCTATTTCGTTGACCACAAAGCTGCAATATTGTGGTCTCCATGATATTTTGCTCCTAAATTATCCGAAGCTTTAATAGTTTGTAATTAGGTATTATCCCCTTGATATGCTTTGTTTATTTCTGGTTAGTTCGGTATATTAAATACATTTTGGTTAATGAATGTACGATATTATTTTGATAGAATATTGTGTTAATATGGCGCTGGATTAGACCATGGTTTAGTGGAAATATTTAGACCATTAGTATTTATTAAACAACGATGACCGCGGGTCTGTTAATAATATTTTAGGCTAATCACGAGAAGTAAGCTTTATTTGGTTAAGCTGCGCTGGCCGCACCTTGATAATAATCCTTTTGCATATTATTTAAATCAATGCATTTTTATTTATTTATTTATTTAAATCTTAACTACCATTCATCAGCGATCCAATGCGATAGAGAGGCATTTCCATCGATATTATAATATTCAAAAACGTTAACCAGACCCACAAAAACAATATTTGCATATTTTTGTAACTCGTCACGGATTCATATAGACTAGGTATCTATACAAATAAAAAATCTGCATCAATTACACGATTGTCCAAACATTGATGTAAACGAGTCTAGCTAACGAACTAAAGTATTGTTTATATTACAAATATGAAGATTTTTGACACGTTTTTAGGAACTTTTTTACGCATAGGTATATCAAAATCTTAAAATAAGAGCTTCAATCAATATATCTAGCCTTTTATTGGGGTCGGCTTCCAGTCTAACCGAATTCAGCTGACTAGTATTTTACATGGAATGACTGTCTATCTAACCTCCACAACCCAGTTACTGGGTAATACAATATCTCTTAGTAAGACGGGTTGTCAGACTTTCAGGCTTCTGACTACCTTTACGACTGTCTGTCTATACCTATATTCGTATCTACGAATGACAGCCGGGACCAACAGCTTAACGCGCTTTCCGAGGCACGGACAAAGTTGCAACACTATTTTGCTATTTTGTAACTAACAACAGCTCATCCATAGGCATCGGACATAAACGTTCACAAACGTCCAGTATTGCCCACAAACGGCCACTACTTCTTGCCCCATACAAAGTAGCGTGTCGTGCTGTCCGTCACGGTCATCAAACTGACGTTTTTCGGCGGCGGTCGACCGACGCGCCGTGAAGGGAACACTCGTGAAATAAACTGAACTGCACTCCATTTAGACGTGCTGTCTTTCAGCTTTGGTTTATATTTTATTTAGGAAAGGTTAAATTGTCACTTCGGAAATATACAATGTGATTTGTAATCGGTTTTTAGTTGTAAAGAATATGGCCACAACATTTTGTTAGTTGCATTGTTAAAGTAAGGGCCCTCGCCCACGGGCGACTTTTTGTAGCGATGCAGTCGCGATGCTCTCGCGCGTAGCATCGATACAGACGCGAAGCAGTCGCTAGCTGTGTGCCCGCGCCCACGGGACCAGATTCAGTCGCGATGCAAACGCGATTTGGTCGCGATGCAGTTACGATACAAAAATACCTTGGATCAGTACAGTTGCAAGATGGACTCCGTTGAGGCAACATTAGTCACGTTGTCTTTGGTGCTGCTTTTACGTAAGCAGCCGAAGCGTAGGCAACGGAAGCAGCGTCAATATTGGATGCATCCATTTAATACCCAGAGATTACTTTGTGGACATCATGTAACAACATTCAAACAACTCAAAAATTATGATCTTAAATTCAAAAGTTGTTATAGAATGTCATGCCCTTAGGGCCCTCGCCCACGGCGACTTTCTGTAGCGATGCAGTCGCGCGTTTAGCAAACGCGCGACAGCATCACTTCTAACGCGTGTTAGTCGCATTTGCAACGCGCTACTGCATCGCGATTGTATCGATACAAACGCGCGACCGAATATGACATTCTATAACAACTTTTGAATTTAAGATCATAATTTTTGAGTTGTTTGAATGTTGTTACATGATGTCCACAAAGTAATCTCTGGGTATTAAATGGATGCATCCAATATTGACGCTGCTTCCGTTGCCTACGCTTCGGCTGCTTACGTAAAAGCAGCACCAAAGACAACGTGACTAATGTTGCCTCAACGGAGTCCATCTTGCAACTGTTCTGATCCAAGGTATTTTTGTATCGTAACTGCATCGCGACCAAATCGCGTTTGCATCGCGACTGAATCTGGTCCCGTGGGCGCGGGCACACAGCTAGCGACTGCTTCGCGTCTGTATCGATGCTACGCGCGAGAGCATCGCGACTGCATCGCTACAAAAAGTCGCCCGTGGGCGAGGGCCCTAAGATCCACAGTTGTAACTTTGTCAAAATAATAAATGGGTTACGATTGCCTCGTTGAGTGATTCGTTTTGTTTACTAATTTATTCTAGGCATTAGTTAGTTACAAAGAAAGAAAAATACGTTGAGTTAGCCATTATGTTATGAACGAAGATAGTACATAGACTACCTACTTGAAAATCGTAGGCATTCTATAAAATTAAGTCATGATAATAATTCATCTTGGTAAAAATACTTTTGCTTTGCATAAACGCTTCTGGTCACAAAATGGACCAGAAGGTCGAAATAATGATCTGATTCGGAGCTTATACTCTCAAAATAGAAAACATACCTACCTACTCTACCTTCCTACTCAATACGTAATTAATTTTATTCTCTCATTACGAACTAATCAATCTCAGTAGATGCTGGGAGTTTGAATTTGTGCACGGTTGATGGCCATAGGCTCGCCTGTTATTACCACAACACAACTAACGAAATTATGGTGCTCCAAGCACTATAATTAGGTGCACCTCTGCCTACATAATTCTTCAGGAAAAACAGACGTAGCGCAGGATACTATGTTATGTAAGTATTTTCTGGTAAATGAAAATCCCCAAAAAAGGCCAACGGGAAGTGTTGACCTTTTTTGGGGATACTTCCAAACATTTTGGAAGTATATATAGCTGTTGGTGCAGACAACCTCAAACGGCGAAAATATTCCAACCTGAATGGGAGTTATATGTCGTTTGGGGTTGAAACACTAGGGCCAACGGGTCCGAGTGCCCACTTGGTTTTTCGAGATATCGCCAAGCGGTTAATCGACTCTTCACGTGACCAAAGGGCTGGCCTGTTTCTTGGCCAAAGAATTAGCATCGCCATACAACGTGGCAATGCTGCCAGCCTTTTGGGCACAGTTCCTGTTGACAGCGATGCGGACGAATTTTTTGATGCCCTATGATTATTTTGCTTATTTTTTCTCATGTACATATCATTATTTTAAATTTTAGCTTATATAATGTAAATACGTAAATACCTATATTAGATTAACATTTTCAAATGAAAAACAAAAACCTTCAAAATCGACATGAAAACCTCGACCTACTATGAAAATATTCAACAAATCACCTTCCTTTTACCTTACCTCGAGGAGCAACTAAAAAGCCTGTGTATATACGCGAACCAACAGTTGTTAGTCTTCTTCCCGCTTAACACAAAAGATGGGAACGATGAGAATGCACTTTAGCAATGTTTCCTCCACGTCCTTATTCTGGATGCACGTGGAATTATGCTACTTTAGTAGGTAATTTATTTCTCTTGTAGAGAATATTCTGGAGGCGATAACAGTTTATGTGGTGAGTAGAATGTATTTTAATGTTGTTTATGGTTTCCTTGTGCGTAGGTTTTGAGATTGGCCCACGAATTTCGGTATATTTTTATATTGACGAGCCAATACGGAAAATCAGAATCCAATTGCTGTCCGTAATATTTAAACCTGTGACTTATAGCGCTGCTAATAACTATTTTTTCCTGTAGGATAAATTACAACGTTCGTTAATAAGTACTCATACAACATTGAAGGCCCTTTACAAGTTTTTGTTTCTTAATCAGTGAATTCAAAATAAAGGGAACCAGAGAGGTCATTGCGTAACACACTATCAGTAGCAACGGCTTTCATTTTGATAGTTCAACAACATTCATTTGTTGAGCAGACAAATTTTTCGAACATATGAAGGAATGGATTAACAATATCCTTGAAGATGATTCGTATTGAGATTGATAGCATGTTACGCAATTAGGGTACCTACAACTGTTATTAAAGTTGCAGAAAGTTGCTTGCGGGAAAAACGGTACCTGAGTATTAGAAGAAAAGTTAAAGATAATGCATAGATACAGAATAGGACTGCGGCAGACGGCTCCATTCCGTGAAAAGTTGATGGAAAGTGTAATAGGAACACTTAGGTCTCAAGTCGGAATGATGTGATGTAACGGATATTATTACACCTACTGGCAATCGTGCTGTCTCGCTCTTGTTTCAAGTTTAACTATTGCACACGTTCTGGTAATCATGTTGTCTCTGTCTTTTAGCGAGTTAAACTATTGCTCACCTGCGTGCAATCGTGTTATCTCTTTCTATATGGATGTTAGCTTTGAGTAAAGTGTTTGTTTAGTTTAGTTAGAATCAAGCTTATGCAAAGTAATGCAGTGTATGAAAAATGTCGAGCGTAATCAGAATTTGTTTGGGTTTCAGACTATGCAGGAGGTATACTACGTTTTTGTAAAGTTAGGGAAATTAATTGGTGAGCAAATTTAATACCAATTTAAAATATCCACATATTCGAACCACAATTGTAATTTTTTGACAGTTCTATAAAATGGCTATAACACGGCAAATTAACTTAGGGTGGCAATTTGAACATTTATTCATTTCCTGACTGTATTTGAGCTGAATCTTCAAGTAAGTGTCTTACGTTCAAAGCTGCTTCTGCTGTTGCTTAGCCTTTTCCCAGCTATGTTGGGGCAGCTTCCAGTCCAACCATATACAGCTGAATACCAGTATTTTACATGGAGCTACTAGGCAGTCGCAGGTCAGATAGGCATCTGACCTCCACAACCCAGTTACTTGATAATACGATACCCCTCGGTAATACTGGTTGTCAGATTTTCGGTCTTCTGATTACCCGTAACGACTGTCAAAGATCCACGAATGACAGCCGGGACCGATGGATTGATGTGCTTTCCGCTTACGCTCAAAGCATTATTACGCATAATTAAATTACTAGTGTAATGTGGAGGTATTAATTAAGTTGTACCGTTTTTAAACTAATCCTTTTTACAACTTCATGCTTTATTAATAGAAAGATAAGTGATTACAGTTGAGACACGTGGGCGGTGTGGCTCCTGGCTCGACTTAACCCACTCACTCTTGTAGGTGTAGAAACACAACAAATATAAAAACAGACACCCACGGGGGCTACGTACACTTTGTGCAATCTCTTTAATTAATTGCTTTCAGTACTGATCACGGAAAGTTCTGATATAGGTATGTTTACGTGGTAACACTGAAAATAACTATTCAATCAATATCAGTACCCTTATCGAATTTATTAATTGAGCCCACCTCTTACTTAAATAATTAGTTATTGTGATTATCATCGTTATTAGTGATGTAACTTTACTGGCAGAGGAACTACGTGTTACATAACAAAGGGGCAATTCTCGTAATTTTAAGAGCGTTCACAGTCTAATCTCTGTCATCTGACAAAAATACCTCTAATTTCCCTACGTTTTCGGCAAGTTTTTCACATTTTTTTTGTCGCCATGATGAGACTGCGCTAAAATTTTTAACGTTTTAAATTACGAAGGTCGGTCGGTCGTTTTTTGCGGTTTTTTATCGTTTTCAGGTGTAGCCGGGGCTAGGAGTGGTTGGAGAGGCGCCACGGCGCCCTCACCTTCCGCCTGACACAGGTCCTCACCGGACACGGTTGTTTCGGGAGGTTCCTGTTCAGGATAAGGCGGGAGGAAACGCCAGGGTGTCACCACTGTGTGGATCGTCCGGAGGACACGGTGGAGCATACGGTGGAGGTCTGCCCGGCTTGGGCGGAGCACCGCCGCGTCCTCGTGGCGGCGATCAGCTGCGGCGATCTCTCGCGTCCGGCCCTGGTCCAGGCCATGGTACGGAGCGAGAGTGCGTGGGAAGCCGTCACCTCCTTCTGCGAAGCAGTAATGCTCGCAAAGGAGGAGGCGGAGCGCGTGATGGAGAGGCAATCTCTGCGCCCTCACGCCCCTAGTCGCCGCAGGAGACGCCCTGGACGTCGGGAGTCACCAGCCGACTCCCGGCCACCGTAGGCGCGGGCTTGCGGGCGGCGAGCAATGGGCAGCTCGTCGCCCGGCAAGGACCAGGCCCGAGTCGACGGCGCGTTGTGTTCAACGCGCGCCTCAAAGAGATGTCAGCACAAACTGACGGGGTCCGCTAGGGCCGATGCCTGCAAGGGCCGCGGATTGTTCGAAAGAGATACCGTGGTCCCTGGCATAGGCAACTGAAGGAACACGGGTGGGTTTTAGTCAGTAAAAGTCTGACACGCCCTCCTGCTCCGCCCAGAGCGGGAGAAGTCATAAATGATGATTTCCAACCCAGAAAAAAAAAAAAAACAAAAAAAGGTGTAGCCGGGGCTTTGTATAACTACGCACGATTTGATTTTGCTCTACATTTCCTTGTACGTGTAGGTAGGTGAATACTAGCTGCGCCCCGCGGTTTCACCCGCATAAGTTTCGATCCCGTAGGAATATCGGGATAAAAGGTATCCTATATGTTAATCCTGGTTATAAAGCATCTGTGTGCCAAATTTCATCCAAATCCGTTTAGCAGTTTTTGCGTGAAGGAGTAACAAACATCCATCCATCCATCCATCCATCTATACAAACTTTCACGTTTATATTATTAGTAGGAAGTAGGATAAGTAAAAATATGTCTTCACAAGATTGAGGCACTTTTGTTTCCTGTAGTACGTTAGTACTATTAGTTATTCTGTGCTCGTAGTAGATATAGTAACTATTAGCTGTGCCCGCGACTTTGTTCGCCTGGATTTCCAAAAACAATAATTCTTTTTTTTTATACAATAAAAGTATAACATCAGCTATCTGCTAGTGAAAGTCCCGTAAAGATCGGTACAGCCGTTTCGGAGATTAGCCGGAATAAACAGACAGACAGACTGTCCCTCTGTCTGTTGTGAGAGACAGACAAATAATAATACTTTTTTATATTTTTAAATGTTTTTATACTTTTTATATTCTAATATTTAAAAATATAATGTATAGGTGTTTACATTGAAATAAAGGAGATAATAATAAACATTTAATTCAGACGAGGTCCATAATTTGTTACTAACAATGAACTTAAAAAACTAATCTTAGTATTGGCAACAAAATTAAATTATGACATGGAGCCGCACCCATCTTTGCAGAAAGGGGGAATCCACCGATCAGTGAAAACACCTAGTATAGTGTACGATAGCGGCAAAGCCATCCTCAGCAATCATCCCTGACGCACTGTAACGCCATGGCAGCCCCAACAGTACCCTGAGTTAGTATATTGGAATAATATTTAAAAAAACGATTTTTGTCATAAGTACCGTATATACTTTCATGTGCCTTTGGTATAAAGCTGTTATTGTGACATCACAAACAGATACTTCAATTTTATTTATTTGTGTAGGTAAAATCTGAAGGCCAATTCTTGTAATTTAAAACGTTCAAAATGTAGTCACAGTGTCACCTCGGCGACAAACAAATGTCAAAATGTAGGGAAATGAAGATGTATTTTTAACAGATTGAGACTGAGATCAGACTGTGAACGTTCTTAAAATATTACAAGAATTGCCCCTCTGATGTTGTACAGGCAAAAACCCCTACCCGTTTCAGTATAGATCCCTTTGCATCCACGAAAAAAAAACAAACAATATCTATTCTTACCTTAAAAAATCTCAATATTCTTCCTCAACCACTCAACTAGTTTGTTTTCAATATATGAAAAGCTGTATCTGTTTGTTCAATATTGTCGTGTGTTCGTTCGTGTATTGATGTCAAATATTTGTGTACAGTTAACGTGCGCCGATAGTTCACTGTTTGAACGGTAAATAGGCGGCTGAACTAGATAACTCCTGTGTTTCGAAGTATCTTCGGGTATGTGCTGTTTCTTCGGCGTGTTTGTTGATCTTGGTCGAATTGAAGGCCTTAGGGTGGTTTGGAGATACACCTTCAATGATTTTACGACGTATAGAATTGAATATATGGTTGTCAGATATAAGTTGTATGAAAAAATCGCTGATCCTGGGTTACATTATATTTGAACTGAGAACTCAAATATCATGTTGTATATCTGTGGAATGTTAGAAACGTAAATGAAACGCAATCGTCTTCTTTCATTTGTCTGTCTTCTGTTTCTTTTTGTCGTCTCTTTCTCTCTTGCGCTGTCAATTGTCTCGTCATGTATTTGTGTGTTCTGAAAGCCAATTCTCGTAATTAAAAACGTTCAAAATTTAGTCGCAGTCTCATCTTAGCGACAATCAATGTCAAAAATGTGGAAATTAGAGGTATTTTTGACAGATTGAGACTGAGATCAGACTGCGAACGTTCTTAGAATTACGAGAATTGCCCCTTTGCTAATATATACTAAATCCATTTTAATTAAATCAACCTTGACTTCTTTCATCAAATTCATCATGGAAAACTTCCATCAAGTTTTATGCAATCGAATTCTTCCGCGAAAAAACTTTCGCACTTGTCTTTTTTCTTAAACTTGCCTATAACTACGAACAACACAGCAAAAGAAAATACATATTGCCCCAATGTTTATAAGTACGTATAGCTAACTAAATGAAAAAAGAATTCCACCATTTGCACTGTAACAAATTAAAATGATCAGATAATATTTTACAATTCAGCGTGCAACGTAAATGGTCGAACGCGGTGATAAACGGGCCCCGAATGTTCGCGAAATATGCCGAGTGGCCGATGCAAATGGATTCGGATGCGCTTCTAAAACGACGATGTAAAGGACTTACTGGAAGAGACTAAAGAGAAGTCTTCTTATGTAGCTATAGACTGATTGAAAAGAGTTGTTCCGTAATGTAAGTGTAAGCCTGAAGCCCGTCAGTCCTGATTTCATTCATAATCTATGTCCTTTAAAACCACGTAGTACAACCCGAAGCAAATTTTATGGCGGCTCTGAACACGAGGCGAGTAGCTGCGCAGTAACAAATGCATGTGACCGCGGGGCGCTGGGTGCGGTACCAACTGCGCAGCGAGTCCACTTCAGGACCGCGACTTTGTTTTTTTTTTTTTAATTGGATGACATTCACCACTTCTGTCCACGGAAGTATTAAAAAAATCAGATTAGAATCGTTGGAGCTTTTTTATCGAAAGCGGCCAAAAATGTATTGGTCTCACTCTAATACCTTTTCTTCATTTGTATGAAATAATATCGACACTGCAATTATCTAATAGCTGTATTTGCAAGTGTGTTTTTGCAGATTATTCTAGTATAAACATAGCATTATCAGATTATAATGTTCCCACTACTGGGACACAGGCCCACTCTCTTCGAGAGCCACAGCCCAGCTCAGGAGATTCTTCTATTAGATTTAACTCCATGTACACAGTGCACGCGATAAATTTATCGCCACTCATAATAGCCGTTTTAAAAGTTAAAAGCCGTTAACACAAAACCCGTTGTAAATTAATAGTTTGAATTTACAATTATGATTCGTATTGTTGCTATCTTTCGTATACGCACAAGTAGTAAAATTAATATAAACCATGGTTATAAACTTATGCCATTAATTATATGGTATTAAATTCCTTTTGTAAGTACTTAAAGTCAATTAAAATAATGGTTCTGTACACGCAATCAGTACATAGTTGTATTATTGATGTGATCGGTGGGATGCCCCGATGTTGCGGAGGTGGATGCAGCTCCACGATTAAATTTAATTGTACTTTAATCCGTATCTGTAACCTTTTTTTTTTTTTGTTTTCTGGGGAACACTTTCAAAAGGCACCCGACCTCCGGGTAGTGAGGTCTGGGAGTGTGGGAATTTTACCTCACTAAAAACACCCCGGTGATCACCATCCGCACAGAGGTGGTCCCGGTTCCTCATTCATACTAAATCCGGAACCACCCCTACGCAATGCCTGTAAGGCACATCCCTGGGTGTATCTGTAACCTACTAACACGAGATGTCAAGTAAAATTGTTACTAACTCTATAAACTCTATATGAAATAAAAGATTTCTATTCCATTCTATTTTTTTAGTTTATACTGTCACACTCAACTGCTGGGCAAAGGCCTCCCCAAGTCCTTCTATTCTATTAGGTAAATAAAATCAAAGTACTAGGTACACAGAAAGCAACAGCAACAGTTATATTAAACGTTATGACAAAAGTCAAGAATACATTAATAAAAAAAAACTCGGAGTCTAGAGAGTCTAGTCTTCATGAAAAACTCATATTGTACGAGTAGTATAAATAATCGTAATATCTATTGAACAAAATGTTTCACAAGCAATAAATCTAAAGTTGAGTTCAGACTTCAGACAACGCTTATACATACGTAGGCGGGATGAAAGAATCACGTTTAATAAATCTCATGAAAAGAAACGTTTCAGTGTAAAGTCGGGCGCAAACTTATGTGAAGATACGAATATGAGCAACGTAGATTCTCTGTTCTGTAACGTTTTTTTGTTAAACTCATGTAATACAACTGTAATCTTCTATTCTATACTAATAATAAAGCTGAAGAGTTTGTTTGTTTGTACGCGCTAATCTCTGGAATTACCAGTCAGATTTAAATAAGTATTTTTGGTAGGAAGGTGCTTTCCGAGAAACGGGGCTATCACACCGCCAACTTCCTAACCCCGAGCTGCTACTGAAAAATTCCCAATGGAAAAACCCAATAATAATAAGATGTAATATCTATTAGGTATGTCTAGGGCCGAGATTACTCGTATTATTTTAGTTTAGCTAAAAAAAAGTACTTCAATATAAATTGAATAAAGTTTAATTTTATTCCATAGAGGATGAATACATTTGATTTGAAAGAACTTCCAATATTTTGCGTCTGCTGCGAGGAATATTGTAAAAAGATAAAGTTTTTGTAAAGTAAAATTATGTCTTAGAAATGTAGTAAGGTGCTTCTCAGTATTTATACCTGTGTAGGAATCAAATAAACAAAATGTTAAGCGTGGTTTTGAATTCTCACAATTTAGAAGATGGATTCGATGATGACAACAGGTGACATGAAGGGAGTCCTTCGAGTTTGCAGGTTGTAATTCAAGCTTTTCTTAAGAAAAGAAATCATTGACATCACTTCTGAATCTACAATACTATTTGCGTTATTACCTAATTAAGAAACGTCAATTGTTTCCATCTTCAAGGTTAAGCAACGCTTGCCGAAGTCGATCAGTGGGTGGATTCATTACTTACTGTGACCCCTCCATTCCTCGGAAGCTGCTGCTTACCTTAAGTCGTTGATTCCGGCTTTCAATGGTTTTTTTGGTATATTGGCGTGTACTAGCTAACATATCAAATAATTTAATTTAATGTTTTGTGTTTCGTAGTTTTAATTACTTTGCATATTATTGTATAGAATCAAGTTCTTCACAGACAGTTGTGCTGGCTGGGGAGTTTATTGCGCCACTTCTTCTTTTCAGCCAAAGCACTAGGAACTGGTGTAGGGCGGGCGTTTTGGTGGACAATCCATTCTAGAACACTTAGATTGAATAAATTTTGATTTTGTCATTCGTAGATCTTTGACATTCGTTACTCGTAGTTAGATGCCTGAAATTCAGACGACCAGTCTTACCAAAGGGTAAAGGGTATCCCAGTAACTGGGTTGTTGAGCTCAGATAGGCAGTCATGTAAAATAATGGAAGCCGACCCCAACATAGTTGGAAAAAGGCCAGACTGATGGTCATGAATTTGCGATCCATGACGAAATCGAACCAACAACAGACAATTTTCTTAATGATAAGTCTAACTTCATTTTCTGACGTCCTTTGGCGTTTTTATCCTCTTAGCAATTCAAAACGCAAATCTAGAATATTTTGTCACGTATTCTTATTATACGAGTATGTACTTATAGTTTCAGTAAAGAAAACAGTCGCAGATTATCTGTCAGGCAGAAAAACGAGGGACTAGTCCACAATACTCATTTGGCACGATCTTGCTATACCGAACGGAATAAAGTGGAGTAAGTCACTGTTATAAGTTCCCCCACTTTTGAAACGTGGTGCTGCGTTTAGATACTGATCTCTGATTAGCGATTTTTATTCATGGTTTTAGTTTTTAAGCAGCCAGACGTACTGCAGCGTACCATCCGCACTTGGCTGGTATCCCGACGAGTCGTACTCAGCGGTTCTCCGCCACGTTTATTATGCACACAGCCAAAGTGTGGAACTCTCTGTCAGCATCTGTGTTCCCACTTTTAACCCGACTGCCTTCAAAGCAAGAGTGAACAGGCATTTTCTGGGCACGCTCGTTCCATCACAGACCTCATTCATCGCTTTCCATCAGGCGTGATCGAGGGCATGAGCAGACCTATGCAGAAAAAAAAGTGTATCTTTTCAAATTCCAGTATCTACTACCGATCTGCTCTGTGAAAGTCTCATCGTCTAAACCGTCATTCGGTGAGGTGAGCTGTCAATAGTGTCAATATAGCAGCATCAGATGGAATAACAGCCTACCTGTTCTTTAAAAATCTCATCGTAAAAACTTAGGTGCATTGAGAGCTTGAAGTAAGCATCAGCAGTGCGATTCTGTAACAATTTCACCGTGAAAAGTTAGGTGAAGTGAGCTGTCATTCCAACTAATGCTAGAGATTGACACTATTCATAGCTCACTTCACCTAACATTTCACGGTGAGATTTTTACAGAATCGATCGGCTGGTCGAATGAAAGCTCATTTTACCCATGTTTTCACGGTGCAGCTCACTTCAAGCTCACATAACCTAAGTTTTTACTGTGAGATTTTTACAGAATATTGCTAGCTTCATAGTTGAACAAAGCCCTTATTATAAGGTGGGCTCAAGACTCAAGTAAGCAATTCGATGCTGTCTTTTTTTGTATTCTTTTAATAGTTTGATTTATGATCTGCCCGTCTGTAAACATTCTCAATGACTTATAGCATCTCATCCATACGACGCAATAAAGATAAGAAATAATACGTAATCCTCACTAATATTATAAATGTGAAAGTAAGTTTGTTTGTTTGTTACACTTTCATGCTAAAACGGCTTTGGATGGAATTGGGCACATGGATGGACCATGTCCTGGAGTAGGACATAGGCTACTTTTCATTCCGGATCGCAGACGAAGTCGCAGGCAACAGCTACTGTCAAATAAGTAAAAGCCTACTAAAGTCGTTGCAAAGTTCAAAGGTTACGCAACATCAGACAACTGTCCAGTAAGGTAATATAAAAATCTCCTACGCAAAAAAAGCCATTATAAAATCAAACAAACAACTAAAGTCTACAACCCGCAGACTGTCTCATCGTCCTCAGCTAGACGTACGTCAAACCTACTCAAACATTCCATCTCAATACATCACTATAACGGATTAAGTTTTCTCAAGTCCAAACAATTTTTGGTTCAAATCTTTCATACATTTTCAAACGAGTTTTGCTCTGACTTTAATAACTGTATCTTGTCAGCTCAGCGTGATAGATGACGTGCTTCAGATAATTGTAAAAGCTTGTTGAAGAATGTGTTGATACAGCAACTAGTGTTTTTGATGGAAAAGGCTTTATTTGTTTAGGTTATTCAATTATTGTTGTGATGAGGATCGAGAGGATGTATCTGATATGTATATGATCCACTAGGTACCTCGTGAATACACAGGGTCAAATTAAATTAGCTAGCCAACCTCTGCAGACGTGATGGGTATTGATATCTGAACATCCTACTATCCCTATTCCTTCTATATTATATTATATATTATAAACGTGAAAGTTTGTATGGATGGATGGATGGATAGATGGATGAATGGATTTGTTACTCTTTCACCCGAAAACTCCTGAATGGATTTGGATGAAATTTGGCACACAGATAGTTTATAACCAGGATTAACATATAGGATACTTTTTATCCCGATATTCCCACGGAATCTAAACTTATGCGGGTGAAACCGCGGAGCGCAGCTAGTGATAAAATAAAAATATGAAATACCAGCAGTGCCTCGAAGTTTCACCACGCGTAAGTGTCGATCCCTTGGAAATATCGAGATAAAAAGTATCCTATGTGTTATTCTGATGTATAAACTACATTACTTTCTTACTAGTTTCAAAAAAACATCCGTTCAGTATTTTTTGCGTGAAAAAGTAACAAACATCCATCTATACATCCTCACAAACATTCGCGCTCATAATTTTAGTAAGATTTGAGGATTATTAAAGGGGGGTCAACAACCACTGGGAGTGTTGTTGCTTTAGGTGTGAGTTGAGAAAATCAGTTTTTTTTTTTTTGTTTTATCACGTCTAGATATCAATACTTCTGTGAAGTATACACAAAAAAAACATTTTTAAATTGATGTTTCAAGTGACTACTCTAACTGCGGTCGTCGCGCTAGCGTTTTTTCGGTGACTTCGCCCGCTACTTGACGACATTCGCTTCTAAGGAACAATAAACTATAAGAAAGAGTTAACTACCTACACCACTAGCTTCTCCAATCTCTCAATCAAGTCCACTTGCCCACTCAAACGCAGCACAAAACGCGAGCACTGCGTTTACATACTATTTCCTCTGCTTTGCGCCTTCACGCTCACCGGAGACTCAACAATTTGGAATTTAGAACTGCAGAGTTTGGTATAACGTCTGCAGACTTGTTACAATAAAACTTTATTGGCTTGTACGTGCTCTATCTTACATCGGTCGGTTTAGAACTCTATATTGTGACTCTACATAAGATTGTTAGCGTGATTTATTTTTTATGTGTCTACTTTGGGTTATAGTAATTTGATCAAATTGGAACTGAAATACACTGTTATTAAAGCATCTTTTTGAGAGTGAGTATAGGCAGTAAACCTCCACGCGGGCCCAGTGCGGGTTGGTGGATGACACATGTCTTCGATTTTTTCTAGGACATGCCGGTTTCCTCACGATGTTTTCCTTCACCGTTTTGAGAGCAGTGGTGATGGAATACGTTACGCGTACGTTGACGATGCCCAAAGCGTTCGTGGAGAACAACCCTGGACTGTACATAGTTGCTGATGAATTGAAGACAGTAATTTCATTCTAGGTGAATCGTCTTCATTTATATAATTGTATAATGTATACCAAATATTGTAAAACATTAAAAAAGTAGCGATCGACTGCTGCGCTGCGTGTCGCGGGTTCGATTCCCGCACGGAGCAAATATTTGTATTGCCTACAGGTAGTTGTTCCGGGTCTGGCTGTTTGTGCATGTGAGTTTAAATGTTTGTAAACGCACCCACGATACAGGAGTAATTCCTAGTGTAGGGCAGCGTTTTTATTAAAAAAAAAAAATCAAAAGTGCTTTTTATGTGCCTAATTGAAATAAATACTTTGACTTTGACGATATTGTCAGAATGTTTGCAGTTCTGTGAGAAGACAGAGTGAAAAGGTTGAAAAAATAAAACTTTACTCACATAATGTGGCAAACGGGAGTTAATTAGCTTGGTTCAGATCTTTCCTCCAATTTATAATAATAGTAGGTAATGATCTGTAGACTACAAAGACAAGCATCTAGAAGTATAGTGTTCCTAGCACTTTCGTAAGGAAATTGTGGAAGTAACGCCGAGTTTCCTGCCCCTACCATTTAATCAACACTTTGGAACGAGCACATACCTTCCTCGCTTATTTTACAAACTTCTTGAAAATTCAGAAGTGTCTGTAATAGCTTGAATAAAATGCTTTCATATCAAAAATATGTATGTAGGTATAGGGGAGGTAATTGTAAACCGTCCTGAGCCCTTGCACTCAAACGGTCCATTATTTTCACGCAACAACATTGACTGCCAACAAGCTTCAATGTTTTCCCATACCTATCTGCACAATACTTTTCCTAAACGGTACAATAAAAATTAAACTCGCTCAAAGTATTTATTTATTTATTTACACAAATAAATAAAAAGACAAGAAAAAAAACAGAACATGAAAATAGGTACAGAGGCGATGCTTATTGCATAAGAAATCTCTTCTAGCATACCTGCGATAGGACAATAGATAGAGAGATGTAGACATCGTGTGAGTAAAGGAGACAAAAAAGCAAGTATCCAATGAAAAATGCAAATATAAGTAATGTTTAATCATTGGCAATCTTCCATATTCACGCTAAACAGTCCAAACACATTGCGCAATTCGTGATATTGTGCAAACTCAGACTCAATCTCAAAGCATTTATTTCAATTAAACCATTTATTCGAATTGTCAAATAGTCGGTCAGTTAGTAAGCAAGTTGAAACTAGTTGCCCATTCCATAACGTATATCTCTATGGAGAAGAACGGGCAAGAAACTCCAAGGACACTCTTTTAAATCAAGATATTAAAAATCCTGGGTACATTATTCTTATAATACAATTTAATTGATAACGGTGTTATAGCCATTTTTTACATCTGTCTAATAATGACACTTGTGATTCGAATATAGGAACAATTTAAGTCAGTAATGAATTTGCTTAAAAATTAATTACCCTGACGTTATTATTAAACCACTGACTATTACCATAATTTACTTAAGAAAATTCATAAGTCACTTTATCATCTTTTTGAGCACATCAAAAAACGTACAAAAAAACCTTCATAAATGTAGGTAACAAAAGCAAAAAGATCGTTACGCATACCGCCTTCATATGACAAGGAAAATATGGAATGATTCGTTCCTCGATCTGTATAACATACATTCAATATCCTCGTAGATATTGAGGTCAGAAATGTTTTATTCATCGCGAAAGGCCAGGATTGACGCAAAAAATACGCGAGTGAACAAGGCTGAAAGGCAGATGTGTTGGCATATGATAGCATATGATGGCATACGAAACTCGCTTGTCAGTCGATGGATCATCCGTCATTGGGTGGCAGTTCTCAGACCTTGTGTTGTTTTTTAATACTACGTATTGTATGTAAGTGTAATATCATTATGTGAGTATTGTTAAAGGAAAGGAAAGGTGGTAGATACAGTTAATGTAAGTGGAGCGAATACATCTTACATCCGGTAAATCCATCATTTTGATCGAAGCTCTATTTTTTTACAGCAGGTTTAGGTCGCAGGGTCGTAGGACTTACAAGTTTTAGGTCGTAGGGTCGAATCCAGACAGGCGCTTTACTTTCTGTAAATTATTTTGTCACCACTGGTCTTAAAAACCTAAAAGAAAAATCATGAGAAAACCGGCATGTAAGACATGCCAACCAAAAATTCGAGACACAGTGACATCTACCTACCCGCACTGGGCCCGCGTGATGGATTACTGACCACACCCTTTCACCAAGAGGAGGCCTGGCTCCCTGCAGTGGGAACGGTAGTAGTGGAAACGAAGTTTTTTGAAACTATCAAAAACTGATTTTTGTAGGTATAGAGACTAAATTTATGCACATAACCCAAACCGAACCCTACATACTTCATGGTCTTTATGTCCGTGCGCAGCCGATATCATAAAACCTTGTGCCCACCACAGAATCTAAGCCCTAGAGAGAGGTATCACTGCACCACACATTCGTGTTTAAGTTTTGAGAAATATTCTCAAAGTTCAACAAATATTTACAAAGCAACGTGCGACTGCAACTAAATACTATGAAATGTTTTAGCTTTCTCTGAATCATAATAGAATACAGGTATGCATTTGAGATACCGCTTTACTTACAAAATCAGCCTATAATGTTCCCACTGCTGGGACACAGATCTCGTCTCTTCGATAAAGAGTTGGCTATAAATCTACCACCCGGGCCCAAAGCGGGTTGGAATTTTTGGTTCTGGGACATGCCGGTTTTCTCACGATGTTTCCCTTCACCGTTTTGAGAGCAGTGGTGAAGAAATTATTTACACAAAGTAAAACGCCTGTCCATTTTACTTAATGATTCTGAAAATCTGTAGTCATTATACCAGCCGGAAATCTTTACTTAAAATATAACATCTTTCTAAAAGCCCGGTATAAATAACTTTCGTGAAGTAATATAATTAATGAACCCGCTCTAGCGAAGCTGGTTGTTGAAAGCAGTTTATTTTACAATAATTTTAGAGAATACTGTTAAGATCGATGAAGGAAAGTATCTCTTAGTGACCTTTAAATACACACATAGTCTACACAACCTCCCGTCAATACAACTACAACCACCAACCAGTAGCAAAACGACCACAGTCCTGAACAAAACACTTTACACTCGCGAATTTTATTCAAAACGCAGCCGGAACCCGCTTAGCCGACTTCGCAAACAGCCGCAGGGTACCGCAGGGCAAATGTACAAACTACTCGTCTGGCACTAGTTTTACCTGCTGACCGTACAATTGTGTGGAACTTTTACTCTTTAGACAATGCTAACTAAAGTGTATCGGTAGCGTGGAGCTGCTTTTTGTGATGTGCGGAAAAGTTTTAGTGAAAAGAAGACTCAGAAACGTTCATAAATGTAAGTATGTGAATAATATGAAACAATTACCGGGGATTTTAATGGGGAACAGAGGGAATTAATGGGAAGTGGGTTAAAAGTAGGCACTTTGTCTTACCTAAAATGGGAAAGGTTGGGCTACATTAATGACCTGCATATTTCATTATTATGTAACATTAAATCAAAAAAGTTTTTGCTAAAATACCCGCACTAGACCATAATGCATCGCTTATAAGAACAATTATTTTAGAATTCATATTTAAATAGTTGAAAGAGCATTGGCAGACCAATAGCCAGGTGTGGACGACCTACAGAAGTTCGCAGGGAAGATCTGGAGCCTCGCACAGACGAAGAAGCATGGCACAAAAGAGAGGAGGCTTATACCCAGCATTTGATGGAACAGGGCTACCAATGGTGATGATGATGATTTAAAAGTTACTCCAGATTTAAAAGCTGTATTTAAAGACATTCCTTCTTAAACTGTATGTAAGATATTCTAGCAAAACACAAAAACCATTTGGTAACTTAAAAAATACCAAATATTTCAGCGTCAAACCGTCACATCTAAACAGCTGAACCACACAATAAACAAAACTAGCTAATTACCTAAATTCCAGCCATCCAGCTGTTTAGCACATGGCTAATAGCATCACTACAAAGACCAATTACTGGTGTGCGCGAATCACAGAGCTACGCAAAAACATCATGGACTGCGCATTAGTTCTATTAATTTTAAAGATTTTTTTTTTTGCAATTAATTACGTTTTCAAACACTAACTAATATTATAAATGCGAAAGCGAGTTTGTTTGTTACGCTTTCACGCTAAAGCGGCTCAACCGATTGTGATGAAATTTGGCACACAGGCAGACCATGACCTGGAGAAGGAGGATCACAGATGAGTTTGCGGGCAACAGCTATTAACGAATAAAACTTTACTTTTAGTTACACGCTAATTAAAAGTATTTTTGTAGTAATTATAATCAAACCGATAACCGTTTTTGGGGTAGACGTGGTTTTGAATTGAGACCGCGAATCACCAAACATAAGCTAGGACGCCCTCAGGCTTGGTGGATCGACGATCTTCGCAGGGTGACTGGTAGAGCTGGATAAGAGTTACCTAGAATCGAGCTGAATAGGGTGCAATGGAGAGGCCTATATCCAGCAGTGGACTGCTGGTAGGTTGATGACGATAGTTATACCGGTAAAATAACGGCATATTTTCGAGATAAGAAAGCTTCACAACATTTTTTCAAAGCGTCACATGCAATAAACAACACGCGCTAATCACATAGCTTAGGAGCGTAGTTATCCAGCTGTTTAGCACAACGCTAATGCCGTCACTACAAGGACCGATTACTGATGTGCGCGAATTAATCGACTAATTGAACGGATCGCTTTGATCGTGTATGCGGTTTTCCGAATAGAACGAGTATTTGAATCGAATGATTTGTTTTTAAAAGCAAAATTAGGGGAATATGTTTTTATATTGTCTGTTAAATTATTTTTATACCTATAAGTAATGAAGAATTTACTGTCTTGTTGGTATAGTGGTCGCAAGCGCTAAAACTGGGCATGAGGTTCGATTCCCAGGTCTGGCAAAGTGATGTTGGGTTTTTTGTAATAACCCAGAGTGACTAAAACATAACTAAATGTGGGTGTAATATAGTTATACCTCTGCCTAATCCTTCGGGGACAACAGGTGTGATATTAATGAAGAATTTAAATTCCTGACGTCACATCGGGCCACATACCAAACCGCGATCGCAGGCTCCCCCCGCCTACCACTCATTCGCCGACACCTTGAGCGCACACAATCGGTCGTCTCCATAAATAAATTTTGTAATCAGCATCCAAAAATACAGTACTTGTAATATCGTAATAGTTTTATTACCAAGTCAAGACCACCAGCAGCACACCTGGAGCCCGACACTCAACAGTCATCAATTTTCATTTCTTGCTTCAAATAGCACGTTATTATAAAATAATTCAGAAGCTTGAACATTCCTTGAACATTTTAAATTAAACAGATCCCGATTCAAAATATACATGACAAAGGAACACAGTAACATCAATGCATTTCTGATCCCGAAGGCTATTGAAAACTCTTCGTTTATATTCGTCTATTTTCGCGCCAGTTCGTGCGTATTGCAGTCACGACCGGTATGTCAACCGATCGAATTGCAGCCTTATTTTATTACCTACTAGCTTCCTTAGTCTGCAGAAGAAATCCGTTTATTTAGTCTTTACTTAAAATGTTAGTACCTATCTATTTTGTTCAAGTCGTGTTCTTATCTGGTCTTTTTGTACACTCAACAACAATCAGTGTCAACAATTGACGTTGAACTTAATGACGTAGCAGTAAGAGTGATTTTCATAATGTTACCGTTAATCTACAGTTAACTGTACCTAGAAAGTTTGTAGGATTTTTCGAATCGATTCAAATATGCAACAAAAACGTTACCTAAACGTAACGACTAAACGTTAAAAACACATTTGAGTAGGTTTTATTGCTCTGAGATAAGGCGTAAACTGACGCGGTGGTTTTCATTTCGTTAAGTTGAAATTATTATAAAAAAATTCTTTCGGAAAAAATATCATATTTAAATAATGATGGAAATAGGTTCAGAAGCTGAACAAACTACTTACACAAATCCCTCATTCTGAAACATATTCTACAGATTAAATACATCTTATGAGCTCATTAACATTTAATCTCCAGACTAATTCCCAGATAAGTTACCGAACCATATTTTCCGAACAATCAAGAAAAGCTCGTTTTATATTACTAAGCAGTAACAATAGTAATTTCGCGACCATTAATTTCTCGTTACCACCTAAACTCGACTAAGTACCGAATAAACGATTAGTCGATTTAGCATAATAGTAATTACAGCACTAACAGTTAACAGAACGATATTTTTCATTGCTTCGGATCAAAGGACCAAATAATTTTCTTGAATGATGAGATTAATTTTAATGCGCCTTGTACACGATGGTTTATGCTGGACCGCTATGTACAGTCAGCGAAACAGTTTTTTTTCTTGTAAATTGACTCAATCAACCAGTCTAGCCTTTCCCAAATATGTTGGGGTTGGCTTCCAGTCTAACCGAATGCGGAATAAGTATACTGCATATTACATGGAGCGATTGCCTATAGGTAAGGACTGCAAAAGATCTACGAATGACAGCCGGGATCAACGGTTTAACGTGCTTTCCATGGCACGGAGTGGTGTCGATATGTAATGGATGGATGGACCCATTCACGAACCGACCGCGGCCATCTTTTGATTGCCCCGTGTGGCAGTTATTATTTAACCAGTAGTCCCTACTAAAGATTAACCGTAATTGTCCGTAGATTTCTATAGGTATTAAAATCACAAACTATCATACATCATCAGTCGTACGTAATTACTTTAGACAAAACACGGCAACGCGTAGTGTCTTTATTTGGACAAGACTCTTGTAACTTTTCATTACGGACGCTTTTAACGTTCTGCATCGTTCTCACATGCATAATTTTTAACATGAATGATGTAACTAATACTTTGTAACCATATTTTGATTTAAAAGAGTGTCCATGGAGTTTCTTGCCCGTTCTTCTCCATAGGTACCTACTACGCTTTGGAATGGGCAACTAGCTTCATTTTTCTGACTGACCGACCCCTTGACAATTCAAAACTGCCTGTAATTGGTTTAATTGAAATAAATACTTTGAGTTTGAGTAACTGACCATTATATTCATTTATGTATATTGATTATAAGTATCGTATCGTAGTACTGTAATTGACTAACAGTTACACTTACAATTTTATTCTGTTTTGTTTACTTATATGAAAGAAAAAAAAAAAAAAAAAGAAGAAAAAGAAAGTAAGAAAGATATGTCTTTCAAAGAAAATAAACGTGAGTATAATCGGCTAATAATGTTTCCACTGCTGGGACATAAGCCTCCTCTCATTGGTGGGGGGGTGGGCTGTGATCCACCACGCGGGCCCAGTGCGGGTTGGTAGATGTCACACATCTCAAAATTTACCGTTTTGAGAGCAGTGATTAAACAAAGTAAAGCCCCTGCCTGGGGTTCGAACACACGTCCTACAACTCGTTAGTCGGGGGAAATAAATCAATGAATTTCTTAATATCAGCTAAATACTTACGGCGAGTTTCCACCCTTACGTTGTTGACACTGCTACGATCCGGACGAAGCGTTTCGCCTCGTCGTTTATACCGCGAACATCGAAGGACTGGAACAATTTGCCTGCGGCGGTTTTCCCGTCCGATTATAATTTAAGTGTCTTCAAGGCTAGAGTGAATAGGCTCATAATAAATTAGTGCGCTTTACCATCAACGATTGCATCACTGCTTTCCATCAGGCGGGATCGCAGTCAAGCACTAGTTTATATCATAAAAAAAATTCTCTATCTAATCAGAATAATCAAGAGATAGTGATTTTCACAACGTCCAACATGAATCATCGTGTACCCCACCCTTTACGAGCACAGCGAATCAGGGGACCAACTAATTCTCTTAAATAACGTTTCTCGTAAGTATTAAACTCACTATCTACCCTCCCAAGTGGGTAGTGACTATGAAAATTAATAATAATACCGTAGTTTCTAAGGATTTTGTCTTAATTTAGCTTTCGCCCGCATAATTATTATGGTGTTGTAAGTAATAGAATATGAGTGTGGAGCTGTGATCGGATTACGCCGTTAAATTAAAGGGTGCTTAGTTAGTTGTTTGGAGCTTGTTCACTGTTGTTTTATTTTAAGAAAGAGTAGAATAAACAATAGAAATTCAAGTAAATTCTTCTCTGCCACTCTACAGTTTTAAAAGTGGGGTAGCATTATTGGCTGTTTTGCTCACATAAAATGAAATAAACTTCGTTTCACGTAAAAGTCCTCTTCATTTATTTTGCATGACGTACCTATGCGTTTTGTCGTAAGGGGTATCGTATTACCCAGTAACTGGGTTGTGGAGGTCAGATAGGCAGCCACTTCATGTACTCAGCTGAATCCGGTTAGACTGGAAGCTGACCCCAACATAGTTGGGAAAAGGCTAGGCAGATGATGGTGTAAGCGTTTTGTAGTCTCAGTAATCATATGCCGATATTTATATAGTCTTCGAAAGATACCGTATCAGGGATGTCGTTTCAATATTGCCAGACACAACTCGGAACCCTTTAAAAGAAGCTGTTTCAAGGACAATCAACATGTTACTAAAATCAGCCTTCACATGTATACCACGTCAATCAGATCTCGATATCTTCAGTTTTGTTCGAAATTAATGTGTGCCCCTGTCGCTGAAGTAAAAATACTTGAATGGATTACGCGCTCAACGGCACACAACGTTAAAAGCCTCCGTAAAGTACCAACTACAGGAAGTCGAAATCTCTTGCAGATAAGTGTCTTGTAACTCATTGACAAAAAGGTTGTAAATATTAAATGTAATAATATTAAACTTCCATTACTATCTTTTGGTTTGCCAGAGGGCTATGGAATGGAGTATCAAATCTGGGTATCTGGGTATCAAACTAACAGACCGGGTTAGAAATACGACCATCCGCTCCATAACAAAAATAACTAATGTCACCTGGAAAGCTGCCACGCTAAAATGGAATTGGGCTGGACACATCGGCCGCATATCAGACGACCGAGGGGCCAAACTTACGACCCAATGGGTCCCTCTTAATGACAAGCGACATCGTGGCAGGCCCAGACGGGGATGGCGGGATGACCTGTACTCCTTCAACAAGAACTGGTCCTTAGCAGCTTTAAGCAGAGAGAAGTGGAAAGAGAGTACGGAGGCCTTTTCCCTGCAGTGGGACATCACAGGCTTTTAATAATAATAATAACTACTAAAAACACAATCCGTCATCAGATGTACAGATATCTTTTCAATTGTATGCCTTTACATTGTTTCTCGTATTGTATCTTATTAACGACGATGAGCGACGAGCTGTGCCCGTCGGAAAATAAATTGGATTTTTATTTTTTTGTGCGGAATCCTAATTCTTTTTCTAAAATAAAAGTAGCCGAAGTTATTTCCAATAACATCAGCTATCTACCAGTGAAGCCGTTTTGAAGATTAGCCGGAACAAACAGATAGACCGACAGACAAACAGACAGATAGATAAAATAATAAAAAAATGTTTTTTTTTGTTATAGTTTCATATTATTATCCAATTAGTAAAAAGTTGTTATGTTGACATTAAAACAGACACTTCAATTTTATTTATTTGTATAGATTGTATACATAAAGTGTTACATTCTTACGAAGTACACAGATCTGAAATTAAAATAAAGCAGCCATTTTTCAGGACAACATCGTTTTCCTCTTGTTATTATTTTATTCTATTCGGGACATTCACAGCTAATATAAACAGTGTTCTTAAACTACATGCATTTGAAGGCCATTTACAAGTTTCCACTGATAAACACTTGAAACAAAAAAGACAACAAAAAAAGGTCGGTACAAAATACCTATAACATAAATTAGGAAACAAAAATAACATGATCGACTAATAAAAACTAAAAATCATCATATATTATTTTATCTTTCTCACTAGCAATTCGAGTACACCTAAAGGCTTCGTCATCGACAACCAGCGGTAGGCCTCCTCTTAATACCCGTTCATTTGGGCTGCCATTTGTCACAGCAACATTAAGACACCAGCAAAAAGGGCTCAAATGACGCGCACCGTATATTTTATACTAACATGTTATGGAAGTACCATCCTCTTGTGTTTGTTTTGATTTAATTTGTTTATCGCATCTCTCTTATTTGGCCTTGGCAGGAACTCGATACAAAATATTACTTACTAGCAGTGCCCCGCGGTTTCACCCGCATATGTTTCGATCCCGTGGGAATATTGGAATAAAAAGTATCCTATGTGTTATTCTGATGTATAAGCTATATTACTGTAAAGTTTCATCAACATTCGTTTAGTAGTTTTTGCGTGAAAGAGTAACAGACATCCATCCATCCATACAAACTTTTGTGTTTACATAAAACATTAGTAGGATATTACTTGGAGATACACTAGAAGAAAACTAATAAAAAAAATATAAACGCAGAGTAAAGTTATGGCAAAGTTAAACCTCAGAAAGTTTATGCTTAATGTGAAGGTTATACATATTTAATTAGCTAGCGAAACTCCGCACTCGTGATAGGTATCGATATCTAAACACGATAAAATAGTTTTTATCAACTACTTCAAGTAACTGTACTAACAGTGGCCATTGACCACAGAAAAAAAAAACATTAAATCTTTGTTTGTTTTATCGTGTTTAAATATCATAAATAGTGTTATAACACATGACGTGTGCGGAGTTTCGCTAGCTAATAAAATCAAACCCTATAAACTGGTTGTAACTTTACTTCGCGCTAATAAAACGACTAGTGAGATTGCCCCATTGTTCTAGTGGTTGCAAGAAAGTAGCGCAGACCCTGTGCCTACCGGCTGGAGAAATTCTTGATGAAAAAATAACACCGTGTTCGATGGCAAGAATCTCGCTCCCTATTACATGGGAGTCAAACATAATCGGCGAAATGTGGGTATAGGTACTAAACAATAGGTACACCTCTGCCCAACCTGTCGGGGGAAAACAAGCGTGATGTTTATGTTAGAACTATTGCGGTATAAACTTTCTAATTTCCAGACAATTTTCTGGGAAAAAAGCTAGGCAGATGACGAGTTTGTAGACACATTTCCAAAACAGAAAACGACTAACACGAAGTTTAATCAAGCCTGATCATACAAGTTCAGTAGCTACGGTTGATTAAATTACAATAAGTGATTTATAAAGGAATAGCTTATTCTCGCGGCTTTGTCCTCGTGGATGTCGGAAATTATCCCATAAAAACTTTTAATCCCGGTAACACTATCACGAACACGTTTTCCTCATGTGGAACGAGTCATGAGCTAAATCTACCAACATATGGGTCCCAGAGAACGTCTGGTGACTTCCAAGCAGACCCAAAAGAAGATGGTGGGACGAACTTGACGCGTACAGACAGGATTGGTCCACCCTAGCTCAAGACAGAGGGGAGTGGAAAGGAGAAAGGTAGGCCTTTGCCCTGCAGTGGAGCAACATAGGCTAAAAATAAATAATAATAATAGTAGTCGGGATTAAAAGTATAACCTATGTCCCTAATCTACATAGGTCGTGGTCTATTCGTGTACCAAAGGACGATGGCCTTTGTAGAGACCTCGTCCCCAATTTCATTTTGTTCCAACAGACTTCATGTTTATTTAATATTTTTCGTTACAGGCTACAAAATACTAAACCGTTTATTTCAAGTCAAAAGTATATGGGGTTTCCTGAAAAAATCATCTTTCAGTTTCATCTATCTAACGAAAATATGGATGTTTACTTTCTATTTTTTGTTACAATAAAAGAGATAAAACATAATGATTGCCGACTTACATAATGTAGAACATAAAACAACAAAACATCACGCCTATATTCCACGAAGGAGTATGTAGGAGTGTGTGGAACATTCACATTTCGCAGTTTATGTTATATTTCGCGATGTAAGTAAAAAAATATCAGGAAGCCTTTTAAATGAGATACTTCACAAGTCTGTTGACTAAGTTTCAGTTTTGGGGCCGCTAACTCCCATCGTCCGTTCATCCAAATCTGTTCAGCTGTTACGACGTGAAAAGGTAACAGACAGACCAGACAGAGTTAATTTCGCATTTAAGTGCGGAAGTAAGTGTAATGATATGTGTGCGTGTGTGTGTGTTGTATGTGTGTGTGTGTGTGTATGTGTAATGGTATGTGTGTGTGTGTGATGTGTGTGTGTGTGTAGTGTGTATGTGTATGTATATGTGAGTGTATGATATGTGTGTGTAGTGTATGTGTGTGTGTGTGTGTATGAGTATGTGTAAATAATTACCATAGCCACAGAGCAGTGGTACCCAGTAATAACGGCCGCGACTTATAGGTCGTAAGTCGTGAGTTCGAACCAAAGCAAGCACTTTAATTCGTGTAAATTATTTCATCACCAGTCAAAACGGTGAAGAAAAACATCGTGAGGAAACCGGCATGTCCTATGAATGAATGAATGAATTAATTGCAGCGATCCCAGGGTGGTTTGACCAGACTCGATTAATCGAATGAACCCCAAGATTCGCACTAGCTCCTGTAGCTTCATGTTCAGAACCAAAATTTCGAAGACATTACATCCACCAACCCGCACTGGACCCGCGTGTTGGATTACAGCCAATTACCCTCTCACTGAGAGGAGGCCTGTGTCCCAGCAGTGGGAACATTATAGGCTGATTATATAAGACCACGGCGAAGATGGTATGACGATCAAGCGAGGTTTGCAGGGCCAACATGGCCAGAGATCGCTCAAGACATGGGAGGTATGGAAGGAAAAAGGGGAGGGCTTTGCCCAGCAGTGGGACACAATATAAGTAGCCACAGTCAAGCACAACGCACAGAAAAAAAAACTTTAAACCTCACACTTTACAACACTAACATACATAACAGTTTACCACAATATGGAGCTATTAGAAGCCATGTTAGGAACAAAGTGGTAAGTTTTTTAGTTTGTAAGTGGCGGTCAGTGGTGTCGACACGACCCATTGTTTTCTCGTTAATGATGCGTTGTTCGTGGGTAGCGGAAATAGGGTTGCTAGAAGCGGCTAAGTGTAAATTATATACTTTCAAATGCCACATCTAAAATCAATGGTTTTAGAAGACTATTTACGAAGTATTTTTCCATGTTTTTTGATAATTGTTTTCAGTTTTTATTGTGTTATCGAAATCTTTTAGGATTTGTATTCTAAATCTACCGGCTGAGAACAGGGTTATACTATTTTTAATGGTGTTTTATAATAGCTATAGAAAAGTGCTTTCCTAAACGAAGCTAATAGGTTTCTTTGGAGAAGCGAACTCACTCTAAGGGCCTGCTTGCTTTACAAATCACTAAAGGTGTTTAAGGTTAAATGAATTTAAAAGATGTTCTGTCAATCGGTTTCTGTCAATCGTTTGAAGGCATCAGTATTGTGTTAACCTACAATATTGTAAATTCAGTATCAGAGGGGCAATTCTCGTAATTTTAAGAACGTCCACAGTCTGATCTCAGGCTCAATCTGTCAAAAATATCTCCGATTTCACCTACATTTTTGACATTTGTTTGTCGCCGAGATGAGACTGCGACTAGATTTTGAACGTTTTAAATTATTAGAATCGACCTTCTGGTGCCAGGTGAATAACAAACATAATTATTATTAAAGTCATTTTAGTCGTTGATATAATCAAATACATGTTTTCAGTGCTACGGTGGCTATAACAGTCTTTACGCAGTGCTACAAGTGAAGTACTGTTACTGGTACAGAGAATGATGTTTTAAATATATATGTTGAGCGCTAAACACATTTACTGATTTGTGATGCAAGTGTTAACTGAAGTCACTTCCAAACACTTTAATTCTAGTGGTCCTTTTGTCCGAGGGTAGTATTTCTGAATAAATTCAGTGGCTTAAGCCCCGAGCAAGGCTTAGTATCCAATTTATTATAAATTCATATGCTTATGGACCGGCCTTCGCAGTATATGTTGACTAGAACGTAATGACTGGACTTTCCACATACATAGTTCGTATGAAAAAAATATTGTTCATACTTTCATCAAGGTGGCGTGGGAAAAAAGTTCCTGGAAAGACTTGAAGGCCTTTGTATAGGATTGGGACAGTATAGAATAAATAAACAACATACAAATATCAGGCGACTTACTTATAACATTTACATAACATAAATTATTGTTCAAATATTATTTTTACTTTCTAATTTTGTTATTTGTATTTTGTGTTTCGCGAACTGTGTCCAAATAAAAGTAATTTTTTCTTTATTATCACGCCTCTATTCCCCGAAGGATTGGGCAGAGATATACCTAACTACCTATAGTACACCCACATTTCGCCAGTTCTGTTTAAGTCCCATATAATAGTGGCTTATTTATTGAGTTATTAAACTTAGCTGAGTACTTAGAACAACAAAAGATCTCCGCATGAAAAAGTTTGTTAACTGGCCGTTGCCAGTACTAAAAAGACAACCAAAAAAAAAGACAACAAAAAGATGATGACAAGATGATGATGATGATGTAAAGATAACAAGTACGTGAACTTTTCAACTTTGTCTTTAAAGGTCGTCACATTGGTTGACAAAGCCATTTTCTTGGTATTGTAGGACATAACTGTTTTTTTTTTCCGCATGGGAAATCATCAAATGACCCCTCCCGCTCTGGGTGGAGCGGAAGGGAGTGTCAGACTCTTACTGACTAAAACCCACCCATGTTCCTTCCTTTGCCCTTTATGTTCCGGGGTAGCGGTAACCCTTTCGGACAATCCCGCTGACCCGGCAGGCTTCAGCCCTAAGGGGCCCCTCAAATTATGCTGATAACTCTTTGAGGCGTGCGTGGAACACTTACGCCCCGTCCGGCACGGGCCTGGTGATATAACTGTTTTCGTTGGAGGTTAAAAAGCCTGTTCATTGCACTAGTGGGCACTAATGAGCAGTGGTGGCCAAGTGGTACTCGCCACAACTTCTTATAATTTTAATTTTTATTGCTAAATGAGCCTGCTCTTGGCCTCGATCATGCCTAATGGAAAGCGATGGATGAGGTCTATGATGGAACGAGTGTGCCCAGAAGATGCCTGTTCACTCTTGCTTTGAAGGCAAATAGGTTAAATGTGGGAGGGAACACAGATGCTGGCAGAGAGTTCCACACTTTGGCTGTGCGCATAGTAAACGTAGAGGAGAAGTGCTTAGTACGACTCGTCGGGATATTAAACAAGTGTGGATGGTACGCCGCAGTACGTCTGGAAACCCCGTCCATCATCAAAACATACAGCACTATAAAGAAATAAACAAATTCAAGAGCAATTC
The DNA here is from genome assembly GCA_911387795.2 of Apamea monoglypha. NCBI lineage: Eukaryota > Metazoa > Arthropoda > Insecta > Lepidoptera > Noctuidae > Apamea > Apamea monoglypha. The sequence goes on along the minus strand of OU426923.1, from coordinate 2,068,537 downwards.
ACAGATAGGTAGACCTACGAACTTAACAGACCATTAATGAACTGAATAAAATGTGAGGCACTCAGTATATTTGTATAATAGTCCCTTTGATAAACTCTAATCACGTAGGCAAATAGGTCCTAGGACCAAACGAGGTGTGACCCTATTCCTAAGCGACGAAGCTCGGGCGTTAGCGGTTACGACAGACTGTAACTAGGTTAGACATACCCAAGTCTGGCCTAACTTAGCTTTATCTACTGTTTATGGTCTAAATCTGAGGCTATAATCGTAACGGGTACGATATTTTAAATCGTCGCAGTCTTTGGAATGTAAATTGTAGTTTTATAGGAAGTTTTTATGTTAGAAAGGCCCGTTTGGCAAGAAAGTAGCTGTCGCTGCGTATTTACACTTGCAACAGGATAACAAAACATCACGCTTATAATTCCTTAAAGTGGTAGGTAGGAGTGTATAACACTCATGAATTGACAGAACGATGTGTGAAACCTTTACCTTTTTAATTTCTCTTTTTCCTTATTATTATTTTTTTATTTGTCGAATACTAGGCTTTTGGATACTTTGGACTAGTATGTGTATGTGCAGAATTAATAATTTTCCTTTCTTTATGTAATAGGAATACTATTACATAAAGATAAATTCTATTATATACAGATACAGGCTGTCACTAAAAAACAGGGATAAAGGAACCTAATAAATAACACATTGTCAGACCCAGGGATCAAACCCACGACCCCACTCTCAGATCACTAGATCAACGGGGTATGCATAACTCAACCATAATTCCGGTCCAAAGTGAAGTACCAACTCCCCAAAATGGCGACAGCTTAAAGGTAACTTAATAAGCTTTAGAGCTTAAGTACGAGAAGCTTAAATGTGCTTGCGTAGGTCACAAAGTTGGCAAACAGAGGACTGGCTATGATAAACTTTTTATGTCGCTGCAGGAAGATTCTTGTTTTTGCTGCTGTTTAATCGCGGTTTATCTACATATAATTTTTCTTTTAAAGGTACCTACTACTTACATTTTCACTATTACACAAAGGAAGGGCCCGTGGCTAAATAATAACCGATCGATCGATCAGGTTAAGCTACGCTTGCTGCGGTTGGTACAGGGATGGGTGACCATGTTCACCGAGACCCCTCCGTGCCTCGGAAAGCATGGTAAGCCGTTGGTCCCGGCTGTCATTCGTGGATCTTGAACAGTAGTTACGGGTAGTCAGAAGCCCGAAAATCTGACTACCAGTCTTAAACTAGAGGTATCGTATTACCCACTAACTGGCTTGTGGACGTCAGATAGGCAGTCGCTCCACGTAAAATACTGGTATTCAGCTGCATCCGGTTAGACTGGAAGCCGACCATAACATAGTTGGGAAATGGCTAGGCAGGTGACACAAAAGTAATTTAAATATTGTATATTTTGTGGTGTTTGATGTATTTTTGAAGTACAATAAAGTATAATATACCTCTGAGTTTTTTCGGGGGTTCTTCTTAGAGTAGTTGGATAGGAATCGCCGACGCCATCTAGTTTTAAAAAATATGATTGACATGTAAATGTGTTTGTACAACCCTACATACAGAAATGAAATCATCATCATCAGCCTATAGCAGTCTACTGCTGGATATAGACCTGTCCTATTGCACGCCATTCAACTCGATTTTCGGCAAGTCTCATCCAGCTACCAGCCATCCTGCGAAGATTGTCACTCCTAGCCTGAGGCCGTTCCACCTTGCGGAAATCAAATCATTTATCTAAAAATACCTTAATATTCTAAAATATAGCAGTGTTTATTATGCTTGGTTCATGGTTGGCACGAGCTTAAAAATAAATCAATTTTATAATAAATAATTAAATTAAGTGTTCATACCTAAAGCTTAAAACTTAATCACATTTTAGATTTCAACAAATATTTTCAGGACTGCACTTTCTTAATTACCTTTTTGGCTAACTACTGCTGCAGTACCAGAGTTGGCCTGTTGACAAAAAATACTAACTGTAATATAATAACTTGCTAAATGCCTGAAACTTTTAAAACTAAAGTTTTTGCACATATATTCTTTTTCTAGTCAGATAAATGACCGTGCTTACTTATCACTTAACCCGTTTCCTGAAACTCTAATGAATGGCTTGAACTTAATTTTATTTTAAAGATATAAGTAAAGGACCATGACTATCTTGTCAGACTGGTCCCCCGTAAACATGCCTTTGACAATTTCCACACATAATGATGATGAATGTGGGATTATCACAATGCATCATCATCATCATCATCTGCCTAGCCTTTTCCAACTATCTTGGGGTCGGCTTCCAGTCTAACCGGATGCAGCTGAATACCAGTATTTTATTATCACAACGCACTGGCTTTAATTATGTACTAGCCCAGAAGTTTCCTTATAACTAACAAAGATCAAAACTGATTTCTCTAAAAAAAATTGTGCGTTTTGTTTGTGTAGAATAAACCATCATTATTTCTTTAACTTTGTCGTATTACACGGCATCTAGGAAAGTAAATATAATCTAATCTAATCAGCGTGTATTGTCCCACTGCAGGGCAAATACCTCTCTCACCCCCTCCACACAATCCTGTCCTTTGCGAGCGCCGGTCAGTCCTTACGGTAGGAGTCAAGCTCGTCCCGCCATCTTCGTCTTGGCCTGTCGCGATGGCATCGCGCGTTAAGTGGGACCGCGTTTAAACATAATCGTGATTGGGCAATTTAATTTCATGTATTTAACATCTTTTAACCAACTCCAAATAACCAAGTATCAAAGGACCAATTTTCACACTCTTGAACTATCAACCCAAAACCACTGCAACACCAAAATAAACCCATTCCCCTTTATCCCCCATAAATCCGTTGCAATCCATACCATACAATTTACAAAGACGTAAGGACCATTGAACAAATCTTGCGACCATTAGCGGTTTGAACGGCAGCAAGTGCCGCTGTGTCTGCAATAATTGTAGTTGGGGTGCCGTGGTGTCATTGCGACCCCTAAGCGATTTGTACTAATTTGAATCGAGTGTCGTTAACGGCACAATGTTGGTGGTAGTGCTGTTTGTTGAACCGTTTAATGGGTAGGTTGGAAATTCTTTTTTGTGGTGTAACTTTCGTGGGAGGTGTCCGTTTACAGTTTTGCGCATGTGCATGCTTGATTAGTTTTACTAGTAACCGAACACGATTGAGACGGAGTTTCAGTACGAGAGCTTAGCATTTCCGAAATATGTATGTGCCGAGAACAACTGGAAATAATTGTTAGTTACGTAGGTTATATTTTGTGTTTATTTAAAACAATATATGTGAAGAATAAAATCCTGTAATCCTGTCTGCTTCATTTAAATACATCACACCAATCTTACACCTCTACTGAAATAATCCTCTACTGGAATAAAGGCATCCACTGGTGGATATAGGCCTCCCCCAAGCATTGAAACTGACCGGTTTTGTGTTTCTCCCATCTTGCCTATAACGTTCAGTTAGTTAATCAGCCTAAAACGTTCCCACTGCTAGGACACAGGCGTCCTCTCTGTGTGTTGGATACATATGATCCTCGATATTGCAATTTTAATGCTGTAATAAACGATTTTTACTTTACTTTACTTTTGTTTTATTTACGTCGAAATTTAACGAGGTCATATTCTAATAAAAAAAGTAAAAACTGCAACTTTTACTACCTACAAGAATACTGTCGCTATAACTTATCATCACAATACTAAGAAAAAACGCAAAGTTTCTCGTATAAGGAGTAAACTAAACGTATAAATCAGCAATTCAAAGGAAACCATAATGAGGCAAAAAGTTCCCGTTACAACAGAGAGCCGAACAACCGATGAGATATTGTGACGAATTCCTAATCAGTAGGGGAGCATCATTCTATGATTGCTTTGGGAGATTTTTTACGATTAAAAGTGAATATGTAACACAAGTTCAGCACCCTACACACCGTAAAACACTTTCAATTCCCATCTGAATCACTTTGAAGGATACTGCTAATCCATTGCTTCATATGTTCGAAAAATTTGTCTGCTCAATAACGTAAATAACGCAATGATTGTTGTTGAACTGTCAAAATGAAAGCCATTGCTACTGGTGATGTGTTGCGCAATTACCCCGCTGGTCACAAATAGGCACCTATTTTTCAGGATTATTTTGGTGGTTTTGTAAACCTGTTGTGAGGTGTCTTTAACTGAAAAAAATCGACGGTTTTTAGTTCAATTATTTGCAGTCAATTAAGTATGGTGATTAAGTATGGTGACACATAAGAAACCCTGGTATTAAAATGCATTTCTTTTTTTGTATTTAGTCATCTTGCTTTTTCTTTATATTCACGTAATTTGTTAACATTACATTATGCTTTTGTGTGTAGTGCTATTTCTTTTGTAGTTACCTACTACATACATGGTTTATCTATCTATCTATCTACGTTAAAGAATGCCTAAGCCATTAAATTCGTCCGGCTTTCTACATCTTAGATGCATAAAGTTTAATGAAAAAATAAGTTGCGAGACTTCTTATTCATTGAAAATAAAAAAGAGGTTTTCGGCCAAATCTATTTGCCCGCATGATACTGTAGCGGTATCTACAACGCCACACGCGAACAACGCGTCATACTGACGTCACGCAAATCCTGCAACTCGCAAGCAGAGTTTACCGCGCAGTTAGCATATTTACAATTTCCCAACATCAATCGTTGGGCAGTTGCCCGCCAGACACAACACCCGTCAGGCCGGAGGATCCTCCCTTTTCTATGGAGGATGAGTGAACTTTACACCCTGTTCCTCATACCTCTATAATACAATTTAAATCTCGGGCACATGCTCCTCCAACTCAATACAGTTTTCTCTGCGAATCTGAACGCAGAAAGTTCATCTGAAGCATCAAATGGATATTTGCCTTTGAAGCCTACAAATCCAGACAAACCCATAACGCCTGGTAGCCACACACCCTCAATATCGACACACCGAAGTATGGAACTGGGTCGACGGTATTCATACGTGCATTAATATGTAAGATGTTCTGCGAATCCATGCGAATTTGCTCATGTTTGTGTTAACTACATTTGTGTGGCCTTAGGCTTAGAACGTGGTTGATCGCGGGGAAAAAAATACTTGGCAGGAAATAAATAGAAATTGTCTGAATGAATAATATTTTTTTTTTATATACCGGATTAGTGCTGAGTTCTTGGTAGACTGAAAACAAATCGAAGACATTTTTTTTAAAATTATGTATCGATAGAGAACGTTCTGCCTGCTGAGGATTTTCATTAACAAACTGACTGTATAAGGTTTTTATTGAATTTATTATCGTATACGCAATTGCGACTAACCTAATTTTTTATGTGCTGTTTTAATTTATTGACATATTATTATTAACTATTCGTGGCATGTAATTGTGACATCTACTTACCTATTGACTTGTTCTTGTTCACAAAATGAATGAATTTGAAGGTAACAAACAACTCCAATTATTTTTGTTACGTTTTTTTGCAGACTAGTGTTTTCGTTTGAGATATAAAAATATATCAATTACACACCAATCATAACCACAATGCAATCCAATCATAACACCAACATGACATAACATAATTCAAGCCAATCATAACACACATAACCGAAAAGTTTTTCCCTTATCTATGTAACATGAATAATAGACTTTTCAAGACACTGTCAGCTGCTCCTTGTTTGGAACGCCACATTACATAATATACATCATCAAGTCTATAATGTTCTCAGGTGCTGGGACACAGGCCTACTGTCTTTGAGAAGGAGTGGGATAGTAATCTACCACGCGGGCCCAGTGCGAGTTGGAAGATGTCAAATGTCTTTGATTTTTTTAGTTCTAGGTCTCCTCACGATGTTTTCCTTTACCGTTTTGAGAACGCAAAACTTCATCCTTCATTCAGCAATATAATCAAATCATGTGTAAAATAAATCTTGAATGCGTTCCTACTTATACATCTCAAGAATGTTATTTCTTTATTTTTGCTCAAAACGCGACCCGTTGAATTTTAAAGCGCATTCCAGTTGCAATGGAATTCTTTTAGGGAGCGACCGGAATTCCAGCTTTTACAGTGGAATGGACGTTATAAGTAGGTAAAATCTATGCTGTAATGCTGAGAATTTGAGGCGAGGGTCGAAACGCGGATAGGAGAGCATGAGGGGACTTGATCTTGGGCCTGTGCCTGGTATTTAAAATGAATTTTACGTGTGATAACATGATTAAAATTATTTGGCGATCTACTAGTTTGGTGTTCATAATTTTTATCCGTCAAAGAACAAAAATTGTACAAGATGATACTGGAAGGAACAGATGGCTGGGTGAGAAGTTGAGAAATTAATCCAAACTGAAGGCCCACTTTTCAGTTGAAAATACCAGTTGAAGCATCGCAAGCCTTCGCCGTTAAGGAAACTGGTAAAAACTATTTAAATTTTAGTTGTAGTCATAATTATACCAAGATGTAACCATATAAAGAACTATTAACGTTCATGTAGTGTTAATTTCCATCAAAAGAACACAGAAAAGTCTTCAAGAAACCGCTATATTATGGACGCTAAAAATATCATAGATATTCAATAAAACACTCACTTAAACAGTCCACAACAAAACTGTGATTTATCATCTCTATGATCAAACTTGGAGTGCAGGAGTATCGCCAAGTTCTGGATTCAATTTCCGTGTAAAGCCGTATTCGGTTACATTACGGTATAACTTTGTTATTCGACCAGGTTCGAACCGCTGCCGTAAACTACCTAGTTTTACTGCTACTGTACCAAGTTTCAAATATAAGTAAATTCTATTTTAATATTTGTTCAAGTTTTTCAAATTTCGTGCTCGTGAAGAAGTGTTTTGAAATACAGTTTTAAGTTTTTCTCTTGCGTTTTTATACAAATAGCCGCAACGTTATAAATATTTGGTGAATATGACCACAAATATATATAATAATAATAATTTTTATTTGGCAAAAAGAAGAAATACAATGCACGTTACATTATCATGTTATCACAATTATGCTCAATTTTTGTGAATAATAATCTCGATGCTAGGAAAATCCTGTGTTATAGGGGCCATCCATTCGTCGGTAAGATTATATTACAAAATTCGGGAAGCTAAAACGTGTAACAGCAGCAATAGTGTGTAAGTAAGTGCGTGTGCTGTGGTGTAATTGGGGACGTGTAAGAGTGTGTGATGCGTTTATGAGTGTGTGATGTGTATATTGAGTGTGTGATGTGTGTCGTGTGTGTGTAGGGAGGGAAGGTGATTTGGGGTGTCTGTGGGTGTGCAAGTGTTCGTGATAATAATAATTATTTATTTGTATAGGGGTTTCATCAGTGCTTCTGTTTCATCATAACTAGCTTCCGCCCGCGACTTGGTCCGCGTGAAATTTCTTGTTACCACGACCCATCCCGTCGCATCGCATCGCCTGTCCGCGCTATTACAGCGTTTTCGCTTAGCGTTCTTTCTGATTTTTTTTTATTTTTGTTCTGCTTTTAAGGGTGCTAGGGTTTAGTCTTTCTCAAGAATTGGCCTCAAAGAATGTTTTTTTTAATTAAATACGACTAGTACTACACTAGTAGTTGTTAAATACGACGGTAGTTCCAGAAATTAGCGCGTTCAAACAAACGAACAAACTATTCATTATTTTTTTTACATATTACATATAGGAGTACGCATTGCTAAAAATTACGACAACGTATAAAGAAATATTGTGTTCCTGTTTTTATTATGAACTAGAGCAAAAATAAGAAAATTAACTAGAGATTAAAATCCTACTAATATTATAAACGTGAAAGTTTGTATGGATGTTATAATTTTTTCAGAAATTTTAATTATGCATGAGTCTCAAATATCTTTTTTTTATTTTGAAATTCAAATTCGTGATATTGAGCTAGATGCACACCATATTTGTACGCCTCCTGGCATAACATAGCGTTCTATACACCAAACTCAAGATCTGTATTTCTTTACCTGTGTTAACAAGTAAAAGTGATTTGATTTGATTTGATTTGATGGATGGATGTTTGTTTGTTACTTTTTCACGCAAAAACTACTGAACGGATTTGGATAAAATTTGGCACACAAATGATTTATAACCAGGATTAATATATAGGATACTATTTATCCCGATATTTCTACGGGATCGAAACTTATGCGGGTGAAAACGCGGGGCGCAGCTAGTAGTTTTATATTTCTTTATAAGCACAAAAATTAGCCATAGAATACTATGACACACCATAATTCTCTTTCACACCCAAAAAGCGACCATCAAACAACATAAAACACACCAAACCCATTTAATCTTGAATCGCATTCCGTGTACTTACAAACTGCATACAAATGAGAAGTTTCCCTTGCCCATTGGGTGTTCTTGAATAATATTTTTTTAATTACTGTGCAGGGTACGGTGTATTAGAGCTAAAGCGAGAGGCTGAGGTGGAAATACAGCGGCCATTAAAAAATAGTTAAGTTCTTGAAGAATAAATTATTGGGTTCCGTGCCAGATGTAAATGGTGGGGGAATTTGTAAGTTGTATTTTTTATAACAGTACTTAGTTTTGTTCTAAACGATAAAAGAATAGGGTCGTGGATTTGTTAATCTTCTGTGCGGATTAGGCAAATAGGATGGGGTTCGCTAGGTGGTAGGTCCTCTATGTAGGTAGCTTGGTAGGGAATTCGTTTGAGTCTGTGGCGACCGCCGGTCCGGACCGGTTTACCGCGGTACTTGCATATATACAACGTCCCGACAGCAATCGTCGGGTAGTTGCCCACACGACATCTCTTTGGTCGGAGAATCGTCTCTTGTCTATGGAGGATGATTGAACTTTACACCTTGTTCCTCATGCCTCTATGACGTATGAGGTAAGAAAATAAGCCACATTCATAAAAAAACTCGTATTTTTATCATTGCAAATAGTGACCATTTTCTTTCCCTGATCATCTATGTATAAATATTATAAATTGAAGTTATAATTTGATTTCATTCGTGTCTGTCTGTGTGACTCCGTTGTTCTTCTAAACTAGGCAATGGATTTTGATGCGGTTTTCAACATAATTTAGATAATTTATTCCGGGAGGTTTATGTGTATAATACAAGAATGTCAAAGTAACATTTATTTATGAAATCTCGATGTTTTGTCAAGTCGTAATAGCCGTGCGAAGCAGGGGCAGATCACTAGTCAAATTATAAAGCAACACAAGTAGCTTATGCTATGAGCAGTGGTGGCCAAGCGGTAACGAGCGCAACTTACGAGTTGTAGGTTCGAACCCAGACAGGCACTTTACTTTGTGCAAATTATTTCATCACCACTGCTCTGTAAACGATGAAGGAAAACATCGTGAGGAAACCGGTATGTCCTGGAACCAAAAATTCGAAGACATTTGACATCTACCAACCCGCACTGGGCCCGCGTGGTGGATCACAGCCCACTCCCTCTCACAGAGAGGAGGCCTGTGTCCCAGCAGTAGAAACATTAATGGCTGATTATGTATAAGTAGCTTTTAAGTAATATTTAATTCAAAAGAAAGGATTATACCACAAGCTTCAATGTATTTCAAAGTAATGTGGTTTTACAGCGCAACAATGTTAAAGAAAAACCGATTATTTATTATTTTAAAACGTGAAACTTCAAGTGCTTCGCTCATGATGTCATCCAAGTTGTAAGAACTAGGGCAAGTGGGTTGCTACATTATGATCTCGTGGGTGCAACAGCCACTTGTATTAATTCATGCGATTTAGTGATTTTTAATCGAAAAGGCAAAAAGAGGATATGCAGTGATGTTAATTGCTTAGGCTACCAATACGTACAATATTTTATGAAGTTTTTGATGGACTTTTAGTTTCAAATTATGTACAGTCAGGGAAATTAATTGTGAATTAAATTGATTAAGTCAATTTGCCATTTCATACAACTGTAAAATAATGACAATTGTGATTTGAATATCCGGAGAATTTGAGTTGGTAGTCACTTTGCTTAACTACTTTATAACATTAACTAACAATTTATAAGCAGGTAATTAAAAATAATTATTAATGTTAAAAATTAAAATTTAAAATAAAATAAATAATTTGAGATCAACCCTCAGTACGGAACCCAAAACAGCATTGAAAGAAACCGTTTCACCGCAATGATTCCTACATTTAGCAAACACATGGAATATTATAATAGAAACATTGGAAATTCGTCTTTATCCCCTGAGCTTAAGGTTCAGTTAAACGTCAAACACTTTACATGTATCCTCAAAGAAATTAAAAAGTTTGCAGGAAAGATTTTTTAAGAGACTGTAAGCGGGGTTTTAATGAATGACCCCTTTATGTATTTCTCCAGTAAGGTGTATATTTTACTCTTTGATGGTTGGTTTCCAAGAATGGTTTGCCTTTTAATCTGATGACGTTTGAAGTCAGGAGAAATTCTAGCTTTGATTTATGTTTCCTGTGTGTAGGTATTTTTAGTTGCTACTTTTATGGATGTCGATCTAAAATAAAAAGCACAATATGAAATTGTTTTATTCTGGAGCTGTATAAAATATTTGTTTACAGAAGAGTCGGATTTTTTGTGATGTCACTACTAATTCCACTGTACTGTTAAAAAATATTTAGTATAAGCATCACTATAATCAGCCTATTATATTCCCACTGCTGGGACACAGGCCTCCTCTCAGAGAGAGGGAGTGGGCCATAATCCACCACGCGGACCCAGTGCGGGTTAGTGGATGTCACGTCATCGAATTTTTGGTTTGTGAATTGATGTTTTCCTTCGAGAGTAGTGATGATGAAATAATTTATACGTAAGTCACGGCCGTCACATTTCCTATTTAGTAAAATCCGAAAAAAAAAACCAAGAATTTCGTTGTGTGTCGAATGTGTTACTATGTTAAAATAATGGCTATTAACAGAGTTATCTAAAAACGTAATAAAAAAACATGGTAAAATAGAAATATAACCATAAATAACCACACAATCTCGCTTTTTACTTATAAAATAAACGTTCGCGAAGATAAAGTAGTTTTAACACTCTCCTGCCAATCAGCCCGACCTCTTCTACCACGGTCTAACGTAGCTATTTTATATTTAGTACGGTAAAGGGAACATAAAAACTTTACTCCTAAAAACAGCCACTAAACCCACTACAGGTCTAAAGATCGACCTCAAAGGAGAGAACTAAATAAAAATAATGATCCAAAAAGACCCAACTTAGGCAAACACATAAATTGTTGCGCTAGTTGAATCCTTTGGTACGAACGAACCAATAAACTTTTATTTCCAGCTAAAACACACCTTATTACGAACAAGTAAACTTCTATTTCCTTTGACACTTGAGTCGTAACGTCTTCAGTTTGATATGTGTTTCCGCCAACTTTATTTTGCAGTTGTCGAAGACTCTATTGTTTTCAATATAGAATTCAGTTTTGATTGTTTGAAGTTTGGTCCTGTAAGGACATGTTAACGCCTTTGGAAGTGACGAGATAATTTATTAAGGGTTTGTGACCAGTTTTTTCTCACCCCTTCACCATTTGTTCTAAAGTTTTGTCGTTGCTAGTGATTTTTTAAGGGAGAATTTGTCTTTTTGTCGTGATATAATGTTAATATTTTTATGTTAGTGCGTTGAGAAGTTCTGCCTTCAAATCGATTTATCTATATACAGATATAATAAAGCAGAAGAGTTGGTTTGTTTGAACGCGCTAATCTCTAGAACTACGTCGGATTTGAAAAATTATTTTTTGGTAGCCCAATTCTAGAGGAAAGATACGTAACATTACGCTATGACCCTCAGGAGCCGTGAAAACGAGGTTATAGCTCGGACGGGCGATGGGATGCGCCGCGGTGGGTCGAAGGCTGAAATTTCACGCGGACGAAGTCGCGGACCGAAGCTAGTTGCTTGTATCCCAGTCTGTGTTTTCATTTTATTCTTGGCTACTCAGTTTATTTTCTTTTGTGTGTCCATTCACCGATGGACGGATGACTCATGTTCTTTATTTTAATAAATACATACTTCAAAAAACTACAGAATAATACTGGCTGACCTGTTGTAGTAAAAAGCATTCATTAAAGTTATTCAATAAATTCATTTACGTATATTTTGGCCTTTCAATATGATTTATTAAACTTAATATAGCATATCCTGGCATTAATAAACATACTCATATAAATCCGGCCATTATCAGGGAATAATGAATAACGTTTTCTGCTGTGTAACGTAAGCTTAATTAGCCATTTTAGTTAACTGCCTACCCTTTTATGTAGACGGCGCCGTTCACTAGTGGCCTGAGTGATATTCAGCCAATTCGTCTAATGAACTGGCTGGCTGATGCCTAGGCCATTTATATAATAGGGTGAAATTGTGATGAAAAAATATGGAAATTATTTTAAGAACTGGTATTTAAACATTAGGGAGAAAAAAATAACGAACACTCATTTTATTTTTCGGCGGTTGTTAAATTAAAATGTCAACAGTAATGAAGAAAAAAATGTTGTTAGTTGGCGGCGACATACATACTATAAAGCTACCATTTACTGGGTACGTCTTTCATTGACTTAAGTGTGCCTTGGCGACTGAGAGTATGCCATGCTCACTCTAATGATGAGTAAATATTATATTTATTTTTACTATTGCATTCCGTAAGGTGTGTGTGTGTGTTGGAACCGCTTTTACAATGTTTACATCTTATTTTGTACCCACATTCATTGCAAAATAAATGATTTCTGATTCTGAATGTCTTGCTAATGGTGGCGCATAAGTTGGATCATTTAGCTCCCTTCAAAATGGTTGAGCTGAAAGGTGCTAATCCATGCGTCATCTTCGTGAACGGGCGCCGACAGTAAAAACTGGTCATCTCTTAGCTGTTACGGCTCATTTTAATTAAAATTTAATATATTAATTGTTTTATTACGAACTCTTTTAACGTTCTGCATCGGACTCACGTGTATAATTTCAACATGAATGATGTAACCAATATTATTCAACCATTTAAAAGAGTGTCCGTGGTGTTTGACTGACCGATCCCTTGACGGTCCAAATGGGTCCAATTGGTTTATTTGAAAGAAATGCTTTAAGTTTTGAGTTTTAACAAGTTTTTTTCACATACATACTTTACAGTAATATCAAAAATAATTATTTCAGTAAACAGAAGATCAATTCCCGTAATTAAAAAAATTCAAAATTTAGTCGCAATTTCATCTTAGCGAAAATTAATGGTATTATTTTTGATTTTATTATGGTATTATTGGAAATTAGAGGTATTTTTGACTGATTGCGACTGAGATCAGACTGTGGACGTTCTTAAAATTACGAGAATTGCCCCTCTGTTATTGTGACTGCCTTTTCCAAGTTCATATAAAGAACGAATTAACTAAAATAACTAAAAAATATTGAATACATTGTACCTCGAACGAGAACGAGGTACCCCAAATTCTTCTGAAATATCGAATTATTTTAACAAAATTAATTCACCTATCAACATCGCAAAAACACGCAAAAGCACGAACATATAAATCTAGAATGCCGAAGTAAATTAAAAACCTGACAGATCGTAAGTGCAGGGGACGGGGGACGGGGATAAAATATAGCATTTAGTATACGTACCAACAGCCCATGGCATAGTGCCAATACGGTACTTTTTGTGTTCGGTGACTGTGTCTTATAGATTTATAATTTAATCGAGTAATACGTGCTTTTGCGGATAAAGTTATTGGTGCAGCTTTTAAATTAGGTTGATAGTGTAGAGTTGGCAAATATTGGATAGAAATGGATATATTGATGACTTTATATTTTTTTGTGGTATGTAATGAGTTTCTATTTAATGGATGTGTATGCGGTCTATGTGCCTCGCATGTGTCGTAACAAAAAGGCTTATCTAAAGTAAGCATCCGCGTTTATAATTTTATGGATAAAAAGAACACTATTAGTACAAGTTCGAAGAACAATTTTTTTTATTTAGCCACGCACTAAAACACTGGCTACTTTAATCTCCTGAAAAAAAAAAACCTCAAAACCCCCAACATTAAGCCCAACTTTACTACCGCACCGATCAATTAATAACCAAACTTTCCAAAAACGCTGCAATAAAAAAATAACTTTTTTTAAAAAAGAACTGTTCCACGAGATAATCCGTAGAACGGCTACGCTCAACAAAAGTTGGTCCTGGGGTCCGAAACTTTTTTTTCCCCGACTTTAGTCTTTGTATCGTAATTTGGTATGCAACAGACAGTGGGAGTGCGAAAGGCTAATTGTAGCCAGCCGCGGTTGGCACCGATCCAACTAATTCCTGGCGGGATCCGCTATGACAATATTAAGGACCAGCTTACACGGTCCGAAAAGCGTGGATACGTAACGCTTGCGCTAAATACGACAGTTGGTCTTTTTTGGTTGAAATATCAGGTGGATTGTTGTGTGTGATCTTTGGCCAAATTAAATATCACAGCTTGCTCAAATAATTGTACTGAACTTGGTCAAATTTCTCTTGAAAACTCTTAAGAAATCTTTAGTTCTTCGCGAACTTTCGACCGGACTTAAATTTAGTACGTAGCAAGTCGATTTATTTGCCATAAGTGTTGGTACAATTTCGGTCTTAACATAAATAAGTATACACATCCATAACAATTAGTCATATTATTATACTTAGTTATATTTACTGTAGATAGAGATCAATTAAAATTAAAATTAAGTAGCAATATTGTTATATTATTACATACATTTTAAATAGTTAATGTGAAAGGCCAACATTGTATCGGATTTAAATATTCTTAGATTAAAATAATGAATTTCAATGTGCAATTTCAATTGCGCATTGAAATTCACTTGTTGACAATTCACTTCGAATTGTCTTACTTGCTCTGAATTCACTTTTTATCGAATTATTCAATTAGCCTTTGCCCAGCAGTGGGATGATGCAGGCTAACAATATTCAATTAACCATTGATTACAAAATGTTCGTTAATTAAACAATGAAATTATTTTTCTCTTTTTTACTTATTTAACTCAAAAAATAACCACTTATGTTCTGCAGCTCTTGGAACTAAACCAGACAAAAAGGTCAAAGACCTCGGCTGGCCCGCTTTGTATAAACCATCAAAATGTGCCTAAAATAAAGGCATGGCCTGGATGCCTGCGTGCAGTGAGTGCCAAACACTGACAGGTGACTGTGCAATAAAATAACTTTTTATCTGGCCAACCATATGTGCCTACTGTGTATATTGAGCAGGGTTACGCAAACTCACAGTTTATATATCTTTTGCCCGGGGCTTCGCCCGCGTGCAGCTTGTACAGTATCCCACGGGAACTTACTAACGGGATGAAAAATATCGTATGTACTAGCCCAGGTCATGACCTGTAGTAAGTTCCCGCACACGGATAGGCAACGGGTAGGCCATGGCCTATCCGTGCCAAATTTCATCCAAAGCCGATCAATCGTTAAGGAGTAAAAGGGTAACAAACAGACATACAGAGTTATTTTCGCATGTGTAGTATTAGTACCTATGGATATTTTTTAGGTTTAGACGTGTGGTTACACACTTAAATTCTCTAAGATGAAAAACCTCGAATACGTGTGTCGACTGATCCCAAGACCCTCAGGACAGAAAATAAAGCTGTCGGCTTATTCGATAGTTGGGGTGTTAAATATTAGTTTTGCTCTAAATATAGCACTTAGTGTGGGCCATAAAACATCTTAAAAAACTACGGCAAGATTCTGTTTAAATAATAAAAATCCCACTATCACAGCTAACATTTGCTTATTTTACATAAACGCATTTGGATCAGCCGAACTATTTGAATAATACATAAGTATCACGTACTTTGAATATAAAATTATTTACCTTGAAAGACATATCAAATAAAAACACTTAAGTCCCAGACGGCCTGGAGGTTAGACTAGTCAAGACGACATGACAGTTCAATCTCAGAAATATACTCTACTTTTTATTTGTATTACCCTTAAAGTGACTAAAATAGATCCACAGAAGAATGTATTTTATGTGATATAAACAGTGTTAAAATGATTTCAATAATTGCTACGGCGTAGCTAACATGATGTTTTCAGCTACGCCGTAGCAGATCCGTAGGCCGCTACGCACAGAGTTACTATTTTTGAACTTTGTAGTGCATCGGACGTAGTCTGATAATGGTTATTTACGTTTTGTCACAGTGGTTTTAATAAGCAAGATCTTGTCTTCCAGTAAGCAGATGTTGCTCGCCACTCTGGCGTTATTGCATAAGCACATCTTATTAACCTGGGCTGCAGACTGAGATTTGGCTAACGTCCTATCTTAGCAAGGTGTCATGCACCAATTCAAATCTTAAAGACGCTACATACAGTCACATCTTTGATAGGCGCTGTGGGCCACTCTCTAAAAATATACTCTATCTTACTTACATTAGTCAGTTCTCATATATCAATTCAAATCTTACAGATGCCACGAACAGTTACAGTAGTCACTTCTTTGAAGGTTTAAATTATGGTGGGGCTCTAAAAGAAAAAAGTACCCTATCTCACTTACAGAACCAGTCATAGGCTTCACTGCCTCCACACACATTCTCGTTTTACAAAACCACTACAAACCGATACACTCAGCTCTCTCAGCTGAAACAACTCTCAATAGAACGCCATGATCTGCATCACAAACGACGGAGCAATTTTTCTGTTGGGGCGAAACCGCGGAACCAACGCACAGTGCTGCATACATTTTCATGAAGTTTTGCATTTTTGATGAACTAAAAAAAGATGACGTTTCACTGGAAATCGCTGTTTACTTTTTTTTTTTTTGGTACGGCAACCCGTGTTGCCATTTTTTGGAAGTTCAGTGGTTTGAATTTGCCGGTAACGTTTTGCAGTGAATTGATTAGGTGGATATAATTTTGTAAAGTCTATCCTCTCTGATTGTTTGCATATTTTTATCGTTCACTGTCAATTAGTCAGTTTGGCTTTCCAAAGCTACGGAAATCCACTGGATGCAAGAAGCACAGGTTCGGTCAGTGTGGCGACACTTGGATGAGGCCTATGTCCAGCAACGGAAGTCTTTTGGCTCAAATGATGATGTTGATTATAGAGGTATGAGGAACAGGGTGTAAAGTTCACTCAACCTCCATAGAAAAGGTAGGATTCTCCGACCAGACGGGTGTTGAGTCTGGCGGACGACTGCCCAATCATTCATGTCGGGCCGTTGTATATATGCTAGTTGCGCGGTAAACTCTGCTTGCGAGATGCAGGATTTTGCGTGACGTCAGTATGACGCGTAGTTCGCATGTGGCGTTGTAGATACCGCTACATTGATGATGTCGCATTAGCAACTCTCTCTCTCTCTTTTCAGCGTGTCAACGGCTAGAGGTTAGTTCCTCCATCCAAACAGTTTTTGGCGAATTAGACAGTAAAGTTTTCAGTTTTTTATATAATCTCTGTGTTGCCACAAAAAGCCCAAATTAAGATAAAATACTGCGAAAATATTAACAAATGCTTTTAAGAAATAATTAATTTTCTAAGAAAGCCTGATAGCCAGACAAAGTACCCATCTTAATTTACCAGCGTTTAGTTTCTCGATTTAAAAGAAAATTATAAAGCTTCTCAAGCAATTATCTCGTCGATGTCTTAAGAATTAACTAGCTTGTAAAAATATAATAGAAATATCTCATCGTTAAAAATAACGATATTTTCTTTTAAATAATAAAACTGTTTAATTATGTTTTTGATTAAGACTTTAATAGTTTATTTTTTGATTAAAAGAAGTTTACATAATGTCAATCCTTGTTGCAGTTTTTTAGTCAACACACCTTTTTTTTGGATTTTGTTACAAATTACTCAACGTTTCCTAATTTGAGCTGCTAATTTCGAATATGGTAACGTTTACAGGGATAACATGGACAGAGATCGCACAAGTCAGGGAGGTTGGGAAGGAAAAACGGGAGGCCTTTGGCCAGCATTGGAACACAGTGTTGGCTACCAAAAAAAAACGAATCTTGCTATCAATATTAATGCAATAAAGAAGAATGAAAATTATACCCATTGTTAATATTATTCTCAATTAGGCTACTGGTCAAATCAGGGAAACAAAGCTACTCACTCACTGACTAATGAATCCCAACATTTCTTCGGCCGTTATCTCGAAGTATCAAATCATTGAAACAAAAGAACGGAGTAGTAATTTCCTGCAATGCTTTGAAATATAACGCCTGTTAGTAAGGTGATTAGTTAACTATGACGTCGATTTATGGACGAAATATACCTGAAATATCACGTAGGATAATGTGATTTTGATTGTCTCTGTAAAAAGTTTCTACTTGCACTTACTTCTACAAGGTTTTACTCAAATATTAAAAACAGAAACTAAATGTAATACCATACCTGTTACCCAGCGCAGGGCACGCCGCGATAGCGGCGATAAGACCCCTCTTTGAGGAGTAGCTAGAGAGGCGCCACGGCGCCCTCACCTACCGCCTGACGCAGGTCCTCACCGGACACGGAAGTTTCGGGAGGTTCCTGCACCTGTTCCTGGAGGTTAGGCGGGAGGAAACGACCGGGTGTCACCATTGCCAGGATCGCCCAGAGGACACGGTGGATTACACGGTGGAGGTCTGCCCCGCTTGGGCGGAGCACCGGCCTCTCGCGCCCAGCCCTGGTGCAAGCCATGGTCCGGGGCGAGAGGGAGTGGGAGGCAGTCGCCTCCTTCTGCGAAGCAGTCATGCTAGCGAAGGAGGTGGAGGGACGGATGAGGGAGAGAGCCTCCCGTCCCAGCCGCCGCGGGAGACGCTCCGGGCGTCGGGAGCCGCGTGACGACTCCCGGCCACCGTAGGCGCGGGCCTGCGGGCGGAGAGCAATGGGTAGCTCACCGCCCGATCAGGACCAGGCCCGTGCCGGACGGCGCGTAAGTGTTCCACGCGCGCCTCAAAGAGTTGTCAGCATGATTCGAGGGGCCCCTTAGGGCCGAAGCCTGCCGGGTCAGCGGGATTGTCCGAAAGGGTTACCGCTACCCCGGAACATAAAGGGCAAAGGAAGGAACATGGGTGGGTTTTAGTCAGTAAGAGTCTGACACTCCCTTCCGCTCCACCCAGAGCAGGAGGGGTCATTTGAGGATATCCCATCCGAAAAAAAAATAAAAATCTCATACATGTTTATACTACCAAAATTTAAAAAAAGTTTCAATTTACAAAACGATACCCAAGATGATAATTGAAAAACAAAAATGGTAGTTTCCTGGAGCACTGCGTAGGTCGCTCTGAGAAAAATTGTATCCCTCAGAAACTGAAGGGTTTACGAATTTCTGTACCTAAGGATCACATGAAATTACCGTTCATTCAAATAAGCTTATTTGGCTTTCAAACATAAAACCATCTCTCTTCCACACATATAGAAGGAAAGAGATCAAGAAAAAGTTACAACGCCATTCGCGTTGATCGAACAATTAACAAAAAAAAACTTTATTTAAATATTACAAGTTACAGACGAATGTCCAAAAAGCCCGTCCAAGACCTTTCTCGTTACGATTTACGTAATCAAAAATGCAAATCTTACGTCCGAATTACGCTGATTTTTCCGCGCGCGGAAGGACCGACGTTTTTTACATTTTCCAAACTTCGTCGCGTTTTACACGAAGTTATTTGGAATTTTTGAAGCTTATTTATTTATTCATAAGTTTCCGTCCGCGGTTTTACACACGTGGATCCGGTTTTTGCAGAGTTTTTAAGTCCTTTTTGCATTTAAAGTGTAATTTAAAAAGGACTTTTCGATTTATTTTCAGGGTTTTTGAAAGCCGTTCTTGATTAACGCGTTGATTAAGAGTACCATAGTTGAATCTATTGTTTGTGGTTATATATTTTGTGGCTCATGATTCGCGGAATTCTACAAACCAAAATGGTCTTCAGAAAACTTCACACATTTGCGACTATTATGCGCGCATACAGCCCACAAAAGAAAAAGTTTGGCTCTCGCTGCTATACACACGGCACGAGTAAGTTCGAGAATATCCACTAACTCTAACTTTCCATTGTATAATATCACCAAAAATAAAGTTCTATCTCTTCTAAATTCAAGCGCTCAAAAAGCTAGAGTGTTGAAACTATAAATCCTGCTATTTTTCAGCTCAAAAATAATGCAGAGTTGAAAAGCGCTAAAGAGCGCTTTTCCGCTGATAAATCAAGTCGAGATCTCTTGAAATGCACGCTTGTAGTGTTTCACAAAATTGTGTATGCGACGTAAGTGGAAATATTTTGCATACTACAATATTAATTAATATTTTGCAGGATTCCAATGTTTATCATGTGAGAAATTGATTATTCTTTAAATATTTCAATGGCGGCTCTGAAAATCCGATAAAGAATGATAATAATTTGTATCAATGTTTTGTGTCGTTCTTCTTATCGAAAATCTTTTGGGGGTATGTCAATCATCATTATTCATTCCAAATCTAAATGCCTGTGACTAAGATTGATTAATTTAGTTTAGGAGTAAGTTGTTATTTGTAAGAGCGCGATGGGATAGACATCATCGCATAGGTATATGTATAAAATTCCTTATATAAATCAATATTTAAAAAAGTACCACAAGGTTTAATTAGTTTTTGTTAGTCAGGCTAGGTCGGCAAGCAATGCTATAAAACAACTACATTCCATTTCTTTAAAAAATACCTTACTGTTTCTACGTTTCCTATCGCATAACGTATTCATAAATAAATTTGACACACGTCTTGCCAACTAATTTTTAATTAACGAACATAAACTTACTAAAATATTCTTGAAGTTTACTCGCAGGGTTTAAATCGTGGTAAAATGCATTAGAAAAATTTCCATTTGCATTCAAGCACGTTAACAAAGGTTATATTTTCGTGTGACGTATAAAAATTGTAATGAAAAGTGGTGTTCTCATGCCACCAGGTCCTCATTAGTAACTGACAGGTTGTTCCCAACGACGCCGTTATGTACCCGGGGAGTGTGTCACACCGAAGCGTAGCTCTGTGAGTTTTTTTTGTTGGGCTCGAACAATTGTTACGAAGATGGAAAGAAAATGTGAGACTGTTTCCCGGTTTGTGTATATGATTAGAAAACGACAACCATTATTTTGTAAGCCATTTAAGATAGATCAAAGAATTTATTAATACGGCACAATATTTACCACAGGTACACCTTTCTCTAACCCTGCGGTATTACATTCGCATTGCTATGATATGTGATAATATTCCGATGTTTAAAACAATATCTGAACTTTGTCCCATCGCGTGGCTGTTATGCCTATTTAATTAATGTCTTCACTGATTTGGTGTCATAGCTATACAACAAATATTGAGGGAGTTGTGAATGAAAAAAAAAATGTACTTCGCCATTTTGTGGTCGCGAATTACACGAGTCAGAGATAGTCGACTTTAAAAAACAAGTATAATCGTGTTTTCTTATCATAAAAATTAAATAAATAACGAGGTTATCCCATAGTGATAAATTTTATCAATACCAACCCAAAATCTGGGATTAAAACTGCAAAACATTCTCAAGCAGCATTAAAACATTAATAGATTACGCAACGGTATAACACACAGCCCGCCACTGGGCGTACCGCCGGATAATTTGATTACGTATGCATTAAGTGCATTTCCATTTCCCCATACTGAGTGGATCCGAGATCTCTTTTAAATCCGCCGATGTAACCTTTAATGACGCGACGCTGACTTCGCCTTAAGGGATTTGCACATTAGGTGGGATGTTGACGTTGTTTTATGTCTACGAGCCGAGTTAAAGTGTGTCTGGGAATGGTACGGAAAGTAGAATTGTGTGTTAGGGCTTTTAGTTTCTTTGAAGCTTTGTGAATGTTTAATTGTTGTATTGGTCGGTAAATTTACTCTACACAAGTTTATGTTTGTGTGAACCTTGTGTTTATTATTGCACTGCCAGACTGCTTGTTCGTTGCGGTTGCTTGCTGAAATTGTTTTTAAAATACCCTACAGCTGTTGTCATCCTTGAATTACCGGTGATAGCAAATGAACTAATATTCCCGGATCTAAAAGACCCTTATAACTGTTACATATACATAGTCAGCCTATACCGTTCCCACTGCTGGGACACAAGTCTCCTCTCAAGTGAGAGGGAGTGGGTTGTAATCCACGGGCCCAGTGCGGGTTGGTAGATGTCACATGTCTTCGAATTTTTGATTCTAGGACATGCCGGTTTCCTCAAGATGTTTTCCTTCACCGTTTCAACACTTCTTCAGCTTTTGACATCCTTTAAATACTTCATATACTTTACGTTAAAATTAAGATTCTTGTATCTTTACCAATAATGAAGCAAATACCTTCATAGCTTTGAATAGTAGACCCTCCCAAATGGAAGTAGTTATCGTAGGTTTATTAGCTTACGAATCTATACATGTGCCCAGTTTGGCATTAAAAAATGCTACCCTTGGTGAGCAAAACGATTTGTTTTTGTTTATAGGAACCTAGCATTGATCTCCAATATGTTTACACTCACAGGATATACTTTTACACCCACAGGATATACTTTTACACCCACATGACATACTTTTACACCCACAGGATATACTTTCCCATATAGCTTTTTAGTATCCCTCTTTATTTCAAATTTAAGGGCAAAAACTCGAAACGTTGTCGTAAAAAAACTCCGCAAACCCACTCTACGTGTATCTGCGATTTCATAAACCTCATGTAAATACTTTAGCTTCACAAAATCGCTCGTTTATCGCATTATGTAGCGTCGTCGTGCAGCGTCTTATGTGTAATGTGCCTTACAAATAGGGTTGTGATCGTCGCGAATTGTAATCGTCTGCTTAGCCGGTAAGCGGGAGTTCGGTTCAATGCCGGTTATAGAATGTAATGTTTATTACGGAGCTGATAAGATCTGTCTGGCTGCCAAGGTACATTACCTTGAAAGCGTTTATTTGAAAATGTGAGCTCGCAGTATTGTGCTCATGAAATCATTGATGTTAAATACAGTATGGCAGGTAAAATAAGGGACACACGTTAAGCGAAAGAAGAAGTAGGGACAGACTCATAAAAATTTACAACTTTGGCCACAGGACCTGCTATGAAAAATTATAGAATAAAATCTGGGGTTCATTACATTTTGATCGTGTTAGTATTGTACTTTTGTGCTGAAATGCTGTTTTTTTGTGATTTAGAGTTCTTTCTGTTCAGAGTTGTTACTGCAGTCCCGTAAGGTATGTCCGCCTTTTTCCTGCCATAACGCATAAAAAATTGTGTATTTGTTTTTGTTGTTATGTCCTTTCTTGCACTGAATAAAGGTTTTCTATTATGTATTTAGTCCACATTTCCAAAGGATTATGGCTGAAAGCCTTAGCATAAGTTATTTCTAGCTGGACTGCAAATATAAGAACATTTTGTTGGGGCGCTTTAAGCCTAAGCTTTATTTTAAATATTATTTATCTATTATTTGTGCTCGTATTTATGGGATAAGCCGATTTTTGCTCTGGCAAAAACAAGATGGAAACACGAGTATTAATAAAATACGAAGTATATTATATTTTTTGGAAAGACATTCAAGTAGGGGGAAAAGACTAGGCTAGGATGATGATGATAATGCTAGTCGCTTATATGACGGCACGGTTGGCGCAGTGGTTAAGCGATTGACTGCTGTGCTGCGAGTCGCGGGTTCGATTCCCGCACGGTACAAATATTTGTATTACCTACAAATGGTGGTTTCGGGTCTGGCTGTTTGTGTATGTGAGTTTAAATGTTTGTAAACGCACCCACGATACAGGAGAAATTCCTAGTGTGGGGCAACGTTTAAAAAAAATGTGGTGTGGTATATATAATTATATAACCTATCACCTGCACACATTCCATATTTTAGTGTTTAATAGGTTTAGTTAGAGGTTAGGATATTATATTCTTTATTTTAATAGTTTGTTTGTTTATTTAGTATTAGAAGTTTATCCAGTTATATATTTTTATCCTTCTTCTTTAATGTATGTGTAGGATACACATACATTTTTTGTCATAGTTAACATAGCCTATTTCAAAATTGATACTCAACAGACGTCACTCAAATAATTTTTAAGAAAACACTTTTTATTACCATATCAAGATGGAAACCAAACAAATATATGAAAATATTCAGTAACTCTCCTTGAAATGCAGTTCTTTTTCAGCGAAGGAGCTTGCACCACGTAATGCATTGCTAATTTTCTTGTTAACTTCGCAACAGATACTTGTGGCCGGATTCAGCTGAGATGTATGTTTTGAATGTGCTTTTTACTTTACTTTTCTTTCTCTTTTTCTCGCGGGAGTAGATGTAATCTATGTATGACTGTTAATCACAATTCCATGTTAAAAAAGTGACGCGATATATCTATTTAAATGTTGTTTAAATCTACTTTTCTCGATTAGATTATTTTGCAAAAAACTTTAAATGTTGTTATGTTGTTATACAGCGATAGTAGATAATTATTTACACAGTCTCCGGCACCATGGCCTGTCCTGCTGCAGGAGCGCAGGTCGCATAGCACGGTACGCCAGCATCAACGTACTTTTTAAGGAAAATTTTCACCGACTAGTCGACACTTGACGTGACCAGTGGGCTGGGTCGTTGTTTGGCCTAAGAATTAGCATTGCCAATCAACGTGGTAATGCTGCCAGTCATCTGGGCACGTTTCCGGATGACAGCGATGCGGACGAGTACTTCGACGCCTAAGTGTCTTTTTGTTTTTGTATTATTTTATTTGTATAGTTAGTTAGTTAATCATTTAATTTACCTAGTACCTAGCGATAGTTGATTTTTATCTGTGATGACAGCCACCATGTCTTTTTTGGCAGGACCACTATAACATCTCGCTTTTCCTTATTTCCTTACAGAGGGTTTCTATGAGGATACTTTCACAAATAAAAAATCCAAAAGTGATAGTTCTCGTTCTTTTGGAGATACCAGGTTCTCGCCACAATAGCCATGCAATAAATAATGTGCACCTGTTTCTACCAAAAACACAGACAAGAAATATGTCGAAACAATACCATCTTATACCAGTTACTACTAATCAGAATATCTTATCAATCTACTAAGATTGTAATCTAGATTACGAGTTGATTATCTTTCACGGAGACATTCCCGACGTTCATGCAAAACTGCCATGACACGTCACGCGAACAAATGACGATGGGCTATATAAAGGGGAACATTTGTGGGAACATTCCGTTATGGATCAAGGTCAAAATGAAGACCAGGAAGATAGACTGCCTGATTTCTATATCTTAGTAATTGTAGGTAGTTAATTTAAGCTTTCCTATTTATCATTGGTACCGATTTATGGGTTTAAATTCCCGAATGGAATAAAGTATTTGTAAAGGTCCCTCTATCCGGATCTATAAAAAAATATAGAAATAATAAATATAGGAGAATATAGAAAAAAACTTACATTCGCGTGTCGCGTGCTAGGAGTAAGACGTGCTTCAAGTCACTCTGTTAGAAATCAATATTTCTGTTGCTCTAAAAGCTATTATTGATACAGATATTGTGCTTAAAAGATAGTGCATGCGTTATATTAGAATAAGGACTGACTTTTTAATCATCTGATAACTTTATTCGAGAAACAATTTTGAAATTTTGACAGTTATTTCATACAAAAACTCAAAAGTCAATTTTATTTCTCGAATAAAAGTTATCTGGTGATGGAAAAATCAGCCCTTAGTGAAATAAAACCTACGAATTCTTTATCAAAATCGAAGACAAGCAGTTTATAATTCAATAAAAACATCATAGTTGAAACAACAGCGAGTCACAGCTACGCGAACCACACCTATTCGTCGATTGCTGGTGAGTCAGAACGCACGAAACGGATCGGTGAGCTACCTTACAAGGTCACAATTGCCCAAACTGAGACTCAAGAACGAAATATATAATGTAACTTCATGACAACATAGTAAGTCGGAGTAGCTGACCGGGATTTAAAGCGGGCATCTTCATCATAGAAGCGCGGGTTTGGACCTGAGGATCGGATTTTATTTTTGCAATATGTTTTTATTGCCGCTCTCATAATACCTTATTTCGCAATTTTGCGCTTTATTGCTCTTTATAATATAAATATGGCTGATGATAAGTCTCCAACAAACAAGATAAAAAACGCTCCTTTGCGTAATGAATCAACTACCAGAGGAAGCATAACCCAAGCTCTTGGTTCTCCATCTCAGGCGACTGCTGAAGCTTCATTGTCGCGAGATGACGTTCGTGAAATTATCCAGGAAGTCATAAAGGCTGAATTATCGCTAATGCTGTCTAACTTCAACGAAACTATGAATGCAATTCTAAACAGAGACTTACAGCCCATCAATACGAAAATTGCTGCCATGGATGACTCGATGAAATTTATGCATATTCAGTATGAGGACCTACTAAAGGAACATGCTACATTTAAGGAAACTATAAAGGACCTGCAGAAGGAGAATTCTGACATGAAAAATAATATAAATTCGCTAAAAGTGCGTCTAGATCATCTGGAGCAGCCAACCGGATCCAACAATGTTGAAATTCAAAGCTTACCCGAAAAGAAACAAGAAAATCTATTTAAAATTGTGTCAGAATTGCCTAGAGCGGTAGAATGTGTTGTGGAAAATGGAGATATTCAGCATTGCACCAGGGTTGCCAAGCTCAACTGTGGTAATACTGGACCACGACCAATAGTAGTGCAGGTCGCTTCCCATCGAGATCGTGAGCAATTCCTTGCTTCTTCTATTAATTTCAATAAGAATAATATACAGCTGCTTTGGGCTTTGCACGCTGCTGCGAGGATCAAAGCCAGAGAACTTGGTTATAAATTTGTCTGGATCCGGGGAGGCAGAATTTTTATGCGTAAATTACAAGAATCTAAGCAGATCATGATTAGAAACATGGACACTTTAAATAAGTTAATTTAGTTTATTTGATGATAATTATGTATTTCATTATATCAACGAAATAATCATAGCCATGACATTGACTTAACTTTTGTTAAAATTTACGGCTGTTGTCTCCGAAGAGATCACGAAGGTTCATAACTTTTGTCTTCAATTATCCTTAGAAAACAATGACATTGTTATATTGACTGAGAAATGGCTGAACAGCAGTGTCTTAAGGACATAGCTTTTCGACGATAGATATACAGGGTTAGTTTTCAAAGACCAGCTTTTAACCCGGCGAGCATGTGGCAGGGTATGCCATACCCAGACTTTAATACACTCCCTTTGATATTAATTGTTTAGAATTATTTATTTTCATGTTTAGGATTATAGTAATAAACTATTTTTCATTAAACTAAGAAAAAAAAACATTTTTAATTAGACAAACAAAGGTTTAATTTATCCTTTGAAAAAAATCAACGAAATTACAAAAAAAGTCGCATCTTTCGGAAAGTCGGCTAAACAAACAAAACAACATTTTGTAATCAACAAATTTTAGGTAATTTTCTTGACCACATGGTCGCCGGGTTAAGGGTGTGGTACAGACCATCAGACTGAACTATTTTCTCTATAGGACCAACATCGACCGGGATGGAACCAAGATCTTGATCTTTGTACAGACGCCAACAGATCAAGCTACCCGAAACTGTCAAATTTTCCCAATCAACCTCAATGCTTTAGCGTTAAAGTTGAAAATCTATTTGACAGATTGTAATAGCTAGATCTGCTAGCGTCTATACGTAGGATCTTGGAATACTTGCTGTACAATCTAGAGACCTCATTATGACACGCACTACTTAAGGCTGGAGCGAATACAAAAGAGATTTCTTTGGTATCTAGCTTATGCCTGCGAAATTTCCTAAAGGAAACGGTCATACGAAGTCAGACTATCTCATTTTAAGACCACTGATTTCATTTTCTTGTATATTATATAAAATATCCGGTGCATAACTGATTGCCCCCTCTTTCTAGACAAGTTCCAGTTAAGTTCCTGCTAGGGAGTTATCATACCCCACTCCGCAGAATAGTACTCGGCACAAGCTCTGTCGTCCTTCGTTTTTGCAAACTGTAAAACCGCTACAGAGATCTTGTTGACGTGCACTCTGACTCATTTGGCAAGTTTCTCAGAATAGTTAACAATGTCTACATTTTGACTTCCTAGTATCGCTGTTTTATGTGATAAGCTAATTTGGCTTTTTTTGATATAATATCTCTCATTTTGTCAAGAAAGTTATTAATTTTATAGTATAGTGCCTGTGGCACAATTGTAACGTTTATGGCATAAAACATTATTTAAAATTGTAACAATGTGAACAATTGTTGGTTGACTATTAAAGAAAAATAAATACACACAAACATAAAAGTGTAGTCTCTTGTTAAATAGAGAAGCCCTTTTTACTCTTTATAAAAGTTAGGGCCTGCTAGACGAAAACAATTCATACGATTGGGTTTTTACAAAACTGAAAACAGAACTTCCATAATTAACCCAATTAACCCTAACGACTGTACACACAGATGTAAATCCGCATTATTACCTTAATCCTTTTGGAGACATCACCATCATTCATGTACGGGTTCCCACGGTACATCACGCGAACGCACAGCCATAAACGAAGAGCGGCCATTTTAACGGAAATTATTATAATAAATCGCATTCGTTTACTGCGAAGACAGTGGCGCCCCCCTGTTATGGCCGGTAGGCATGCGACGGTGTCGTTTTAAATTTTGGGAGGAGTATTCTGGATGTTTTTGGTTTGGTTGTAAGTGATATCTGTATGAATTTCAGTTGAATATTAAACACAATAATGATACTTAGTATTCTCTGTCCATGCGACAAGCGTATTATAAGTTGGATGAGTACATCGTAGATAAAAATGCTTGGCTTATTGCTGGTCCTGCTCCTCAGGCACTTGGGCTCACTAATTGATCACAATTTCAATATTTGGCAGAATACTTCAATATGAAATACCTCTTCCTGATTGGTAGTATTTTTTTTCATCTCTTAAATAAATTGCAAACTATAGTTTTGTATAATTTAGAAGCATTTCTTAAATTTTGTAAGTGTAAGAACCATGGATCCGCTTATTATGATATTTTGATGTTGACTTGAAAGAGCAAGAGCTAAACGTCTCACTGGTGGTGGCGCGTGTGTTGGATCATTCGCTTCCCTACAAAATGGTTGAGCTGGATGGTGCTGATCCACGCGTCATGTTCGTGAACGGGCGCCGTCGTTTCAGACTGGTCATCTCTTAACTGCCAGGGCTTATTTTAAATTTTATATTGTTTTTTTTATTTGTTTTTTTTTTACATTGTTCTCACATATAGAAGCAATAAGAATAATGTACCCAGGATTCTGTAATAATATCTTGGTTTAAAAGAGTGTCCGTGGAGTTTCTTGCCCGTTCTTCTCCATAGAGATCTACGTTTTGGAATGGGCAACTAAGCTTCAACTTTCTGACTAACTGACCGACTATTTAATTTTGACAATTCAAAAGTGTCTGTAAATGGTTTAATTGAAATAAATGATTCGAGTTTTTTTTTTTTTCTATTTCTTTCTGTTCAAGTTTGAATTAAAATTGTCATATATCATGTTATCCTGTCCATAATAATATCACAGTAACAAACACAAAATGATAATTATAATCAGTACTAACAGCGCTCCGCGGTTTCATCCGCATAAGTGTCGATCCCGTAGGAATATCGGGATGAGAAGTATCCTATGTATTATTCTAATGTATAAGCTATATTACTGTAAAGTTTCATCAAAATCCGTTCAGTAGTTTTTGCGTCAAAGAGTAACAACATCCATCCAACCATCCATCCATACAAACTTTCGATAACTCTATATCAGCCGCCATTTTCTGCATCATTTATTTTCCTCCTTTCTACAACTTTAAAACGTGAAAAGTGTTACAGAATAACTACGTCCGTTAATTCGGTGTTCATCCTTAAAGTTGTGATATCGTGACGCGCTACTTACTACCCGTAACTCGTAAATGTGTGCTGACGGTTTTATTTACTTGGCTCACCATTAAATACTTGTTTAGTTAATGACTGTTAGCAACGTGATCCTGGTTGTTAATTTGAAACATGACATCGGTTATCATGCGAAGAAAATTAATGCAATAAGACGTTTTTTTCGGATAGTTTAATGGTTATTTAAAGTATGTTAGGAAGTTAAAACACTTTAAAAATGTGTGAAATTATATTTGAATCCATCGGAATCGGGTTAGAAAGTCTGTACGTAACGTGAAAAGTAACATACTTTGAAATGAACATCGGCTCCAAGTATATGCAATGCAACATGTAATATAACACATCATCATCTGCGTAGCCTTTATTTTTTTTTCCGGCGTGGAAAATCCTCATGGATGTCCGCCGCCCTGGGACGGGCGGCGGGGTCTGTCAGACTCTTACTGACTAAAAACCACCCCAGTGTTACATCTCCCACCTACGCCGGGGGTCGCGGGAACGTACGATCGTTCTGTAACCCCCGACTGGTGCCGGCCCGCCACCGCGGGCCTCCTCGGGTCAGGGGGGGGAGTGAGGTGTTTGACTCCTCCCGCTACGTCTAAGAGGGGCGCGCGTGGAACACTACACGCCGCCACCTCGGGTCCTGATGTTTGGGGTGCGATGGATGTCGCCGAGTCGGTCGCCCCTGGTCCCATTTAGGGGGGGCTGGAATAGGGCGTTGTCCGCCCTCCGCCGACGCCCGGTGCGCCTGCTGCGGGCTGAGTGAGTGGACGAGATCTCCCTCTCCCTTTCCGTAGCCTCCTTCTGCGAGACGACCGTTTCGCAGAAGGAAACCGCGTCCCAGGACTCTTCG
Source organism: Apamea monoglypha (assembly GCA_911387795.2). Lineage (NCBI taxonomy): Eukaryota > Metazoa > Arthropoda > Insecta > Lepidoptera > Noctuidae > Apamea > Apamea monoglypha. Next base: position 2,037,855 of record OU426923.1, on the reverse strand, counting down.
CTGCCGAGCACCTGCGTCACCCGAAACGACAGGGAGCCGTGCCTCGCCGTGCCGTGACGAGGCTAGCGGTAGGGCGTGTAAGCCTGTCCCGCCATTCTGCCACCAGGACCTCGCGAAGCTGAGACCGACGCAGCTCCATGTGTCGCTGCATCGGTCGCTCGCCCCGCGCCCTCGCTTCCTTGCGCCACCGATACAATGACGCGAGTACTTTCGCCTCGAGGTCCCAGGGCGGGAATCCAGCCAGTACGCAGGCCGCCTCGTAGGAGATCGTGCGATATCCCCTGATGACTCTGACGGCCATCGCTCTCTGCGGTTTCCGCAGTATGGCGATACTGCCGGCCGTCAGGTCAGAGGCCCACGCTGGGGCCCCATACAGGGCCATCGATCGCACGATCCCCACGTAGAGCTGCCTACAGGCGACGCTCGGGCCCCCCAGATTGGGAAGCAGCGTTGATAGCGCCCCAGCCGCGCCCAACAACTTGGGCGCCAGCCACCGGAAGTGGGGGCCGAAGTCCCACCGGCTGTCGAGCACCAATCCCAGGTACTTAATGGTAGACTCGACAGCGATCCGAGCCCCCCCGACCACGATGTGTGAGCCGGGCAGCGGCGCCCGCCGGGGGCCATGGAACACCATGGCCTCCGACTTGCTGAGGGCCACCTCCAGGCCTAGGCGACGTATGCGGCCCACCACCTGTGAGACCGCAGCCGTCGCCAGCAACGCTGCCTCCCTGTGCGAGCTCGCCCGAGCAGTGACCAGCGTGTCATCCGCATAACACGTCAGGTTTACCCCCGGTCTGAGCTCGCCCCTCAGCACCCAGTCGTACCCGACGTTCCACAGGAGCGATCCTAGGACCAAGCCCTGGGGAAAGCCGCACGACATGATCATCTGTGTAGCCTATCCCAACTATGTTGGGGTCGGCTTCCAGTCTAACTGGATACAGCTGAATACCAGTATTTTACATGGAGCGACTGCCTATCTGATCTCCACAACCCAATTACAGGGTATACGATTCCCCTTGGTAAATCTTGGTAAGTTGGTAAAGTCTGTACCTACACATGAGCAATGCAAATACAAAACACAAAAATTCTAACTTAACTGAACGAGGCTTAGTTAGAACCTTAATTAAACGTTTTGTAGTTGAATCCAAACAAACGATATTCCGTTTTGATCCTTGATATTCTTGATCTTCTTATTAAGGAACCAAATAATCAACCATGAACCAACCGATTTTGAATTAATACCATCCCCATGCCTCTCCATCTAATGTCAAAATAGCTTCACTATGACCATAATATCCAGTCAACTATCATAAAACCATTTATCTCGCAAACAAAAGAACATCAACCACCACATCTAATACCCCTACCTCTCACAAAAGACGCACATCCATTCAAAAATATCGCTCACTGCAAAAACCTTGAAGAATTCAACAATTCAACAAACATTTCTATGCATTGCTGCTTCGGAACGCAGGCACAGTTGGGAGCGCGGGGAAGAACCGGCGATGTTTGCGTAAGGCGATTGTCGGGCGCTCTTTGTGTTCCCCCCACAGCCAGCGATGCTGCATCGCTTCCATTCCTTAAGGAATTAGTTGGGACGTTGATGTACGAATAGTTGTAGGTTCTTTTAGATTTAAGGTGTTGAGAGTTTTTAGACGCATATTGATTTTCATTTTTCTTGTTTTTTGGGTTTAGCAAAATCTCTTGGGACGTTTTTTATTGCTCTTCAAACACAGCCCATCTGAACGCCAATTCTCGTAATATAAAACATTAAAAATCTAGTCGCAGTCTCATCTCGGCAACAAACAAATGACAAAAACTTGTCAAAACTGTTGGTAAATTAGAGATATTTTTGACAGATTGCGACTGAGGTTAGACTGTGAACGTTCATAAAATTACGAGAATTGCCCCTCTGGTAACTGGGATTTTAAGTAAATCGGTGTGATGGGCCGTTATTATATTCATTAAACTAGCATTCCTCGTTTCTATTATAAATCAACTCTAGAAAGTGTCGTGTAGGCGATTTTTGAGGCCATCTTCGGCTCATCTCTTTAGTTTCAATGACGTTCAAAAAACACGTATCTAAGTCTATTTTGAATAAATAACTTTCGAGCCTGTTTCAATTCTGCTTAATAATAATAATTATATGAAGATATTGCATAATTAAATTAAAAAATGCCTATGTTAATTTAGTGATACATCTCACCGCTTCTCACATCTGTCTGAATGCAGACGTTAACATGTGCGTGTTTACAGCAGATTCGTGCTTTGCATTCCACAGTCCTGTGAATAGCCTTCACCTATTGCCTTCATTTACTGTCTTAATACGTTTTCACATATCTTAGTAAACCTGCAAATACGATTTTCTATAGCCTCAAAGAGGTGCTGTACTTATAATTATTCTCAGCCAGCTAATATTATCTATACTTAATATTATAAATGGCTAAAGCTAATAATTAACAAAAAGTCGTTATTATCATCAAATGTTTTTGTATGCTTTGGGCTACGGTGTAGCTACAACATTATAGCATGTATGCTACGTCACTACGGCATAGCCACTGTTGCAGCTTGCAGCAGGTCAGTAATGATGATGAGGATTATTTTGTCGATTCCTATTTGGTCTCTTTAGCGTGAACTATTTATATAGTGGTGAATAGATAAGTGAGTGAAGAGGACGCCTGGCGCACGTACCGTACAGCAGTTTCACCTCTGATTTTGCATTACCGTTAAAATCACAGTGATTTTTACTGTCGCTACAATAAAGTTACTTTTGATTCCTGCTGCTGACATATCTGTCAGAATCACAGTGATCTTTGTTCTCTTTACAATTAGGTTGCTCCTGTCGCATAAAATAACTGTGAAAGGACTGTGTAGTCATCTGCGGAGGCTCTTTTAATTATCTTATATTTAGAAAGGAAGAAAGAATAACTATTTATTAGCATGGAGATCAGGAAGATATATAACTCAAATATAATATTATGACACAATCATAGAAAAAAAAAACAACAGTATAAAAATTAGGAGCCCTAGAATAATGCTACGACATTTACGGTATTTCAACTGCCCTGTGCGTTTTCAAAACGTATTTCAATTATGTAGGTACACCATGAATCCTTTAACGAATGTATCCTCCATCGCTTCTCTCATCCCTCCAAACAGACGTTAAGATATACGTGTTTAGTGGCGAGGCATGCTTTGCATTCCGCACTCGTTAATATCGTTTAACTATTATGAGAGTGCACTTACATCTTTATGGATATTAGAACGAGCTAAATGAGAAGTTTAAATGATGTTTTGCAGCTGGTAGTGATTTCTCTTGGAGTTTATTTGAGTTATAATTAAAGGAGATGGGGAACGGTGGGTCCAAATGTAATAAGTTGAGATATACTCAAAAAAATTAGTCATATTTTTTTATCTTAGAATATGAAAAATCACCTCAATTCTCAATCTGGAACTAGAGAAATATGAGAAAGATAGTTTTCGTGAGATTATCGATTCAGTAATCGATTACACAGTTATGAAAATAAAACCTTTGCACTAAATAATTAACTCAAAGTAATTAAATGCACTATAATATATACTTATATGCAATATACTGCATATAATTACACTCATATTAATAAATAAAATATCAATTAATTACTGAAAAACCAATATTAATGATTATCGATTAAAAAAAAAAACAGTCTTCAAATTTACAAGCCTTTTTTAGTCTATTTTTGTCGCTGGCATGACAGCTGACTGACATTGACACTAGACAGTTGCCAACTGCTCTTGTTTGCGTGAGCAAAACGAGTGATCGTTTCGTCTTTTCCGATGCTTTTTGAATGCTTTCTCGAATATTCTTCAGTTTTCACGACCACTGCTTTGTATTTTTCGGATTCCGACCCCGCCTACCTTGTACGACCCTTGCTTTCACACTGGACACCGAAGATCGCTCACACGTTTGACTTGAAATTGTTAATTTGGATTTTACCGCCGGCTTGTGGATTGGATGTTGTTCAAACTATGGATCGCTGTGTGAATTGTGGGGTAACCACTGGTCATTGCAATACACTGGGCCGACGACCCTGAGGGGTCGCATACAATCCCGACAATAACCCGAAAAACTTATTTTATTTATATTTCAATCGACGGCTCTCGTAGAGGAAACGCTATAGTAATGCATTACTGTAATTGTGTTGTAGGGAGACGAACTGTTGGCTGCTGTGCTCATATAATGTGCATTATATGGTATACCTTAATTGGGCTAGGTACCAAGACCTGCACAATTCCTAGACGACATTTTAATTATAATAGAAGACGTATAAAACACTATACTAAATGATGACTGACTGAATGACTTCAGGAACCAGCTGTTACTTAAAGATTGTAACATAAACTCACTTTTACTTAATCTCATATATCTCTGTTCTCAGATTGACATAATCCGCAGAATTTTCAGTGAAAGGTTGATAATATATAAGCTATTAATTGACACCACTTTCATCTGTTTACATCCAGGCCCAAGATTATAATGTAACCGTTTCAGTCTCCTTTTAAGGTGAAATATGTACGTTATTAAATCTGTGTCACACGATATATCTAAGATACCCTTTACAATAAAACGAGTAATAAAAAAATAATCAGTAGAATTAGTTTGTATTTTTCAAAGTCTTTTAAATATATTTGAATCAGTAGATACCTCGAAATATTATCCAAGCTAACTCAAAAACTATCCGCGCAAAGTTACATAATGATGAACTACTGTGTCGTGAAGAAAATGTCCTTTGACTGACACTGGCAAGTATTCCATCCTTTTTAGTTCTGTAAAACTGAAAATGTAAATGAGCTGTACGAGGAATTACAAATTTTAATTTATTCAACTTGTGTCTCTAACGACTCTGACGACCTCGTGAAGGCCGCAGAAACTAGCTGGATGCGGGAAGCACAGAACCGGTAGACGTGGAAGTGCTTAGGGTTGCCTATGTTCAGCAGTGGACGTCTCTCAGCTGAAATGATGATAAAGATGATGTTTCTCTACCTCTTCTATTACTAGGTTTATATAAAACAGCTCTAAATAAACTTCTCATATCTCCATTAGATGGAAATACCATCTAGTCATTCTATGCCTGCCTACCCTAAACTCAGAACACAACAAACCTCTCAACGCGCACAACTTTAAATACACGGAAGCAACACTCCACACAAAAACCCATCGAACTTCGCCCGTTACTTCCAACATAATTTACAACAAATTTTCAATTAAGGAGAGCACACTAAAAGTGGTGATTACCAGGGATTAGTCACCAGCGTGGCGAGACGCGAACGTGAAACTATTTCGTCTAATTTAAACTTTGATCAGTGCCTCGGTGTTCGTCAACTGTTTAGTGAGTTAACTGTTTATTGCATTTTTGTGTTAGTCTACAGTGGTTTTTGTGTTGGTTTTTTTTTAGAAAGAAAGTAATAGTGACAGGTTTACATAAAAAAATATGAGGGAGACCTTTGTCTAGAAGTAAGACAGCATTGGTTGACCAGCAAAATATTCTGGTTTAGGACATTAATTTTGTCGTAAGAATATATTACTCATATAACTGAGAAATACAGGTTGGCTTCATACAAGTGTCGGAACAAAACGTATTTAAGTTTACAATATTATAAGTTAACGCATTTTTGTCTCAGGTGTGGATTTAGTTGGTGTTTGGTACAATAAATTGTTGCGGAGAGGAAAACAGAGACAGAGTGGCGTGGGAAAACTATGAGGGAGACCTTCGTCAAGTATTAAGTCAGAATAGGTAAAACAAAAAGTATTTCCAAGTTTTGGATGCTAGACATCATCATCATCATTTCAACCCGGAATCACCCACTGCTACCATACATCCCGGTTCTGTGCGTCTCCCATCCAGGTGTTTCCCGCGATTTTGACGATATCGTCAACCCAGCGCACTTTTGGACGGTCCTAGGGGTCTACTCCGAAGCGGTATCGGCCGAATGCTCGGCCGTTTCCTGTTACGAAGTTACTATTTGTTTCGGTCGGTCTCGATCCTCACTCCTACACTCTTTCGAATATTGACTATGGTCCCGACCCGACTGAGCCGATCCGAGCTTTTTTCACATTTTTCAATAATATTCGGTTCGGCCATGATGTGTCGGTCCGATCCGATCATTCGCACTTTGCACTTCGTAGTAGACCCCCTGTTTTCTTTGGCCGAACCTTGGACACCATACGGCGAACTGTACTCCATCGGCCATCTCTTCGTCTAGCTAGATGTCCTGCCTAACTCCACTTAAGGCTAGGCATACAAGTTAACAATGAAAATATGAATTTTGCTATCAAAAATACTAACTATATACAACTCTAAGAGCTCTAGAACAGGTAATGTATAGATAGGGATTATAAAGATTTTAGCACTTAAACTACTTACTTATGCACTTGTGTTTTTTGCGAGTCGAGTTCATGTTTGCAGCGTTATGATAATGTATTTTTCCCCTTTCCCCACATTTTAATTTTTTTTCTCACTTATTATTGCAGCCTCGGGAAATAAAGAGGTATGTATGGTATTTTTGTAATTACAACCAAACTATCCTGTTTCAGTAAATACATACACCAAATTAGACCGAATTTCAGCTATGGCGACCAATCTCAGCGGATACCAGCCTTCGGCGCGGGAGATATTATAGTACACAAGTGAGAGGAAGAGAAGTGAGAGGTGAGAGAAGTGAGAGGGTGTGCCCCTGTGTCTGCTCACAAGACACAGGTGCACCCCTCTCTTCCCTCACTACTTTTCCTCTCTACTTACTCACTCTCATTGTCCGATGGGACAATGAGAGTGAGTATCCTGTTTCAGTAAAATTCATATTAAAGTTCACACACACACAGTACATTGAATGCGTAATATGCGTTTGTGGTATTAACCACGTTATAGGAAGTCTGCGAGTAGGTAAATTCAACAAAAAATCACTCTATAACAGCAGAGGTCACACGTCCGCATCGTTCGGGCGCCATCAAGAAAGTGATCACTCAGCGGGCGTGCGCTACTGCACTAGTTAATTATGTCACTACGCTACAGTATTTATTGGGCTTTTTATTTCAAGATCCTAAAACTTAGCTTACCAGCACAACTTTAATCTTGAAGAGTCCCTGAATGTTTAAACAGGTGAACTAAATTCTGTCCGGATGGTTTTCAACTCGTAGTTCAGTCGCATTAGGACTTCCTTGTTTTATATCGAACACACGTCCCCGAGCTCAAAGTTTGTACAAGTATGTTGGACTATCTAGGTGGGAACATACCTTGGAGACAGTTTAAATGGTCCGTTTATCTTAGAAAAAGACGACAAAACTGGTATTTGCTGTCAAGGATGCGACATAATGGTTTTTTTAACTTTTATTTTCTAACCACTGCAACTGTACGCCCACAAAAGGAAAGAAAATTTGCATCGGTCGCTGTCGCCGGATATGGCGAAGAGGACTAATGTATATGTATATAACATCTACAGAAGGCTGGACTATTTATAGTTGTATATGTTAGGTTATTAATAGAATCCCGGAAGGATTAGGCAGAGGTGAAGAGGTGTCTGTAGGAACAGCTTCTAAAAAATAGCTCATTATTCTGAAAAAAATATTGCGTTAGGTTTTGAATTTACTAAATATTTTCATGAGTAATAGCCATCATCGCTGTCAGTTTGAGAGTTCCATATAAAACTTCAAAACTGCTTCATCATCACCATCTGCCTAGCCTTTTCCTAACTATGTTGTGGTCGGCTTCCAGTCTAACCAGATGCAGCTGTATACCAGTATTTTCATTAAACTTCATTACTGCTTATTGGATAAAGTCTTATACCTCATTACGAATTCTCAACTAACAACACTACGTTTCAATAATAAAACGCGCTTCACTCACCACTGAGAAATCTTGAACGGTTGCATAAAAACCCATTTCTCCACTCACTTAAAACCCGATTTTATCGTACAGGCATAAAGTTGAATGTTGAAGTGAAGGTTCTGTTCCACTTGTTGCAAGTCCTACGATTCCATTGTTGCGGGATTCAATCTAAAGGATTAGCAGTATTATTAGATGGTATTAGTGGGAACACCTACTCAGGTGTTGATACGTAGGGAATCTTACCGAGATATCTACAGTATTGTTTGATGTAGGTTTTCTTTACGATTGTTGTTTTACCTACAACAAGGCTTAAGAAAATAGATGGCTCGTTCAGATGCCAATGTATACGCTTTTATAATAAACTCCCAAGCCCCGTTCAAGATCCAAGCCTTAATAAATTCAAATCATTCATTAAACGTAAATTGTGCCAGAAAGCATTTTATACCGTTAAGGATTATATCGAGGACAAAAAGGCTTGGGATTGAGCTGCTTCCAATTTTTACATATTGAATGTTTTTATATTCTTTTTTTTTCTTTCTTTTGTTGTTGTTTTTTTTTATACATTTTGAAATTGATTAATTTTATATATAATGAGATTTGCTTACTTTGTAAAGTATTCTATTTTTTTAATTATTGTGAATGTGAAGATTATGTGGGTCATTTTATTTTTTATTTTCTCTCTGTTCTGTTAGTTTTATCATGGGCTGGCAGTTTGATTAATTAATTTGGCCTAGCCAAATGTCCTTTCTTTGGTATTGTTCGTCGAATCGTTGAGCTCCTTAAGTTTTGAGTTGAGCTATACAATTTCTGACAAATGCGTGCACTGACTGGACAGGTCCTCTCAATCTGTGTGGTTCTTTCCTCAAAAGACCATCTCAGACATCGATCTACATGGTCTTTACATATGAAGACCATGTAGATCGATGTCTGAGATTTACAAAATCTTGGTCAGATCATAATCTGACCAAGATTTTGTCTGGACTTTAAAAGAGACTGTGACCTCTTAGTTTGTTTCGGCCTTTCTTCTCATCTAGTTTTAAAATATGATTAACGTGTAAAAGTATTTGTGTGAACCTACTTAGAAAATAAAATCATTTATCATTTGAAGATTTTTATTTAAAAAGTTTTTCTAGCATCTAACAATCATCATATATCATCATTTAAACCGATATATTTTAGAAAGGGTGATGCCATTTATATCTGTAATTTTCATGGTGTACGTAATAAAGATCCTACCAACCAGACGTTTTCATTGAACGTTAAGGCGTCGTCCTAATATAATAATAATAATAATAATAATAAATTTTATTCTTCAAAAAAGTAAAAATACAATGTGACGGATTCGGTGAGCCACAAACTAAGCATCGCTTGTATCTTGTGGCTCTGGACTTGGAGTGCAATTTTACAACATTAAAGATTACATTACAGTTTGAGGATGTTAGATAGTTACAAAAAGAAAAAGATAAGTGTTAAAATAAATAAAACATTCGTGCGATTCTGAACACAAAATAAAATAATATTGGTTTATCCTAGGGCTTGTACTATGGTGTGTGTGTGGGTGTTTGTATGAGTGTGTGCGTGTTTGTTAGGGTGTGTGTATGTGTGTGTAGGTGCTATATCAAAGCTTCGGTGGCGTCGTATGATAATTTTAAAAGAGCTGTAGTTAGGAATTTTTTACAGGTGGTAGTTGAGCAGTCTTTTAAGTCGCAGATTTTGTTAACTTTATTGTACGTGTTGGGATGGGAAAAATAGGTACAGCGTCTAGCTAGTTCGGATTTGGCATTTGGTATGGGTACTCTGAATACACGCTTGTTTATTATGTCCCTGTAGTCAGGCCGATTTTTCAATGTTGCATGATATTTAAGCGTTGCTTGGAGTACAAATATTTGTCTTACCCTGAGGACTTGAAACTCGTGGTATACAAGGTCTGTAGGGAATCTAAACGGTTTTTTTATAGCGACTTTGATCAGTGCCCGTTGCGCCCTTTCTAGCGTTATAAATGTACTCTTACCAGCGCGTCCCCAAATGCAAATACAGTACATTATGATCGACTGGCAGAGTGCGAAGTAGACCATTCGCAAAATATCGGTGGGGGTGCAGTCCCTGAGTTTTTTCAAGACGTGTATTAGTTTTCGTACTCTGGAGGAAAGGGCAAAGATGTGGGCTTTATAAGTTAAGTTGTTATCTAAGGTTATGCCGAGGTATTTGATCGTGTCAGTTCGTTCAAGGACTTTACATGCGCAGGGGTGGTGTGGCAGTATTGAGGGAACAATGTGTGTCTGTGGACAGGTATGTATTTTTAAGGACATAGTTTGAGAGGCACTGGAGGAGCTAGTTTTGGAGAAAGCAATGTATTTACTTTTACTAACGTTAAGTGTCAGTAGGTTAGAGTCTAAGGATTGCGCTATTTGAGAGAGGCCTTGTTCCGCCATTCGATAAACTCGGTCCCATGACGTGTCGTGGAACACGATGGCTGTGTCGTCAGCGTAGGAGATCACTTCAGCGTTTCTGAGAGGGAGATTTACTACGTCATTAATGTACAGCGTAAACAACGTTGGGCCAAGGATACTGCCCTGCGGAACTCCAAACGTGATAGGGAGCAACTTGCTTTGGTGACTGCCTATTTTACAATATTGGTACCGCGATGTTAAGTAGCTGTGAAACCTATAAGCTATCATTTAGCGTCACTCATTTGTTTGGAAAATCCGAACGCGCTCTCTGTGGGCGCGACGACGCGTTCCGGTTCGCCGAACCAAACGAACGTGATGAACGCGTATTCACACTATGATCGCTTACATTTGGATGAAGGCCCTTTGTACACACACTTTGCCGTAAAAAACTACAATTTATCTGCCGTGTGCAGCCACGGTCATCAGTGTTGTATAGATCACTACAGAAGCTTATTGACAGACACATTTTTTTCTATAGTGCGGTTTATACGCCTTCCCGTAAAGAAACCGTGCCGTGTACAGAAGGCCTAAGGGCTAGCATTAAAATAGATATAATTAACGTTCGAAAAACCTCAGTTCCGATACCTACCAATTAGTCTTTCTGGATAATCTGCTTACCATTTCATAAGATTCTTTCGTTAACCTCGTGCCAGAAAAAATGAAATATGACTTTGATACTTTTGTAGGTATTATTATTAACAAGAGTAAAGAAATGTTTTGTATAATGCTTGTTCACTGACTCGAACACAATAAACAGGAGCCAAACAAAAATAAAACCACACAAATATAATTCAATTGTTTATTCTCAGTACATTCAAAGCATGGTCACGTGCCAAAGTCTATACTTATAAATATTATTTACATCTTAGTGTTAAATGAGATCGCTCTTTATTATTCTGCCGCTGACAGCAATGCTATTTGCTTGTATAGTATTCAGAACATGTGCTAAATGTTCCGAATTGTTGGAAGGATCAAGTTTATTAACAAGCTCTGTAGCTTCACGGATGTTGGTTACTGATTGACGTTTTTCAACAGAATGATCAAATGATATATGTGGCTTCACGTCAGTCTTTTATAGTTTCAATACAAAATCATTTTCTTATGTTTATTGTTTGTGTCGAAACTTGCATTGATTTAAGAACATTAACCAAACACTTAATCGAGTTCTAATTGGTAATGTTTTTATTATTCCTTTTTCATCTTTTTGAAGACTATTACTGATATTTACCTTTTTCTGTCTGTGCAATTCATAGCTGTCAACAGTAGAATCATTAGCCACTATTTCGTCTGTAAATGTTGACAGTTGATCATCAGTATCATCGTTTATTGTTTCACAATCGTCTGTAGTACAATACAGATTGATAAGGCCAAGCGAATTCTGTTAACTAGCTGTGGCACAATCCTTAGCCTTTATTATCAACCATAGGAATACTAAATTATAGGCATGTAAAATTAATATCATCCGTCAAGAAAACTAGCACCCGGTTTCTGGATTGCTTATACATAGATTGTCAAACTTTTTAGCTTTACTTGACGTGATGCCTTTAATATAGACCACAAAACTTCACGCTTCACTACTTCATGTTTCTTTTTGCAAAGAATCTTGAAGAGGAGGAAGGAATCACCTTGCTAAAGTAGAATTTGACAAGTTCTCAACTTGAATTTCTCAATTTAGAAACCAGGTGTAAAGTCTTAAACTTAATCATACAACAATATAAAACCGTCCATTCATTACATAATTTCGTTAACATATAATTAAATACAGTCACTTAAAAATATTTGTATATATGGTGTTTTACAGCTAGGAAAAGTAAAAAACAAAACAACCTGACGGGAGAAATTATAAATCGTGAGTCAATAATATATTAAAACAGTTGATCATAATCATTACAAATCACTAATGCTAGCGTAAAAATTTTGTGCATTTTCATACAAATCACCCCCCACACACTCTGACAAAAATAGATTGTTTCTCATTTCATTATTACTACACATCGTTTAAATTAGTTTTCTATCTAAACACATCCATTTTCGAAACTCCATTTTGTTTTGGAAGTTTCCAAAATGGAAGATCCTCACTTAACTACATCTTGCGATATTGTCGGCGTATCTAAAACTAACTCGTTTTAACAAAACTGCGAAGCGTCTTCTACGTCAAAGAAACGATCATGCTCTAAATATCACATTCCAAAACAGATAGATACATAGTCACGTGAATCCATTCACTCACTGTTTCGTCACTTAATCATCACTTGAGGTATCAAATTTTAATTATTAGGACAAGCAAGCAAGAATTGGCATTGAAAATAACTTTCACTTTACTTCTATTGTTATTCAACTGCAATCGATTTGTTTCGATAAATAGCAATTTGGACAATCGTGTTGTTGGTTTAGGGAATGATTCCATTCAATACGAAACTTCTAATGTTCTTTTCTATTTCTCAGATTCTAAATAAGTGTTTCTTTTTCTAATCAGTTTAAAGTGGTCTCCAGCCTCGTTTGCTTATCTCAAACGATATAAAAGCCATTAAATTAATAAGTTTTCATAAGTATATGCTCAGCTAGAGGCGCACCCATACTTGCTATAACACCGTTGCCCTTTTTCTTATCTTTCCTATGCAAGGTACACTTTTTGTCTTTAAGTCCAATCTCAGATTTGTTGTGTGTTGTTTTTATTTGCGACGAAACAGATAGGTTACGTTTTTTGGTCCCACACGATCTATTGTCACTGTCTTTTTTATCACTTGACATTTTGCTAGCACTTTTTGTGTCCACAGTTTTATTCTTTTCTTCTTTCTGTGGTATTCGCTCTTCTTTTGAACCGACCGCTAGTTGTGTGTGGTCGAAGCATTTTGTTGATTTCTGTGAAAGAATTACAAGTTTTAGCATTTCCACCTATGCACATATAATTATTACCATACTAGCTACGCCCCGCGGTTTCACCCGCGTAAGTTTCGATCTCGTGGGAATTTCGAGATAAAAAGTATCATATGTGGTAGTCCTGGTTATAAATCATCTGCGTGCCAAATTTCATCCAAATCCGTTAAGCAGTTTTTACGTGAAACAGTAACAAACATCGATCCATCCATCCATACAAACTTTCACGTTTATAATATTAGTAGGATTTATATGACTGTTCCGACTAGAATTCTCCCGACTTATATAATGTGAGTCGTCTACAGTGAACTTGTTCAACAAGTTTTTATATGTAACTCCTTCTTTTATACCACCGCTAACTTTGTTGATACCCACCTTTGATTGCATAACACCAGTGAGTGTTACCAGTGTCTTAAACGTAACAGTACACTAGCCACCTGAGTCTCACTACCAAGTGAATATAATGGCACGTCTGTTGATTTAATAGCTTCATTGGGTGCAACATAGTGTACTAGAACTAGTGAACCCCTTGTATCTATATCAACATTGTAGAACACTGTAACTGTCTCATCGTAAACTGTACTATATATACTAATGCTGACACTAGAATTTCAATGTGTAGCACTTGCAAATGATGACTAAGTAATAAAATAAATGAAGGAATATTTTGAAATTAATTCAATGTTATACGGAAATGTGTGATAAATATTTTAAGAAAAGGAAAAGAATAGGATTTTATTAAAAATGTTAAATTTATTTTAACTTATGAATAGTTTTATCAAAATTATTCATAAGTTAAATAAATGTGACAATACAATACATTACTTACTATAGGATTTACGGCCTTAGAGTATAATTGCGCTCGGCCTTCCAACTCCATCTTAAGTCGCCAGTCTCTTAAGTACATGTGTGCTGCGGCTGCACTCGGCCAGCCTCGTCGCCACGTGTGCCATCTAAGGATTAGAAGAAGAAAATATAAGAAGAGAAGCGCCACGGATGCAGTGCAGACTCTGCATCCTACAAACTTCGACAGATGGTTCGCGCCTCGCCTCGTAGCGGTGCTCTTTGATTTTTTAGTAAAAGACCCGCAAGCAGACAATTTGTCGCATACGTCTGCCTGACGCAGCGGACGGTTGATAGGATTTAAAAGACTTAACGAGATTTGGCTGAGATTACGGAGAAGATTGATCCCAGTAGACTTCTAATTAAACATTTTATTGTGATTGAATGAAAACGCAAAGGGAGCACAAAAAATCAAAAAGAATATTATTGTTTTTTCAACCTCATTAATGGATTTTAAATTAGTTTTATTAGTTGAACGATATTACGAAATGTAGATAATTATTTTACAGAGATGAAGCCTGAAAATACACAAAGCAACTTAAGTAATAATTTGCTAATTTGCTGAAGATTAATTCTTTTGAATATACCTATATATTTTTAGATACGAACCTTGTTAATAGATTGATTTTTAGTCTGACAATCAGTTTTACCAAGGGGTATCGTATTACCCAGTAACTGGGTTGTGGTGGTCAGATCAGGTACTAACATAGTTGGTAACAGGCTAGGCAGATGATGATGATGGTGACTAACCTTGTTAATAACTGCAGTGTCCTAGACTTCTGCCCTAGTGACCGGTACATCAGCGCTGTATACCTGAACGATACCAGGTCCGCTCTCACATTGCGCTCAGCACCTCGATACCTAAAACTCAGTCTTGTGGCTTCAAGGTAGTACTTTGCGGCTGGCGCTGGTAAACCTGAAATAGTGGTCTCGTTTAGGAAAATGGAACTAAAAATAACTAATAACAGGTTTAGGTATGAAAAAAAAAGATAACTGGTTAAGTAGGTAGTTGTAATAGAATCAAGTTGTGGGGGGGGGGGGGGGTGTTGCGACACTTATTCCCAGTTAAAATACGTGAAAGTGGTGAAGGGCGGGCGTTTTGAGGGAATGTATTATATAATTTTGACGTCCAAATTATAAAATTATTTTTAAAACTTATTGATTCAAGAACTTCTTTTTTATATACTCACCTCTACTTCTCAACCAATCACCGTAAAGCACATAATGCTCCCAATTGCTCGGTTCCAAGTCCACCAGCCTCATCAGGATCCCCTGCTTCTCATTCTCTGTCTTCAGCGACAACAGTTCCACATGGGCTTGGACGAACCTTGGCTGCAGCCATATGCATTTCTCCAGCATTGATATAGCCTGGTGCATCCTGCCACTTTTCCTGGAATTTATTGCTGGTTATAACTTTCGTAGTTCTAGCAAACAGTGGTATACTTGCAATATTTAATAATAATAATAATAAGCGGTATAGGCGGACACGGCTCGCATTGTCAGGAGGTTCCTCTCTCTGGAGCCCTGACCGCCGGTAGCTTGGACCCTGTTCCCGATACCGGTGGGCTACTATTTTTTTATATTTTTAAATGTTTTTTTATCTTTTTGTTTATAAAAATATTTAAAAATATAATCTGTAAGTATGTAAATGAAATAAAGGAAATAATAATAATAATATTTTTATCGGGATTAAGAAACACAAATTACAATAAAATGTACGATAATGACTGCATTAGTTATAAACTGTGTCACAGCCATTGACGCCCATACAAAAATGTTTATGCGTCAGTGCTCCAGCGTTGAAAAATTATTATTAACTTAAAAAGAAAATTATGGAGGAATATAGGTAACAAAAAATAAAAAAAAATAAAAAATAAAGAAAATAATTTATTTATGTGATGTAACGAAAGAAAGAAAGAAACCTTATTGATTGCGTGTTTTTTTTATGTGTAACATTGCGGGCAGTTTCATAATGATCGTATAGGGAGATACGTGCTATCTACGAGATATATGAAAAAAAATGAAATTGTACCAAAATTGACTGACAGATAGTTTAAGAACGTATAGGTACGTGTTAGACAACTGTAAGTATAGAAAGCAACTGCTTCATGGTATAAATTAACATAACTTATATCATAAATTGAGAATCAGAGGCTGTATTACGAAGTATTAATGCCATCTTGATTCCAGTGCGAAACAGAGATAACGCTATTGGTCACGTATCGCTCCGTCTCTCTCTTACACATGAATCATGATGGCACTAAACCGTCATAATAAGGTTTTTGTATATTACTAAGGCCTGGTGGCCTCGGTAAAATACAGTAGTACAGTACTCCTACTCTGGTCACATTTTTCGCCAGCTTTAAAGATAAACCAATCTAGTAGTTTTACATTGACTAAGAAATTATCTCCAAAAATGTATTTTCCATTACAGAAAGCTCCGTTTTACTCAGCCTCAATTCGGAACTTAATAGCATTCGATCCTTTAGAACAATATTCTACAGCATCGCCAGATAACATTTATTCAAGGAATAAAATTGACGTTTGACAGTTTTTGTATGAAATAACAGTCAAAATTTCAAAATTATTCCTCGAATAAAGTTATCAGATGATTGAAAAATCAATAATAAAATCAGTCCTTAATCAATAATATACATCTATACTCACTTATAAAGCTTGCCGAGATTATAGTGTGCGTTTACATGGTACTTATTGAACTTGATGGCTTGTAAGAAATGGTGTTCGGCGTTATCCATCCCGGAGACTAGAGTGCCGATGTTGTTGTGAGCACTCGCGTAGCTTGGCCATAACCTGGGAGAATGAAAGTCGTGAGAAACTTGATTTGAATCAGAGAAAAAAAGACCGGTTCGAGACATCTCGGTGACCTGTTATCCCTCTGCCTATTGTGTCCCAAAACATGCAGTCAAAGTGATCTCTGCGCTGCCACTGACAACTCCGTGAAAGTGGCAAAGTTTTGGTCCAACAAGATCTAAAATAGAGTCGTGCATTTTTCTTCTCATCTTCTTCTTCATGTCGCTGGACACGAAGAAGAAGATGAGAACAAAAATGTGTGTCATTTTTAAGTTAATCAAAACGTATTACTTCACATAGATAATCATAATAAATTATAAGAGTTTAATTGCATAAATCATGAGAAAATGTTAATGTCAGTACTCGTAGGAGAAAATAGAACTGGTTTAGCAGAGGAAACTTGTAAATGACCTTCAATTTCATATTGTTTAAGAACACTGTATAAATTAGCTGTAAGTTTCCCAAATAAAATACATTTTTGTGTTGGATCTGGTTTCCAAACACGTCTTATAAATTCGTGTCTAACATAAATAATGTTCTTTTCGGTAAAACTCTAATCAAATAAAAACTTACAAGTTATCAAACTTATTACGGTTAATCAAATGTTTACTATCAGATTCTCCTTACATCTTAGTATAAAATTACAAAAGCAAAAATTATTGCCAAGTACAATGTATATCTAACAAATAGGTGCCTATCCATTAGCTCCTATCCATTGGTCGTTCCATTGTTCTCAATCCTGTCTTTAGCAACCCACAATTCCTGCGCCTATCACACGGCAAGGCTACTTCAAGGCAATCAAAGACGATTGGCACGCTATTTGATTGCACCCTAACACAGATGTAAGAGGCTAACATTCATTGGACTGTGCATTTGGAGTACAGTCGACTCTGTATGTGTCTACGAAACCGAGCGTAGTGTTGCGAATTGCACACTATATGTAGGTAAGTTCTAACTGTTCGCTATTCCACCCACTTGTATTATTTCAGTGAAAATTTTGCTTGAGATAAAGTTAGCTTTGCTTCAAGCTCAACTCTCGGGTTAAATATCTCGCATACATGACGAATAGCTTAATAAACTTTCCTGAACTCGACCCGCAATAGTTCGCGTTAAGGCAAACGGCTTTGTTACCTCAAAGCTTCTTTGTAATGTTTGATGGCGCTGTCTTGTTGCTCTGTCTCGCGTAGAAAGTTTGCCAAGTTGTAGTGCAGTTTAGCGTTCTGCGGCAAAGTCACTAAATCCGCTCTGTAACAAACAAAACACATTTGGAGGTAATTTACGCGCGAATGCGGTGACTGTAGAGCGAATATTGCAAGACTTGTAAATCGTGGTTACCATTTTGTGTCATGTTTAATACATTTCTCTTTAATGTTTTTGGAAATGAAAATTTCGAGGTGTTTCCTTGTGAAAGTTATTAGTGTTTAGGGAAAACAATTTGCGGGTAAAATTGTGTTTGTTTAACTAATGTTGGTGCGGAGTTTGGACGGTTTTGGTCAAAATTGGCTCTATTTATCACGAAAAGTTTTTAAAAGTATTAAATTCTACATCTTGAATGTTTATTTAAAGTGAAACAAAAGATAGCACCGAGATAATAGGCTTGTAGCGAGCGACCGACATCCGATCCCGAAAGAGGTGTCTCCTTTCGGGTGATTAAGAGATTAAGCAGATTCTGCCGGATTGAAATGTAAATCAACTTTGTTTATAAATATATTTACAAAGCGACCTGGAACAAAAGGTAATTTTCCGAACTCAGTATCTGCGAAATCTATTTGTACTTTATGAGCAAACTTAGTTTTGAATCTATGGGATCCATTCAAACAAGGGGGAGACCTAAAACATTCGGCTCTGAAGGAGTTGTTATAGAAGTTTATCTTGCACTCGGAATGCATTGAGTTTTCGGAGCCGAAAACTTTACTGGATAACGACTGGCCGCCCTGTATAAAGTTAGTGCTACGTGCACCTCACTTTATACAAGTATACAAGTACTCAACTTGAACCTATTTAAAACAGGTTGGTTGGAAGTATGGAAATTGTTTATGTAGTGTTTTAGAACAGGCAAGGGAGAAAATGTACTCTTTATATATTGTAGATACATACGAGTATTAAACAATATAATAATATGGAACAATATAGTAATCTCTTCACCACCCTTGGTTGCCTGGTAGATAAGGCCCGCCTTTGTACCTTTTTTGTGTGCAAAAAGTTTAAATAAATTAATAAAATAGTTTTCGTACTGCTCTCATAAACGATCTTAAAAAATAAGACTTGTTTTTTTTGTAGTGCTACAATTAGTTTTGCAACTCTCCTCAGGTTTAGAATATCAAAACCCATTAACAGATTGAAACTGTGTATATTCAACTATACAATTTATTACTTTTCACTATACGATGCGACCTTCTCGACGTTGGAGCTGTAAACAGGGTCTTGAAAGTTATTTTTAAGTACAGGTTTAGACTTATAATTAATTCCTGATTACCCTAATGGAAAAGACGAGCTTAGTTATCTACCAAAGCTCGTCTTGTAGTGACTTTGGAAAGACAAAACATGGTAACGATCACAGGGACGCAAAGGAATAGTTTGGCAAGACTAAATACACCACAGAGAGCGGAATCGCCGCACGGAACGCCGGGAGCGCGGAGCTAATGAAAGTGCGTTGAGCGCACAACTTCAGTCTGTCACGGACTGCCATACAAAGCCATCAGTTTCAAAACGTAATTTGTGGCGTAGTGTTAGTAAACGGTGACACTTTTAGTTTATCCGGGGTCAAATTAAATTAGCTAGCGAAACTCCGCAGACGTGAAGGGTCTAGTAAAAAAAAACTAGGTACTAGCGGTCGTTGACCCCTCAAAAATACATAAAATAATTTTATTTTATCGTGTTTAGATATCGATACCCATCATGTCTACAGAGTTTCGCTAGCTAACTTTATTTGACCCTGTATAGAAAGTGTTGACAATGCCACCTTCAGCAGTCTTCGTGCTCTGTCAAATACATATACAAAACTTTCCAGAAATATAGGTAGTTTACTTTAGGTAAATGACGCTTGAATACATAAAATAAAACCATATAAAGCTCATAAGGTTCCATCGGTATTTCTATTAAATAAACCTCTTAAACCGACATAGCGAACACATTTACTCTACCATAAACAAGTTCTAAAACGCGTTCTATAGAAAATTGAATGAACTCATAAAGCAGCTACAGAATTGAATATAACCGATATTTCATTACGGAGTATTTCATGAAGTTATCGTCTTGAAAGAGATCTGAGCTGCGATGATATCAAACGCATTCGAGATGGTTTGGGATAGGTATGTACTGTAGAAGGTCATGTAGTAGTGTGTATGTGTGTAGTATTATCAATTTTATGTGTGCAAAAATAAAATGTGAATTGGATTTATCTGTATTTTGATCTTTAATCATTTCACTTTTACTTCTAAAAAACAACTAGTGAGTTACTCGTATAAGTTTAATAAAAGTTGGGTAAAATATGATCTCTTTTCATTATGAACGCGAAAAAAAAATTTGTTTAAAAAATGCTTAATTTTTTAAATGCATGTTTTTGTTACATAGAGGAAATGTTAATTTTTAATATTGCCACCTGCACACGTGAAGACCTAATGGCTGCAAACAGTATTTGCATCGTCAGAAAAACGAATACCGTTTGTTAAAACATTTTTTTTCAATGAAGAAACATTTTATTTTGTGTTACTTATCCATCGAGACGCAAGAATGTAATATAATAACGATCTAGATACGCTTCTTTTCTTTCAACTAACATAAAACAAAACCAATATTACTTCCATAACTAGTAACTTACTATTACAACTTCGCCGCCAACTCGTGAGCTTACAGTAACAATTTGCAACCAATGAAATAGTTTTCGAGTTCTAAACTTTACAAGTAAGTGTCCAAAGTCGTTATACTATATTAAGGTCTCAAAATATCAACATAACTTCGTAGTTTAAGGCTAGACAAATAACTTTTCATTATTTTGTAATTGCTATCGACGTCTGGAACATCTGCTGAGGTAATGGTCAAGTTTTAATGACGATGGAGCTTGGAAAGGGCGAAATTGTAATTAAACAAGGCTCTCGTTCAAGAGGTGGCTTTCTAAGCTATGGGTCGTAAGTTTAATCCCTGTGCTTTGTCTCTTTTGAGTGGTTATGTACTGTGGAGATGCTAAATGTGTTTTATAAGATTGTGTGTAATCTCAAATATAATCGAGGATTGTTCTAATACAAGACTAGTCTAGGAAGGGACTAGGTATTTTATCATTTGTGACTTTAAGTGACAACTATGTGAACAGAACCCAGCAATGCATAAATATGTAAGCTGTCACGCCCTTTAGGCCTGGAGGCTTTTATTTAGGTAGTAAGTTTTTAATTACATTTTAATTTTAATTAATTATTTTTTAGCTTGAGTACGTATAGTTTTTATTATATTTGTCGGTATATTGGCGTGGCTAGCTGGCATATGGCAAATAATTTAATTTTATGTTCTGGGTCTTGTAATGTTAATTACTTAACATAGGTACCTAGGTACTCTCTTTTCACTTCAGTAGGCAGGCCTTTGCCCTGCAGTGGGACATCACAGGCTTGTAATATATATATATATTAATGGCTTGTAATATATATATATTAATGTAATATAGGTACCTAGTATTGTATACAATCAAGTATTTTCTAACTGAACAGAGAGCTGTGCTGCTGGGGAGTTTGTTGCGCTACTTCTTCCCAGCGATAGCACTAGGATGTGGTGAAGGGCGGGCGTTTTTGGGGGTCTGTCTTTTGTAATTTTGACGTTCGAAAAGTGCTGATTCTCAGCCTAATTTGAATAAATGACTTTTGATTTTGGACAAAGTTTAACATTAAAGAGTTGCTACCGAAACACCTCGAAATCCAATTAAGTTAAAGGCATTTTAAAGTATGCTGATATCAGACGCTTCACTCGAGCGAATATTTATTTTTGTTTCATTCCACGTTCACATAGCATGGACAAAATTACCTACATACGAATGAACGTGCATCTGCCCTTTTTGTTTAAATTGTCTACCATTCGGTGAGCGAGTGAAAGATGCAGAATACCAAAATCCACCATCGTTGGATCGGTTCACTAATGAATTAATTTTCAGACGTTTCTCTTTCGAGTGAAAGATATCGATTAAAAGTCAAACATGAACAACAAATTAACCGTCTGTGACCTGTTTTGTTGCGGCTTATGGTGACCTGTACAGAACTTACGAGTAACACCAGACGTGATTATTTACCTACAATCAATCTAAAGCCCATTTTCGTCTTGCAACATCCCGAATGCTCACCTCAACAACGTAGCTCGGTCCCGCCACTCGGCATTTCTCCGATGTGTCCGAGCCACTCCGCTAGCAGCGAGCACTGCCAGGCCTACTGCTAGAAACACCTTAGTGCCTGGCTTGGAACACCACATCAACTGCACACCGTATGCTGTAATTATTACGCTGCCCACACTAAAAGAAAAATTACTGTCAGATTTTGTAGTTCTGGAATAGACTAATGTGAAGCTTGGACGGGTATATCAAGTGCTGGTGACTGACTTTTATTGGTGTATACACGGTGTTCTTCACGTTATCCATAAACTATGGCAAACGCTTCTATGACTTTAGGAACACCGTGTATACTAATTATTTATAAAGCTTGCTATTTTTAAAGCGAAACAGTTTTTTTAAATGCCAATATAGTTTCACAATATAACCATGTAAACTGGGAACAAAATTAAAATTCGATATTGTATACGCATTCAGGATTCATACAAACATATTAAAAAATATTGGAAAATCAATTTAAGGCTGTGAATTGAAAAAAAACATACTATTTTGAACAATGAAAGCTAATTAAATTGAGATCAACACGATGCATATAATATGAACAAAAACAAATTACACACTGCTATTCACAAAAATAAAATACTGAAAACTTTCCAATTGAAAACTAAAACCGCAGCTGTAACAAAAGTAATCAAACAGCAATGCTGCTAGTACTACTGAGGAAATATAAAACATTTTACCTCGGTATATAGAGTACTCTCTCAGCAATTACAAATCCTACTGTTACCAGCAGATTGCTTGCAGGTACAAAGGGTAGGACCATTATGAGTAGACCGATCACAGCTGGCGTGTGCTTCTGTACCTATCGTGAAAAGAAAAGCAATATTTTATATCATGGGTGTTATGTGATAATCACAGCATTTTATATCAGGGTGTTATGTGATAATCACAGCATTTTTTTTCTGTATTATTTTATGTAACTTATGAGCATGAAAATTGTTCATGCTCAAAATGGTATAGTCCAATTTATAGTTTATTTAGATGGAAAAAGCATTCTTGACAGGAAAACTTTAGACTGAAAGTCAATTTCCGTAATTAAAATCGCTCAAAAACTAGTCGTAAATTCATCTCTGCGACTGTCAGTGTCGAAAACTTGAAAACAGAAAATGTCGAATTCTGAGTAGCAACTCAGAACTTTTTGATTAAAAAAACCAATGACGCTTTAATTGACTCAAACCCACGACCTCATTATAATAAATCTACGGCAGTTAGAAAATTGAAAAAAAAAATACATTAGAATGATGAAAGTTTCTACATAACAGTGTTTTAACTTTCAAGTAAGACTGTTTGAAATCTGTCTCTTAGGGTTAGTTCACATCGAGACGCGACGCGACGCGACGATACTGGAAGAGGCCAGTGATTTCGCGCTGCGCCGCGCGCCGCCGCGAGACGCATCGCAACGTCGCGAGGCGCAGCGCTGCACGGCGCAACGTATTCTGAACTCTCACAATGAAATGTGTACCTTTTCGTGTAGAAAATAAAGTACATTTTGAGTCACTCTTTTAAAGCGTGCGCGCAGCGTCGCGTCGCGTGGCGTCTCGGTGTGAACTGACCCTTAAGATGTTTCGTCAAGGAGAAAAAGTCGTTGTGTATCACATTAATTTTGATGTAAATAAATGCAGAAAAAGTCGTTGTGTATCACATTACTGATGTAAATAAATGGAGAAAACTTCGTTGTGTATCACAATCATTTTGGTGTAAATAAATATGTCCGATCCAAATAGCGTCATATTATAATACAGAGAATAGGACTTACTTCCAAATCAGCAATAAACCGATAGCAAAGCAGCAGCAGAGCTCCGAAAGCAGCACAAGTGAGCAGGTTCCTGGGATCCCAGCCACTCGTGATGAGAGGCACCGAGCCCATCTGCCAGTCGTGACTGAGTGTCCACGGACACAGCAGTAACCACCAGTTGAACGCTGCTAGGTAGCAGAAAGTCATCAATCTAAAAGAAATATTTTGTATAAGCATCTTTTGTGTAACTTTTGAATCTTTGCATAAATATTATTAGGTTTTTTCAGCGTCAAATATTTTTCATGTCTATTTTATAAAACTTTACTTACCAACTCAGACTTGACATTCACTAAATATGAAAACACAGAAAACCTGTGTACATTATGTAAGTGTTCATCAGGAATATATTATAAAATAATTAATGTGAAATCTAAATGACAACTACCCAACATATTATGTTAAGTTTACTAAATAATTCCCCGAAACCATGACTGTGTATTTTGATAACATTACACAAATTGCATCGTGTTATAATAATTATAAACAAACAATATTTCATTTTTGTTATGTCATGTGTTTTAACACCCTTCTTCCTGACTAATATAATCTACACAATATATTTCAAACATACGATCGATTGAAAAAAATCATGATTCTCCTGCCCTTATCCCCAGTTATTTAGGCTCGCCGTAACATGTATTTTTCTTCCATACTTCTCTATTAGTCGTCATCTCGGTAGTCACCCCCTTTCTAACCATATCATCATGCACACAGTCCATCCATGGTTTCTTAGGTAAAATTGATACTTTACCTTACAAAAAAACTAGGATGAAAAGCAGCAGGATTGTCCTGGGGTGAAAACGAAGGCCAGGTGCCTTGCAATAATGCTAGCCTCAAACAGACCAGCAGTGCCAATGACACCACCACCTTTGTAGTCCTTAGCGACAACCCAGTACATTTCTTCTCAATTTTAAACGAACATATTGACCTGAAAATTCACCTTAATTAATGAACCAGTAATTAGTATTGTACCGACAAGCATTTTACAAAGAAGTATGCAGTAATTTATCACGAAATGATTTACAGTTTGCGTTTTGTGCGGTAAATATAATTGAATATTCTACGAATTGGTCCTACATAACTTTGATATTGTTCTAGCTGCAAATATTTTAGTTTGTATATTAAATAGTTCATAATTATATTAATATGCATTGTAATAACATATTCCCTATGAATTAAACTATAGGTATAAATAATATTTGCTATATAAACAAATAACCAAGCGTGTGTATTATATTTTGTGTATAATTTAAATACGCCGGATTTTTTAACTAAAATATAAATATTCACAATTTAACAACTAATTCCGTGTTTTTTTTTTGTGTGGTTAAATTACATAAATTACCCAAAAAAAAAACAATAAACCACACCGAAAACATTTCATTTCGATGTATAATAAACGATAAGAAACGACACCAAAAATGATAATGAGAATAAAAACATTACGTGAACCCCCATGACAGTAGACAACATAAAACCACATACATAACCTACCATTAAACCAAGAAACCATTAAAAAAAACACAAATAAAGTCTTAAAAGCATCATTAAAACACACGGACGGCTGTCTATCGTAATATTTGTCTATCTCTTATTATCCTAGCATAGTTGCCAAGCAAAAAACTCGAGCACTCCAACAAATGAGAAGCAAATAAAAGCTACAAGTGTCCAACAAGTAGATTTGTCTGCACTCTGAACTACAGCTAGAAGGTCGCAAGTTCATAATGAACCTCGTTCAAGTATTGTGGGGCACCCAGTTCTAACTGATGCATACCTACTTTGTTGAACAGAAAATTGTGCCAATTAGTGTGCGTTTCTAGAGTTTATTAATTATGTCAAGTTTAGAACGTTGGATCTAGATCGGGATAAGACCGTGTTCTAACCGAAAGCGATTGTCGCGAGATATCAAAATCAAAAGTCATTCATTCAAATTAGGCTGAGAATCAGCACTTTTCGAACGTCAAAATTACATAAGACAGTCCCCCAAAACGCCCGCCCTCCAGAAAGTACGCGGTCGTCACGCTCCCTTATACCGGGTTCACACGGATCGATTCTAGTTGAGCAAGTGTGACTGTCTGTCACTTGTTCCTATTTAATAACCAAATGTTTTATTTTAAATTCTTATTTTAACATGGAAGCGCAATAAATCTCAACTTTATCGTCTGACAGCTTGACACGTTCAATAACAAAATATCCTATTTCTTTAAAATTGTAAAACAATATTGTAACCCTTAGAAACCCATTTCATTTATATTTTATGGGAAACAGACCGGCAATTATGGCGAGTCATCAATAGAAAGCGATACTTTAAGATGCAATATTTTGTACGAATTCTAAGAACATTGAGACCCTTTATGCAACGGTATACGAGCCCCCACATCTGTTTAGGATAAAATGCGTCCAGAGGCGTGAGAAAGGACCCAGACAAAAAAAGGGACAAGGGGCTGAGCCAGGCGTGGTATTTTTGAGGAAAGATTGTTAGCGAACGGATGGACGAAAAGGACACTCGATTTAGAACCACGAGATAGGACGGACTTCCTAGTCCAGGCTAGATAAGTGAGGAGATTTAGGGAATATCAGGAGGCTATGTCCGAGTGGGCTGTCGCGAAATAGCGAATACGATTACTAAGTTAAATATAGCTGGGTTGGCGCCCGGATTAGGTCAATCTAGTATTTAAGTGGTGTGAGTGTGTGTTTGTTGGTGTGATTGGGTGAGTCCTTATTTATAATAATTATCCTAGGCTGATATTGGTACTAAAGTTCCTCTAACTAAACATACAGATACGTGTTGCTGGAGAGTTTATTACGCCCATTCTTCTCCTCAGCTAAACACTAGGAAGTAGTGAAGGGCGATATAGCTGAGAAGGTATTAGTGATGATTTATTTGGAAAATAAATCATCTAAATTATTGTAATAATAATTGATTGTAATCCATGCTATTTTCTCTTGTATTATGTGTCCGTCTCCTAATCCCTGCCTCGACAGATGTTTGTCAATTTCGTTTGGCTGTAGGGATACGGAGAAGGCCTTCCGCTAAACCTGACAATGAGCTTTGATGCTCCTGACTTTTGACGACTGTTGACGACTCCATAATATGGAAGGCAGAACCGTAAAAACTCACAGATCTCTTGGATCAAACTAGGCCACAAAGCCAACCTATAACTAAATGATTGACCAAACGTTATTGATGACTTCTGCTTCCAAAAAGGTCTCGCCACAGAACACTTGCGTGAGGCTTGTTGCATGCACATTTTTGGGAGAGGTGTAGGCTTCACAAAGTACCCCAAACTTGTTTGGTAGTCGTTTTAAGAACGCTAGGGACCGTGTCTCGATAAAACCCACACAAGGCTGTTAGTAGGCCAATTACTGAATCGACACTATTTATCGAAACACGTTATTGGGATGCAATGCATCCTTCTAAATGGGGAAGATTAATGAAATGTGAAGTGACGAAATTCCACTTCGGTGTGCACCAAGTACGATCGCAATGAGTTTTGCTAGAGGCTGAGTCTACGGTACGCTTGTGCTAGTTTGTGTATCTTAGAAAAGGGATAGATTGCCGTAAGGGTGTCTTTCATATTAATACGCGTTAAGAGCTATTCAAACTTGTCTTCCTCAATAACAGTTGGACTTCGTAGTACACTGTCCTAGGGTTGAGTAAGACATTTATTTAGTGCTTAGGGAGCGTGTTCTGTTAGAATCGTACTAGTGTCCTCAGAGGTTCTATGCGTTAGGTCTAATAGAACACGTATAATGAGGCATACGTTTTAAAACGGTTCCCAGTCTCACTGTAGTGGGTGAATTGTTAAATTAACGTAGTTATAATTTATTCATTTAAGCGCAAGCGTAACGATCCCGTTATTTTACTCCGTCTAATCATCAAGACTATTGCAGATATCAGTGACGACCTGCGAGCAGCATTTATAATACTAAGCCCTATTATATTATATTATATTATATACTTTTGCATACCCTCTTGTCTTCTTAGCTTCATATAACATTGATAATTGTAATACTTATGTTTCCTAACTGTGAATTCCCATTATTAACTTCACCTTGCATCCCATCCTTGTCCCCAAGCTTTCTAAGTCGGGACGAGGCACATTAGTTCATGGGAATTCATTTCTTATAACGGTGGGAGGGTGCCCAAGTCTGGTGTCGAGCCCTACAGGAGCACGCGGTGGAAAGGGGCGTGCTCCCTTTCCCACAGGGAGAGCCGTCCTTAACTGTAATTTTCACACAACTAGGAAAAACGAAAATTTTATCAGCCTAGGGTAATTTAGGAACAGTCACATGTGGTGCCGTGACCAGGATTCTCGTCATTAAATGTACTGATTCACTTCAGTGCAACGAGAAAGAACAAAATATGGGTTACTATGAAAATAACACAACGAATTTAAACAAAAAAATAACACAACGTAATTTTATGGTTCTATCCATTGTTAGCGAAGGCAAGCTTTACGACGGTTACAATATTTATGTGTATGTTACGGTTTGATAATGGTGGTTGAATTCTTCAACTACTGGTAGCGGGTTCAGTCCCCGCATGATTTGATTGCTGATGTGCTTAGATTCCATTGTCATGGATCTTGGATTCGATTCCCGCCTGATGTTATTGGTTGATACAATAACTTATGTTTAATTAAGTTACGTTTTGATAATGATGATTGAATTCTGTAAGTACTCGTGGTGGGCTCGATCCCCACCTGATGTTCTTTGTCTGCAAGCGTTTGATTTCCATTACCATGGATATTGGGTTCGATTCCCGTTAGGTGTATTGTTTTATGATTTTTTGGAATTCCTGTGTCACGGCTTGTGGGTTCAATTCCCGCGTAGGTAATGGTACGATGTTGCTTGGGTGTCTGTGCTACTGTAATAATAGATTCGACTCTCTGCAAACGAGAGTTTAGTATCTGATAGTATGTGAATGTGAAAATGTGGTTGTGCGTTTGTGATTTATATTTGTGTGTATGTGGAATGAGGTTAGGTATAAGACACGCCCTTATTACGGGTAGATCTAATATTATTAGCGAGTAAGACCTACGAAGCGTGAAGCTTATAAAATAACAATTAATTTAGCAAGAAGGTACATTAACTATCGTCATAAGAAGTAAACCTAAATCTTTCCATCTCTACAGTCGGCGACGTGTGTCGTATAATTGAATAGATACTCGTTTGGCCTTATTTCAAATTCCAGGATATTTAAGTCTTCACTCGGCTGCCACTACGCTATGTCTGAACCTTTGGTTTGTGAGTTGCGCTTGGTTTAAAGTTCCTTCAAAATCAGCTGACATCAGCTGACTCCAACAGCAGTAGCTATGGCGTGGCTCCTTTTGCGAAGCTAAGTTTCACTTTTATTACACACTACAGTTACCCGTAATTACGCGGTATGATGTTTGTTATCTCATGAAATATTATAGATTTATGTTTAAGGGCAAAGGTACTGTACGATAGTTATCAGTTCAAATATACCAGAGAATGTTCATGTAAACACCTTTATAATTTGAAGGGATAGTTAACAGCATTGTGTGCTAGTAAGCCAATAATTGGCTACACAGTCTAAGATTCCTATGTTTTCTAAGCAGTATAAATTCCCAACTCTTAATAGAACTCAAAACTGTTCTAACCTCTTAGAATCAGAGGGGGGCGTCTAATTGGAATCAAATCTAATATGTTTATGTGCGGACTATTTCAGCTACTCCTGGAATACGACTGCGGGCAGCTGATTAAGCTGGCTCAGCACCGAGGTGCATAAGGAGAGGCCTCTGTCCAGCGGCAGCTGTGACAGGCTGAGTTTAGAACGAGGGAGCAGCGTAGGTAGCGTGGCTCAATAACATAAATACTCTTAAAAGAGTCCCTGGTATGTAAAACTAAATAATAAGCATGCACGGGTTTACAGAGCTTAGCTGAGGCGCGGTAATTTTATTTAAATTATAATGGAAAGAGTATTTGCAAGAACCGTTCAAATATTAAAGAGATAAACATATCGATTGAAGATGCTTCTGCGATACAGTGATACATTATAGCAGACATTGCATCTTATTGGGATCTTGTAGGATTGAAACTAGAATACTTACAATATTCTAGTAAGTATCTGATTAGATAAATACAAAAAATAAGCATAGGTCTATATTCTGTGACACTTTCGAGGAGAGGCATAGTTCATCCTATTGTGAAAGCTCATACGCTGTACTGCGTCACGCGTCTGATTTTCAGAGGGGGGAATGTGACTGTCTGTCACTTGTTCCTATTTAATAACCAAATGTTTTATTTTAAATTCTTATTTTAACATGGAAGCGCAATAAATCTCAACTTTATCGTCTGACAGCTTGACACGTTCAATAACAAAATATCCTATTTCTTTAAAATTGTAAAACAATATTGTAACCCTTAGAAACCCATTTCATTTATATTTTATGG
Organism: Apamea monoglypha; assembly: GCA_911387795.2. Classification (NCBI taxonomy): domain Eukaryota; kingdom Metazoa; phylum Arthropoda; class Insecta; order Lepidoptera; family Noctuidae; genus Apamea; species Apamea monoglypha. Next base: position 2,007,435 of record OU426923.1, on the reverse strand, counting down.
GAAACAGACCGGCAATTATGGCGAGTCATCAATAGAAAGCGATACTTTAAGATGCAATATTTTGTACGAATTCTAAGAACATTGAGACCCTTTATGCAACGGTATACGAGCCCCCACATCTGTTTAGGATAAAATGCGTCCAGAGGCGTGAGAAAGGACCCAGACAAAAAAAGGGACAAGGGGCTGAGCCAGGCGTGGTATTTTTGAGGAAAGATTGTTAGCGAACGGATGGACGAAAAGGACACTCGATTTAGAACCACGAGATAGGACGGACTTCCTAGTCCAGGCTAGATAAGTGAGGAGATTTAGGGAATATCAGGAGGCTATGTCCGAGTGGGCTGTCGCGAAATAGCGAATACGATTACTAAGTTAAATATAGCTGGGTTGGCGCCCGGATTAGGTCAATCTAGTATTTAAGTGGTGTGAGTGTGTGTTTGTTGGTGTGATTGGGTGAGTCCTTATTTATAATAATTATCCTAGGCTGATATTGGTACTAAAGTTCCTCTAACTAAACATACAGATACGTGTTGCTGGAGAGTTTATTACGCCCATTCTTCTCCTCAGCTAAACACTAGGAAGTAGTGAAGGGCGATATAGCTGAGAAGGTATTAGTGATGATTTATTTGGAAAATAAATCATCTAAATTATTGTAATAATAATTGATTGTAATCCATGCTATTTTCTCTTGTATTATGTGTCCGTCTCCTAATCCCTGCCTCGACAGATGTTTGTCAATTTCGTTTGGCTGTAGGGATACGGAGAAGGCCTTCCGCTAAACCTGACAATGAGCTTTGATGCTCCTGACTTTTGACGACTGTTGACGACTCCATAATATGGAAGGCAGAACCGTAAAAACTCACAGATCTCTTGGATCAAACTAGGCCACAAAGCCAACCTATAACTAAATGATTGACCAAACGTTATTGATGACTTCTGCTTCCAAAAAGGTCTCGCCACAGAACACTTGCGTGAGGCTTGTTGCATGCACATTTCTGGGAGAGGTGTAGGCTTCACAAAGTACCCCAAACTTGTTTGGTAGTCGTTTTAAGAACGCTAGGGACCGTGTCTCGATAAAACCCACACAAGGCTGTTAGTAGGCCAATTACTGAATCGACACTATTTATCGAAACACGTTATTGGGATGCAATGCATCCTTCTAAATGGGGAAGATTAATGAAATGTGAAGTGACGAAATTCCACTTCGGTGTGCACCAAGTACGATCGCAATGAGTTTTGCTAGAGGCTGAGTCTACGGTACGCTTGTGCTAGTTTGTGTATCTTAGAAAAGGGATAGATTGCCGTAAGGGTGTCTTTCATATTAATACGCGTTAAGAGCTATTCAAACTTGTCTTCCTCAATAACAGTTGGACTTCGTAGTACACTGTCCTAGGGTTGAGTAAGACATTTATTTAGTGCTTAGGGAGCGTGTTCTGTTAGAATCGTACTAGTGTCCTCAGAGGTTCTATGCGTTAGGTCTAATAGAACACGTATAATGAGGCATACGTTTTAAAACGGTTCCCAGTCTCACTGTAGTGGGTGAATTGTTAAATTAACGTAGTTATAATTTATTCATTTAAGCGCAAGCGTAACGATCCCGTTATTTTACTCCGTCTAATCATCAAGACTATTGCAGATATCAGTGACGACCTGCGAGCAGCATTTATAATACTAAGCCCTATTATATTATATTATATTATATACTTTTGCATACCCTCTTGTCTTCTTAGCTTCATATAACATTGATAATTGTAATACTTATGTTTCCTAACTGTGAATTCCCATTATTAACTTCACCTTGCATCCCATCCTTGTCCCCAAGCTTTCTAAGTCGGGACGAGGCACATTAGTTCATGGGAATTCATTTCTTATAACGGTGGGAGGGTGCCCAAGTCTGGTGTCGAGCCCTACAGGAGCACGCGGTGGAAAGGGGCGTGCTCCCTTTCCCACAGGGAGAGCCGTCCTTAACTGTAATTTTCACACAACTAGGAAAAACGAAAATTTTATCAGCCTAGGGTAATTTAGGAACAGTCACACAAGTACTAAGTCGAAAACGATTTGAACCATCTGAATAGACTTTCAAACAAATAAAATTTCATATTCATTCAATTTCACATCGAATCGTGTGAATCCGGTATTTATATTATACGAGTATGAATATGACATACATACTCGTGCGATCAATTCAGTCGCATATGTACGTCATAATTCATGCAAACGATCGCGTAATCACCGATTCACAAGACAGTTGCTTCCGGTTAGGACATGGAAGTAATGTTTTTGTTGTTGTTTTGAGACTAATAATGATAACGTTATTTATTATAAGCTGACAAACTCTCAAAAGCGACATTTTATATCTCTTATCAGGACGGAAAACATTAACCAGGGAAGACAATTTTTCCAAAATATAAACTCAGCCTATCAAGAATTTTATAAGAGATTAAAATCTGTTACAATACCTTTTAACAAACGGCCAACATCTATAAAAGTCAAAGGCTAGATTGAGTATAAATATCATGGTGCCGGTCTCCTTGGCCAGCATACTGAGAGCTCCGAGGACCACACTCAGCCATACACACTTCTTATTACTCGTAGGCCTAGAAACAATGGATAGGGGATTATATAGTATATTTATTAGGATGGAGCTTTGAAGGGAGCGAAACGGAAATAAGGTGGTTGATAATATTCTCTCCTATGTTTGAGAGTTAAGTTAATCGTAAATCGTAAAAAAACAAGATGAAACGAAAAAATAATAATTTGTGGGTGATTGTTATCGATATCAAAATACGATAAAATATATTTTCTCAACTCTTACTTTAATTAACAACACTACGTCCAGCGGTCCTTGACGCCTAAAAAAGAAACATTAAATCTTTTTTAATGAAATTTTATTGTGTTGAGATATCGATACCCCTCACGTCAACAGAGTTTAACTAGCTAATTTAATTTGACCCTGTATGTAGGACGTAAAATCAGACAGATGCTGTCAATATCTCACTCCAAAGCCCCAATTTCATAGGTACAGTGCTGCCTGTCACAACATAACAAATGCTCACTATTACCAAGGGATTAAACGAATGGTACTCATTGCGAAAAAAAACTTATGAGGCTTTACTCGTCACGAAATATACGAAATGTTCAATCGAAATACATTTACTACGTATTTCGTGAAATAAATCTTCGACTGAAATATTATCGGGAATGTTTACGTTATGTTAAATTAATTCTCGCAGCACTTTTAGTACATTTTTAATGCGCGAAAAAAGGAATAGCGATTTGATTTTAATGTTAGTAATTATATAATCTATCACAAAAAATACAGACAGGGTAATTAATGGTTTAAATAATTTACTCACTACTCCAATTGACCGCGTTTATAGCCTTTTGATACAACTGTCAAAAGTGATAGTCAAGGTTTGAATTATACGGACAAATTAAGTTGGTTGTCAGATGCAATATGCAATAGGATAATAATGTATCTATTATGAAGTTGGGTTACAAGAAAAATAAAAGAGGAAGATTGACTTACCTATGATACACAAGGAGTGACGATAAAAAGAATATACAAGCTAATACATCAGCTCTGCCCACTACTCCGGCTACCTGCCGACAATAGAAACATATTATTATCTAATAAAATAATAAACAAATTAAATTAACTAAAATGAACAGACAGAAAATTAAATCATATTTTTATTCAAATTAGTCTGAGAATCAGCACTTTTGAAGCCTTTCACAATTTCCTAGTATTTTAGCTATAATGTTCCCACAGCTGGGACACAGGATTCCTCTATTTGAAGCGGCGGGCTACCAGGCGGGCCCAGTGCGGGTTGGTAGATGTCTCGTTTCTTCGAATTTTTGGTTCATCTAACATGGCTATATTGACAGTAGACAAATGTCATTATGTGAAAGTGTCTATCCGTTTTTTTTTGTTTGTTACGTTTTCACGGGTAACCCACCGAACCGATTTTAATGAAACTTGCAAAAGAGATAGCTTGAAACATGATAAAGGACATATGTCACTTTTTTCAATTAACTCCTTAAGGGGTGAACAGAGGACGGCGCGTAAGTGTTCCAGGACGGCGCGTAAGTGTTCCAGGACGGCGCGTAAGTGTTCCACGCGCGCCTCAAAGAGTTGTCAGCATAATTTGAGGGGCCCCTTAGGGCCGAAGCCTGCCGGGTCAGCGGGATTGTCCGAAAGGGTTACCGCTACCCCGGAACATAAAGGGCGAAGGAAGGAACATGGGTGGGTTTTACTCAGTAAGAGTCTGACACTCCCTTCCGCTCCACCCAGAGCGGGAGGAGTCATTAGATGATTTCCCACAAGAAAAAAAAAAAAAAAAAAGTGGTGAACAGAATGAGGTGTAGAAGTTAGGAAAGGAAAATTGTGAAATTCGGGTGAAATAAAGTCAGGAGCTTGTCACTTGTTTCACTAACCCAGTTCATTTCTAGAAAATATTTTAAATTCTCTGTTTATTCTTTCAGTTTGAGTCCCATCTGAGTTTGTCAGACAATTACTCGCCGGCCCTTAAATATGATTTTAATATAAATAGGCCTTCAGTCCGGTCTAACAGGATTTACTCATTTTTCTCTCGACTTTGACATTTGCCTTAATAAACAGAGTATCGTTGACCTTGCATGATACTCATATAACGTTGCTAAAACTGTTTTGGCCGGATTTAGAAGCTTATTTTTGATTTTCCGATGGTCTGGGTGTCAGCTACGAATAGGCCAATTTATATCTGTGGGTGGATGTGAGGACAATAGGATTATGTCAAGCGTATTTGTTAGTTATAACTGTCCGAAAAGGTGGGCCGAGGATAAGTTGGGATATGTATAATTTTTGTACAAAAGTGATAAATAAAGGTGTTTAGCTGCGTTCTGTGAAAATGTTTCAATTCGCAAAACATATATCAATCACCACCCGTCTGCCAAACACGGTCATCATCATCAGCTTATAGCAGTCCACTGTTGGACATAGGCCGCCTATTGCACGTCATTCAACTTGATTTTCGGCAGCTCTCATCCAGCTGCTACCAGCCATCCTGCGAAGATCGTCGATCCACCTAGCATGAGGGCGTCCTACCTTACGTTTACAGATTCTCGATCTCCACTCAAGAACACGTCTACCCCAACGGTCATCGGTTCTACGGCTAATATGGCCGGTCCATTGCCACTTCAGCTTGCTTATTCTGTGAGTTATGTCGACAACTTTACACACGGTTTTTTTTTAAACACGGTACTTAGACAATTTTTTTATGACCATCATACTGACCGTTTTTACATAACTTCTATAATGAACTCAACCTATGGCAGTCTACTGCAAGATATTGAGCTTTTTCAATTTATATCACAACAATAATAAAAATAAAAATGATTTATTTCAGACATTACAGTCTATAGATTGTTAGTAATAAGTTAATAAGTTATAATGTTCTTAATCTTCCAATTTGTCCCAACACCACACAAGGCCTTATCCTTGACAAAGCGATCGTCTCACGAACACGTGACCGTCGCATTCATTTTGTTCGGCGAACCTAAAGGCGTCGCCGCGCCGGCAGATGGCGCCTTCCGGTTTTCCAAACAAATTAATGATATATGAACGCGACAATCGCTTTGGCTTGCACACGAGGTACGACCGTTCGTCGATCTATCTAGTCACGCTTGATCTTCTTACTAGAACCAATTTCGTATGCTAACAAGTAGGTGTACTACTCACCGCCTCAGTATGTACAGGGTGTACAGCGAACAGCACCGCCGCAAGCGCAGCGAACGGTCGTTGCAGTCGCGCGATAGTCACGCATGCACGCGCAACTAGCGCGCAACACGCAGCGTGTAGTGCAATGTTGCACGCGTGCCACCACCACGGCCTTAGCCCGGCGAGGGCGTGGTTTAGTCTGTAACAATGAAACATTTAGTTATACTTTTGAAAATTCATATATCGGTCACTCGGCTTGTAATAAATAAATAACAAATCAGTTACGAATTAAATACTCCGGTCTATTATCAAAGTAACTAAGTAGGATTATGTCACAAGGCCTTTATCGGATGTGAATTAAGATCGATATGTTAGGGCTTTCCTGCCAAGATAGCCACCATAAACGTTCCTGTCTGGATACTCTTTATTATGTCTTCGGATACATCCATAAATTAAACCTGGTTGTGTATAGTGAGGCAGACAACGCTCAGCTTAAACCTTTGAAGACATAAATAGAAACATGAAAGGGAGATTCTAGGGCTATTTCTAGATCTAGAACATATAGGGTAAAGAAGGATTACAATAAGAAAGGATATATTTCAGTGGAATTTTAATTTTATCCACAAACATCACTATGTTGTGGACAAAAATAAACCGTTGTTGAAAACCACTATTTCAATGGCTACAGAAAATCAATCTCAATCTGCCTAGCCTTTTCCCAACTATGTTGGGGTCGGCTTCTAACCGGATGCTGCTGAATACCAGTATTTAGTAGTAACAGCTATAGAGAATAAAAGCAAAGTCAGAAAAACCCTTTAAACATGAATAAGGCAAATAATTGACTTAAATGATTACACACAGCACATTAAACATTAATCAAGACAACTCGGCACAAATAAAAACTAAGCCCAGCTATTAGAATCAAAGTTGTTTTTAATTCTATTCAATAATTAAGTGTACAGGACCCTTGGGGCTTAGTTTTATGATTAATGACCCTTGTTTGTTTGTTCTAAAAGCCGCGGTTATTCTCGACATGTTAATTTAACTTTAACTTTTCCCTGCTTAGTTGACGAAAGCCTTGGAATCAATGTGAGGCGAATAAAGGGAGAAAAATGGCCATTTTTACATTTCTTTTTTCATTTTAAGTTTTTTTTGTAGGTTGTGATAGATTCGGGTTTTTTAGTTATATTACAATAAGTGTTCCAGGGAGTAAAAAACCGGCTAAGTTTCTGACTTGCACACCATGGGTTCTGTATCACAAGGTAAAAAACGCAGAAAAAACATATTTTTTGTTTAAAAATCCCCTTTAGTATGTTTTTTATTATTTTTTGTTATAGCGGCCATAGCACACTCTGTGAAAATTTCATCTGTCTACCTATTACGGATCGTGCCCGTTGACAGGCAGACAAACATTCGGTCGGACGGATGTTTAGTAATAGAATCCAGTTGGGACCATTAGTTCACATTTGTGTACGGAACCCTAAAAATGCCCAAACTAAAGTAAAACTCACATTGCTAATGTCAAATTGAAAAAAATAATAATATAGTAGGCTAAGCAGCATGCACTTACGTAACAATGAGTTACCGAGGCTTATTCACGTAGGTAGACTAGATAATTGATAAAACCTACAAACTATTACCCTATTTCTAAAACAAGCAATCAATACGTAGTGTATTGACACAGCCCCGTTCACAACAATATCCATTTTCCTATTTCTGCGAACCCTCTCACCAACAAATGGTAGCACAACTCTATATAAAAAAGCTGCCTACCATACCCAATCTCGGAAAAAATACCTACTCATCCAATTTTCCACGAAAAAGACAAAAAAAATCACCAATTTTTTTATTTCATATAATTTTGGGCTCAGATATGAAACTGATACATCTCGGTCTTGGCAACAGGGAAAGATGGTTTCTGTACACACGATAGCAATATTATTTTTATGTTTATTGGCATCACGAACCGATACAATCAACTTTTATTATTCCAGATTATGGAGTAATCGTAATGTTGAGCGATTACGTTGTGCTACCGGTGACATAAAAAAATGCTATGGTTGTGTATTATTTTTTTACTTCTAATGATATTGAGCTATACTTTAAGAATACAACAATCCGTTCCATCACTAAAATAACTGATGTCACTCGAAAAGCTGCTGCGCTTAAGTGAAATTGGTTTGGACACATCTGCCGCATGTCAGACGATCAATGGGCCAAACATACGACCCAGTGGGTCCCGCTTAGTGGCAAACAACATCGCGGCATGACATTGCGGCAGGCCATGGCGGGATGAGCTGGACTCCTTTGATAAAGATTGTTCCTTGGCAGCTCTGGACAGAGAAAGCTGGAAAGAGAGTAGAGAAGACTTTGCCCAGCAGTGGGACATTAACGGCAAAAAATAAAATTAAAATATACTTTTGGTGCACCTCTGCCTAACCGTTCAGGGAATACAGGCGTGATGTTATGTTATTTAATAATGAGTTATCTATTTTGTTTTGTCTAAGGATAAATATACAAAAAATTAAATATGATTTCGTCCAACATATTTAAATTATTCATTTATTATTATTTATTGCTTATAATACGAATCATCTGATATTATATAATCGGTCAAAAATGTACAAACTTAAATAGAATTGTTCACATTTGGTAACATTATAGTAAACAAACATAGTTTCATTGCAGAAAAAAAGATGGTCACCAACGTTAAGTTCACCGCGAAAATATGTTATTTATTTATTTTATTTTACAGTTTGAGTAAATACACTATCATAAATACAAAAGCATTTTAAACAGCGTAAATTGTTCTTAATTAGGTTACGTGATCAAAAAAGAAATCACAAACAGTCTTTTTTTATTTTGAAATACTGGTATTGAAAACATCGATGTCGACGTCCCGGTAGACCGCATTATACGTATGACTCGCTCTGATTAAGTATGAATTTCGTCTGTAATTCGTTCGTACCATAGGAGTATGCAACACATGAGGATTGCGCAGAAAAGCAGAAGGAACCCGCAGTCCGATTTTGTTCAGCAATTCGGGAACCTCGGTTGAACCGTTAGCGATTCTAAATAAAAGAGTCAAGTCTGCAATTTTTCTACGTTCAGAAAGAGGAAGTAGATGGAATCTTTTACAGCGCAGGAGATAAGTGGGAGAATAAGTTTTTGACCGGAATTGAATGTACCTCAAAAATTTCCGTTGTATGCCTTCCAATCGATTGATGTATATGTTGTAATTGGGATTCCAAACTTGAGAGGCATGCTCGAGATGACTGCGAACAAAAGTACAGTAGAGAAATTTAATGGTTTTGATGCTTCTAAACTCGGACGAGACCCTCAAAATGAACCCTAGTGATTTTGATGCTTTATTAATGATTTTGTCTATGTGTTGATCAAATAATAATTTAGAGTCAAAAACAACTCCCAAGTCTTTGACTGTGTTAACCCTAGCTAAGGATTTGTCTAAAAGTTTATAGTCAAATGTGATAGGAACGGGCTTCCTGGTGAAGGAGCACACGTAACACTTGGAGACGTTTAAATGGAGCTTATTAGAGCTGCAGTAGTACTGGAACCTATCTAAATCTTCCTGCAATGATAGAGCATCAGATAAGGAGGATATCTTTGACATAATTTTCATGTCGTCTGCATATAGAAGTATTTTAGAGTGAAGGAAGCAAGAATAGATATCGTTGACGAATAAATTGAATAAGAGCGGCCCTAATAAAGAACCTTGAGGAACTCCAGACGGGATACGCATTGATCTTGATGAATACCCATTCAGCACAACAGTCTGACACCTGTCCTCCACATACGACTTAAACCAACGGAATAGGTCACCCCTAATGCCCATCGACAAAAGTATGTAGGATGTCGTCATTGTATCGGTCAATTTACATAAAAATCATGTATCTACAAAGCTTTATACAATTACAAAGACAACCAGCAGTGCCCAACATGTGTCCCTATACATAATTAACTTTGCTTCCCTACTTTCCGGAAGTAGGCTCGATTCTCCCCACTCTCCCTTACAGTACGTTACTTATGTCCGTCCATAATTTCCCGTAAGTAAACTACGTGGTGGAACCTTTTTCCCTACAATTTACCCCGAGACGTGCGGTCCTTATAAAACGGCGAGAAAAATATACCTTTTTTGGTACACTCTGACACCTGTATTACCGATAAATAGGTTATGTGGTAGGGTGCAGTGCCCTCCTTTTTATAAGCTGTTGGGGAAAAATAAAAAAATGTTTTAAAATGAAATTGAATAATTCTTCAACTTTAAAGAGATTGAGTTGATACTTGTGCCTACGGCGTAGCAGTACTGCTACGTCGTAGCCAACTGCGTAGCTTTGCTACGGCACCGCTACGCAATACACGTGATGGTTTTCTATCTTATGGTATTGCCATATTAATTGTTATGTGAGTATGTGGTTCATATGTAGGTACTTGCAAGAGCATAATTAGTGGATAAACCACAAAATGCTAATTACAAACATGTGATTAGGGCGTAATTGACAGATTATTGGTTTATAACCTTGTTGCATTATGTTTCTATTTGCGGAAACATGTCATACTAATTATATTGTAAACACAGTTAACTACAAATCACGTTTATCAACTGTATACATATTACGTATAATGTGACAGTTCGCTGTTAGAACGTAACTGACAATGTCACATTTGTCAAAAATATACAAAATTTCCACATTTTCACGACAAGTGCTGTTAAAAGGTTAAACCATATTGGGACGGGCCACGCAAAGCAATGCATTCCAAAAATCCTCCTTCATCACTTTCGTACATTTTCTATCTATGATCCAACGCACACTACACCGCGCGCCGCACCGCACTTTTTTGTATGAAAATGCGTTGCGGCTCGGTGGCGGCTGTAATGTGCGTGACTTGACAGGAGAAAATGTACGATAGAAACTTGTAAAATGGTCGGATTATTGCCTATCACCTGTCGCCAGGCTGCCTCACGTGGATTGGTGGTTGTAAAACTGGATTCTAGACTTGACTAGAGATCATGAGTTCAAGATAAATAGACTAGATGATCTGAACAATTAATTACATAGGATTTTATTAGGACAGGATTCAATTTTCAATTCAAAATAAACTATTTATTACTTAATCTATTACTATTCGAAGCAAAAATAACACAATAAATTATACCAAACGAAATTTAGTACAGCATTAATTAATTTTATAGCAGGTAAACATCCCGAGTGCTCTACAGCGCTCCGAGTGGTACTGTGTTGTCAAATATCAAAATGTTTCCCCTGATTTAATTAATTTACTCCTATATTAAATTATCCTTAAGCCCCACTGATTTTGGGTATATTTTGTTGGTGAAACAGGTGAAAACGGTATGTATGTATGGTCAATTAAAGGATGGAATGCAATTGTAGTTTATTTTACAGGATATCTAACAAACGAGCTTGTTTTGAGAGAATTAAGAATTTACAGAAATGAGGTCTCATTTTATCATGCTGAATTACTTGATACTAAGTAGGTATACTTATAATGTCTTAAGTATCCTGGGCAGTCAGTCACTCTAGCAATTTGACTAATCTTTACAAAATGACCTAAAAAAAAACTTCTTCGCACAGTTGACACGTTTGCACACTGCACACGCACGATCTTGTCGGTGCCAATAGAAAATAACCTTATCTATGTATCATCATCATCAGCCTATAGCAGTCCACTGCTGGACATAGGCCTCTCCTATTGCACGCCATTCAACTCGATTTTCGGCAACACTCATCCAGCCGCTAAAAGCCATCCTGCGAAGATCGTCGCTCCACCTAGCCTGAGGGCGTCCCACGTTACCTTAACTTATCTGTGTATAATACACAACTATAAGAAACTCAGTACTCTGTGGAAAAAGCTTAACTGAGCAGCACGTGTAAAAAGGGTTGAAAACATTCACAAGCAGAAGCAAAAGAAAAAAGAAAGAACACAAAAAAAATTAAGGCTCCAAAAACATACTTTCAAAGGAGCTGAGATACAGGATTGTAGATAACTGTCTGGAATTCAGAAGCAAGCAAAGGTCTTTAAAAGGCATGGCGGACTAAAATCTTTGTGTTTCTTTTTCTCTATGTTAGTGGCCTACTTCCGGAGCCTTGCCTTAGCAAGGACTATTAGCAGTGCCTCAAAGAATAGACGCCTTGTCCGTGCTAGGATATAAGTCTCGAAACATGTGATAGGTACAGTTAACCGCAGTAGTACTCGTACTACGAAAATCACTCTAATTGCTACGACATTAAGATGCTTTAGATGACTGCAAATTTTGAAGTGCTATTCTGTAAGCCACGTACAGACATCGCGAGGTACTCGCTGCGAACGGTTTGTCACGTGTGCTTTTAAATGTATGCGAGGAGTGCTCTCTGTGAGCATTTGCCGATGCGATGAATTTGATTGGTGATTTATTTGTCATACATTTATTGTTAATTAAGAGGGTACTACACCAATTACATTAAAATAACATAAAAAACACAAAAAGGAACCTGATCATGAAATAAACCTGTGTCATGATTAAACGTGATTCGTTAAGTTTGTCGTGTTGGTGGCAAACTATTTTCAGGGCAAGCCTAAGTGGCACGGCTTATATTCACTTAGAAACGTGAGTTTCCATGAGAGTGATCTCATGGGTGTGTTCCACATAAACACATATACGAAACAAAACTCTCTACAACATTTAGCATATTAATTTTGTTTTAAATAACAGGGCCTCGTATTGATTGAAAACAAAGTTAAATTTCGCTACAGAAATCCATTAAAAAAGGAGGCACAATTAATTGTGATTACGGTGATAGGAGGAACAGTGGGTTTTAGTCGGTAGGAGTCCGACATAACCCTCCGATCTCCGCAGATGGAGGCTCACCATGAGGATTTCCCCACGAAAAAAAGGCAGAAGTCGCAAAACATGAATCTAAACAGGCTATATTGCTGACTAGCCTTCAGAGATCCTCCAGTCTCCTATAGTGGCAATACTAAAGCTCTAGTGGCCTGGAGTTTTATTGCGTCGGCAATATTCAAAGACGACTGATAAAAGCAGAGATCGAATGCCACGAGTGTCGGGTTCACAGTACTTACGATTTAATGAACTTGCTTTAGTTTAAGTATTGGTTTTAACGCTGTTTTATCTTTGAATGTTCACACCAGTTGCTTTCGTCTGTTAGTTTAATAGTGAAATGAGTTGGAGTTTAATGCTATTGAATAAAGTATTTTATTCATTGAAGTAAATGCACTAATAGATTTTATAGACGCGAACGGTTCCAATTCACTGATATTTATTATCGTTTAGTATAAACAATGAACTACCTTCAATATACATAAGCTTGGCTAGTATTAGTACTGGAACTCGAAAACTAACATCTTAATGGAGAAATATGTAAAATTACAGTATGGTAATGGGTAATCTTTAGGTAATAATAGTTTGTTCTCCTGGTGTAACTGTTGACAAGCATAATCATCCTATAATGTTCCCACATCATTATGGCCTTCTCTCTTCGAGAGGGAGTGGGCTGTGATCTACCACGCGGGCCCAGTACGGGTTGGTAGATGTCACATGTCATTGAATTTTTGGCTCTAGGGCGTGCCGGTTTCCGTACGATGTTTCCCTTCACCGTTTTGAGAGCAGTGGTGATGAAATTTTTACACAAAGTAAAGTGCCTACATGCGTTCGAACCCACAACCTACGACTCGTAAGACGGGCCATTACCACTGGACCACCACTGCTCTAATTAGAACAATATATAAATGACAAAATAATCTTTTAAAACGTATTTAGCGTTATAAAAGTTCAATCACTAATGCATCTTCACTCCACCTCACCCAAAAAAATCACCACACCTATTTTTCCTTACTTCTTCAAATCACCACGATTCAAAAGCATTAAAGTTTTTGAAAGTTTAATAGACGCCAAAGGCTCGCGTGATGCTAGAGGTATTAATATTTCCCATTCGCTGACACCGCGAGCGAGCCAACTCTTTCATTGCACCAAGCAATTAAGTCGGTTCGTTCAAAATGTACGAACGCTGTACTGCGTTGCACCAAAATTACTTTAAGTCTTACTGTCTTAGTTTGTGTTCCTGAAATTTTCTGCATTTAGGGTGAATGTATGGTGTGATTTCTCTAAAAGTTTTATAGATGTCCTATACAAGCTTCTGCCGGCGAACTTGCAATTCAAACTTCTTTTTTGAACATAAAATACTCGTGTATTCTATGACACTCGGCAATAGTGTAGCCTTCTATCAATAAAAGATTTTTGGAATCAGATCAGAAGGCCAATTCTTGTAATTAAAATCTTTCAAAATCTAGTCGCAGTCTCATCTCGGCGACAAACAAATGTCAAAAACTTGTCAAAAATGTAGGGAAATTAGAGGAGATCAGACTGTGTAGGTTCTTAAAATTACGAGAATTGCCACCCTGATCTCAGTCTCAATCTGTCAAAAATACCTCTAATTTCCCTACATTTTGACAAGTTTTTGACATTTGTTTGTCGCCAAGATGAGACTGCGACTAGATTTTGAACGTTTTAAATTACGAGAATTGGCCTTCAGACTGTGGACGTTCTTAAAGTTACGAGAATTGCCCCTCTGTTCTCACAGAGGCCATTAAATTTTGCTTCTTGACAATATAAAGTTAAGATTTGTAGAGAAACATACAGGGTGGCATGGATATCGGCGCGAAACCTGTTACTATGGATTTAGTACATGATTCAGAAACCTATGCTTTGAAACTCTTCGTCAGTAATTTAAAAAAAAAAAACTTATTTGACGAAAAATGTCTACGCTAGAACGGGGTCTAGAATCATGTGCTGAATACATGGTGTGCGCCACCACCCTGCCACTCTTTATAGATACACACACTAGACTATTTTCACTTGTATATACGAAAATGGCCATACGCTCGCTCACTATAAGGTGCAAACATAACCAGCAAAATATAGACCGCACACTAAACATATCTGCCCACCTTTTCACGGAATAGTAGAAAAATACACCTTTAATTTTATATCCAACGTTAAAACAATCCTTAGAAACCTTTAAGTTTAAAAATAAATAAACCAACATGACTAATGCACCGACATACGAATGAAAAAGATAGAAAATACACAAACGTAAATCAAACTACAAGAAAAACATGTTTGCACTGTGCGCAAAGTCAATCTCTCGTAGACACAAAACAAAAATCTAACGGACGGCAAAAAACTAAAGCAATATTCTCTCAATTTAAAAGCGGGTAATAGAAAGGTATCCATTTTAGATCGGTGCGAGTACAAACAGGGGTCAGGTTAACGAAGCGTCCCTTGATTGCTTTTTAATAGGGACCGATATCATCCCAGCACGGGACTCTAAAACCGATAGGTGGACTTACTTGTTTTTTGATACGAGATACGAGATTTCTATCAGGTTTTTGCCTTCTACATGTGTTTAGGGACTGGGTGTAGTTTAAATATTGGAAGAGAATAACCGGCCTAGTACGAGGCCGATTCGCACACGAAGAGTTCCGTACCACAAGGCAAAAAATGCCCTTTAATTTTTAACATTATTTTGTATTTATTATGTATACAAATTCTGTGAAAATTTTATCCCTATTACGGTTCATGAGGCACAAACCGCTGACAGACAGACGTACGATCAGCGGAGGCTTAGTAATAGGGTCCCGTCGGCACCCTTTGGGTACGGAAGTTAGAGAGTTTTGAAAACATTTTGTAATATTGACGGCGTCGTCAGTGCCAGCGCAGAGGTCACGGTCAATGTTTTGGGCCAACAAGATTTGAAATTCAGTCGTGCCAGCGACACGAAGAAAAAGTAGAAGAATATTGACGACATCAAAACAAGTCTTGTTATGGGTCAAAGTCGAATCTGCTTGTTTACAGAGTGTACTTTTAATACGAGTTTTAAATTTTCTTTAATTTAATTGCAATATATCACAAGGTATTTTGTTGTAACATTTAACATACAAATGTACTTTAAATCATCTGGAATATTGATTAATTTATCTTTATTTTTAGTATTAAAATTATGTTTATCACTTATTTTATTGACAAGAAAAGATATATATTTTTTCTTATATACATAATATTTTCATAAATGAATTGGCAATCTACAGTTATTCATTCTTATGACGGTCATTCATTCTTTTAAATAGTTCCCAAAGAGATTTGTGGCAACGTAGATTGTACGTGGCTCTGACAGCTCTCTTTTGCAAAATAATTATAAGATCGGTGGTTTCTTGTGATCTTAAATTGTTTTTTAGCTAAATAATTCCAAAATGTTGGCCTTATTTTAGCAATGGAGTTTGCTAACTACTTAAAGTTTTAAGACTCTTTAAGAAGATACCTAGCAACACTTACAGTATTTCATCAGTTAATGTATATTGTTATATTGTCCACTATTTCTTGAAGCAGCAATAAAATAAATTCCCTATGTGTACGGAACACATATCCACAACTCACCACGGCCGGGCCGCCCAGCCGTTTTTCTCTGACGTCACACGATGTCCCTTTTTACGTACAATTAATTGCCTGTTCCCGTCACGTCTCTAGTTTTTATTTCGTAATTTTGTACAGCTTAATTTGCGAATAGCCTACTTTGCGGTTTTAACAATCCGTCAAAGTGAGTGACACTTATTACTTTGAAGGACGTTTAGAGTTAATAATGGGACTTGGCTTTGAGATTTCGTTCCTCTAACATCAAATGAAACCCTGTCAAAGGGTCGTTTTTTTTTTGTAATGAAAGTTCTGTTTCATCCGTTTTATACTAACAACATTAAACAGTTTCAGGCACAGACAATACAAAAATAATATTACATTATTCAAAATATTCACATAACAAACATACCATTTCAATAACACCAATAAAACAATGAAAACCAATTAATTAAAATCGATCCATCAGCACAAAAACCAACATCGCCATACAAACCTTAAATCAATGATTATTATATTAAAATGAAATACAACGCTACAAAAACGCAATTACACTGAACAACAGGCCAAAATGGCCACACTGACCATTCTACACCACTGCCATTACCGTTTGGACGACCAATGTACAACATGGGCACCACAAAGAGGTATAAACAAAACAGTTTAAATGCCTGCGCCATTATAAAACATTTAGTGGCACGGAATATTACAATTTCAACGGAAATGATGTGCTGTGTACGTGTGTGTGTAATTATATAAATGTCTGCGTATGTAAACGCTTTTGGTTATGAGTTGATGGTTACTATTGAGGGGACAGGAGGGGTTGACTGACCGAAACATCAACAACTGAATCTGTAGAACGTTTAATTTAAGATTGAATTATGTAGGTTTTTTACAGAAGAGGACATAAGCAGAAAGCATAACTACATCGTCACTTACCAATGACTACCAGTGACCCTTCCCTGCCTCTCATGGCTGCAATACTTAACTGCATTATCACTTACATATTATGTATAATCGATGAGCGTTCCGTCCCTGCTGCAATGGCGAAATGTCAAAAAATCGAGGTTTCTCTGTGATATATGTTAGTTAAATGTTAATGTGTGATACACATAAACCTTCCAGAATAAATGCTCTACATGGTGGTGAAAACTGCATCAAAAATTAGACAGACTTTGTTTTATAATAAATGTATCGACTATTCAGAAGATTACTTCTTGCTGTCACAACTACTAAACCAGACCAAAAGTCCTTTTCCTTAGGCAACAAATTAAGTGAATTCCCTCTCAATCGTCATCCTTCTTACCGTTTTACTCACAACAATAGATACAGCTGACAGTAGCATCTATAAGTCTGGTTGAATATTGCTCACAATAAAACGCCGGCCACTCGAACCCGGCCTCAATAGCGAATCGCGATAGATTGGAACTTGACAATTATAACGGTGGAGGCGGAGTTTTTTACGAGTTTTGCAATATTTAACTGAAGGGTTTTTTGAACGTCTTTTTTGCTGATAAATGAGTGCTTGTTGTGAATGAAAGAATGGTGTAAGGGTGAATTCTATTGTTTGCACAGCATGACGCTCTTGGGTTATTTATAATGTAATAGATTATTACTAGTTAGAAGTTTGCGTAGGTTTGTTTTATAATCTATACAAACTATACAAATAAATAAATATTGAAGTGTCCCTTTGTAATATTTATTTTGACATTACAAAGAAACACTTTAATTTACTTTTAGATTATACTAAATGCAAATGAAAGTGTATACGATAAAACAAAATAAACAATTTATGACAAAAAAAAAACTCTTTTATTTTTTTATTTTTGTCTGTCTGTTTGCTCCAGCTAATCTCTGAAACGGCTGCACCGATTTTAGCGCAACTTACACTGGCAGATAGCTGACATTATAAGGAGTAATACTCGTATACGCTACTTTTTGTTCCGGTGGCACGTTGGGGATAATTTCTGACATCCACGAGGGCGAGGCCGCGAGCAGCAGCTAGTCCTTACTATAATTTAGCTCATGCTGTGGTAAAAACAATGCAATAGGCAAAGGGCTGACATTGATTGCATCATTGTCATGGTTATTATTTTAACGCAACCCAATGTTAGGCTGTTGATATAAAAAAAACTAATTACCTTATTTATCATAGCATGGTGGATTTTAAGTCGTTCCTAATCTGATAGGACTATGTAATGGTATATGTGTTTAAGAAAGTTATCCAATAATATTGTTCTGAAAGGTCAAGCTTCCCAAAAGTAACTCGAAAGTTATATGACGTCACACTTTTACAAACTCGGAACCAGAAGTTTCGTTTACACCGCTGGGATTCAAGATTGTGAAGTAACTCTGACTGCAATATTTATACGGCATTCGTACAGAGATGCCAGTGCCAGAGATATATGGCATTGTAATTTTATATGTGGATATAAAACGCGAAATAAAATCGTGTATATTCTAAAATATGATGAAATAGATGTTGTATACTCTAAAATGGAAAATTCTGGCCATCGAAAACTAACAACAGTAGGTAAGGCCCACTTGCACCACAAATCACTAAATACAATTATCGCTAAATTTATTTAAAACTGCATATCCTGGGTTCGATACCCACGGCGGGCAAGGTTTTATAGGGTTTACTCATCAGGAATTTCTCAGTAGCAGCAACGAGCCTAGATTCATGAGGACAATAGGCTCGCCCCTTATTAAAGAAAGAAATTACATGGGACTTGAACATAACTGGCGAAATGTGGGCGTGCAGACCTCTGCCTAACCCTCCGTGGATTACAGGTGTGATGTGATTTGTGCTGCAAGTGGGCCTAGAAGTAATTCGTTTCCTACAATATAGGCAACTTAAACTGACAAGGACAGCACGATATATAACATTTGTTGCTAGTGTTTAAATTAGAATAAAAAACCTCATCGCTGTCTTACAAAACCGTCTTAAACGAAGGGGCACATTTCTACCCCATTTTCCGCATCCCAAAACATATCATTGCAAATATCTCACAGTGTTTCGCTTAACCCAACGTATAGGAGACAGCGGCCATGTTTACGATGACTCTAAGGCCTTCTTATAAAATAGCTGAGGGACGGTGCTTATGTACGGTCGCGAAACTGATGGGTGGGCGGATTTGTGATGATGGTGCAGCTATTTTGTTGCGTAGTTACATGTTCACTAAATTAGGTAGGTTATGTTTAGGCTTTTGTTATAAATTATGCGATAGTGATGTCAGTTTCTGACATTGTTCTACAAAAAAATTCCGGAAACTTATTACAAAATGAAAATTCTTACAAAATTGCGTGAATTTTTTTTTTAACTAAGTTTTTTTTGCTATAGGATTATACTGGTATAAATCATCACGTAACGAAAAAGCGTTATGCTACTTTTTATTATAAATATAAAAAAAGACATAGATTTCATGGTTTTCGAGGGTGCTGAAGCCAATAATGTGAAGTCAATTTATGAAAATCCAAGTGATCCATTGCAAAAAAAATCGTCGTTTTTTTTTTTTGCGTCCGCCATTTTGGATTTTCATTTTGAACTTCTTTACTAGCGGGGGTCCCCCGATGCCACACTTTTTTTTTATTGATACAACCACTATCAACATTATGTAATTATATAAAACAGTTTAGCAGCCAAAAAGGAAACCTGAAGTTTTGGCACCTACATACATAAATGTCGAATAACATTGAAAGCTAAGCATATTCTAGCAACGTACGAAAATCAGGACTTTTAGTACATTCAATATTAATACCTAACACAAAAAAGTTCTACAAACATTCATGAATTTCAGAGTAACTTTTACAAGCATGATTACACCTTCTGATATTGGAACAATAGAAACGTATCGAAATCAATAAAGACCACAGTTTACGCGTTGACCTCCCCAGCCGGTTGTCATCGCTGATTGCTTTTTCAATTAAATTTCTGAACGCGATACATCGGTGTTAGACCAAATTGGAGACCGAGACCCGCTGGTTTCGGGATTTGAGTGCCCACTTTAAGTTCTAATAAAAGACGTCAATATTGTGAAATATTGCCTCCGAATTTATGATAGCGAGTCTTGTTTGCGTCTGGGCGGTCGAGCGGTCCTTCCGTGGCTCTGCATCGCTACCAATGTCAAAGAATCACCTCTGTCGAAGGATATCCTCAAACCTAAACTTTGGGCGGTTTATTGAGTCCAAAGCCAAGATGGCTGCTAGGAAACCTGGCGTTCTTGCAAAGGTCCGGCGGTACATCACACCGGGACAGCTTCTATTGTTATACAAAGCGCAGGTCCGATCGTGTGTGGAGTACGGCAACCACATATGGGCTGGTACTGCAAAATACCATCTAGCAGCTTTGGACTCAGTGGAGAGGCGTGCGAAGAGGCTAATTGGTGATCCAGATTTGGTTAAGACCAATCTACAAAGTCTGGAGCACAGGCGTAGGGTAGCCAGCCTTTCAGTATTCTATAGGATACGTTCTGGAGCACATTGCGTTGGAATTACATGACTTAATTCCGCCGACCATCACCGTTCCATCATCGGACAACCCGTCGCACGGCGAGTTTCCACCCTTACGTTGTTGACACTGCTACGATCCGGACGAAGCGTTCGCCTCGTCGTTTATACCGCGAACATCGAAGGACTGGAACAATTTGCCTGCAGTGGTTTTCGCGTGCAATTATAATTTAAGTGTCTTCAAGGCTAGAGTGAATAGGCTCATAATAAATTAGTGCGCTTTACCATCAACGATTGCATCACCGTTTTCCATCAGGCGGGATTGCATTAAAGAACTAGTTTATATCATTAAAAAAAATGAGCAATTTCCTGTTGACAGCAATGCGGACGAATTTTAGATGCCCTATGATTGTTCCGCTCCCTTTTTTAAATACTTATACCTACTCGTACGTGTTATTATTACAATGTTAAGGCTTTAAAGTTACGAGTATGTTAATATTAGGTATACTATTATAAAATAAGTAATGTGCAGACTTCAACAAGAAAAATAGATAGCGAGAAGAAAACAAACGATTGAAAACCTGCCGAGTTTATTGCCATTTCGAATGAACTTTCAAAGTTAACATTATTCGCTTCAGGTTCACGGCAAGACGTGAGAACACTTTGGCATCAGACTTTGAAATTACCAAGGCGAGTCATTGAGATGAAAGGGTCTCTGCTCACTATCACTATTAAGACGTCAAAGATCATCAAAACCCACATGGGATTAAATAATTAAATGGTGATATGTGGGTAGGTATACAGTCGAACAGGCTAGTGAACTTGCAACTTCTTAAACAATTTTGTGAGAGTGCTGAATAGTGTACAGGCGCTTTACTTTGTGTAAATTATTTCATCACCACTACTCTCAAGATGGTGAAGGAAAACATCGTGAGGAAACCGCTATCTCGTAGACCCAAAAATTCGAAGACATTTGAAACTACAAACCCGCACTGGGCTCGCGTGGTAGATTATGTGGTTACATAGCCCACTACCTCTCACAGAGAGGAGGCCTGAGTCCCAGCAGTGGGAACATTATAGGCTAATTATGCTACATGATGAAGCTGAATAGTCATTTTTTTGCATGGTTTTCTTCTCTTTTTCTTTTCGCTCTTGTTTTTTTTCTTCTCTTTTCTCTCTTCTCTGTTTTTCATTCTTTCTTTTTCATCTCTCTCTCTGTTTCCATAAGCTTAAAAAGGTATAAAGCACGCAATAAAATTGAATATAGACAGTGTAGTGGTGTGGTGGTGGTGGTTTGCCTATATTCCTTGTTTGATTGTGCTCGAGTACACATCTGCCATTCCCTTCGGGAAATACAGGTGTGATATTATTATGTTGTGATATACCACCTGAAGCTTGCCCCAGTCCAAACACCCTGTTTAAATATACTCAAACAAACACAAACGATTGTTGATGTAACATATCAATGATGCACGATCACATTGCACTCTAGTGTCGGTTTATTTATTCAACAACAGAACCACTGTTGTCCATAATAAACGAAGTCTGTTGATACCGCGATAATTATCGTTGTTAATTTATTAATTGATGTGTATGAATACAACTTCAATATATTAGTATAACTAGTAATAATGGCTGTACACTGTGCAAATAACTTGAGTATGTTAACACATACCTATGTGATACGTAACATTAAAAGTAACATACTTTGAAATGAACATCGGCTCCAAATATATGCAATGCAACATGACAACATATGTTAGGGTCGGCTTTCAGTCTAACCAATTGCAGCTGAATACCAGTATTTTACATGGCACGACTGCCTATCTGACCTCCACAACGCAGTTACTGGGTAATACAATACCCCTTGGTAAGACTGGTTGTCAGACTTTCGGGCTACTGACGACCCGTAACGACTGTCAAAGATCCACGAATGACAGCCGGGACAACGCTTAACGTGCTTTCCGAGGCACGGAGGGGTATGCGAAGATGGCCACCCATCCAAGGAACAACCGCGGCAAGCGTAGCTTAACCTGATCGGTCGACCCGTGCGGCTGTTATTACTTAGCCACAAGCCCCCTAAAAATAACACAACAACAAGGCGTATTTTAACGTGGGTTACCCACCATAGAGGTGTGCGATGTAATATTATTATCCTGTGCAGATGCCAAAACTGTTACTGTTGCATGATTAGGTACAGCAAGCAATTAATAACAGCTTATTCTGTAAGATAACATTTAAACAAATTAAACCACCTGTTTCTTCCACCGAGTTATACTTTGAGGTAAAATAAATTGGTGCAGGTGACATAATGAGGTTTTTTACAAGTTTACCGTACTGTCAGAACCATTCTAATGTCTAGACAGTATCTATTCCCATAAAGACAAACCAGTCAGCAATATTACTAGTTTTAATGACAACTTGTTTCTTCTTCTTATTATTTGTAACATAACCTTTTTCATTTCTTCAATAAAAGTATGGCACAAGTCAATATAAGTCACTTTCTACAAAAAGCTACATAGTATCTAGTTCTGAACAACGTCGCTGGGAAAACGGTTTCATTTATCGATGTCGCGATACAGCGGCTCAGTGAGTCGATGGCTTAATAGCAATTAGAGAGGGGCTCGTGGCTAAATAATAACAACCGCGTGAAGCTACGCTTGCCGCGGTCGGTCCGTAAATGGATGACCATACATGACCCCTCTGTGCCTAAGAAAGCAATTTAGCCGTTGGTCCCGGCTGTCATTCGTAGATCTTTGACAGTCGTTACGTACCCGTAACGACTGTCAAAGATCTACGAAAGACTGGTTGTCAGACTTTTGGGCTTCTGACTACCGTCAGAAGCCCAAAAGTCTGACAACCAGTCTTGCCAAGGGGTATCGTGTACCTAGTAACTGGGTTGTGAATGTCAGATAGTCCCTCTAAGTAAAATACTCATATTCAGCTGCATTCAGTTAGTCTGGAAGCCGACCCCAACATAGGAAGGAAAAGGGTAGGTAGATTGATACTGGTTGAACTTATATCTAAAAGCTTGTCGTTATACACTAGCTTCTGCCCGCAACTTCGTCCGCGTGAAATTTCTTGTTCCCCGACCCACCTCTTCGCATCACATATCCTGCCCGCACTATAACTTCGTTTCCGCTTAGCGTTCTTTCTGTCTTTTTTTCTTTTTGCTCGACTCCTAACCGTCATAGCGTGATGTTAAATAGCCTATAGCCTTCCTCATGAACTGAACTATCAAATGCAAAAGATTTTTTTAAAATCCGACTTGTAGTTCCAGAGATTACCCCCTATATACAAACAAACTTTTACCTCTTTATAATATAAGTATAGATAACCTTTTTCATTTCTCCAATAAAAGGACAAAACAAGTCAATATAAGTCTTTTTCCACACAAAGCTGCATAGTATCTAGTTCTGAACAACGTCGCTGGGAGAACGGTTTCATTTATCAAGGACGTCGCCATGCAGCGACTCAGTGAGTTGATGGCTCAATAGCATTCTTTTTCATGAATAGACTTCAGTTCCAGCACGGTGGAAGTGACTTGTCCTTAGGGTTTTACGGTTAGAACTGACTTATAAAACGTAAAGATTTTTTTGATGTAAATGTTAGTGAAGGAAGATGGTATGATTTAAAGAATGTTATGGTAAAATAAATCACTTAACTGACAAAAGAGGCGTTACAGTGTTTCTAATCACAAAATACATCAGCAATGTTGTTCCACTAAAACTACGTTATCATATTTTTCTAATGAAATAAAACAAAACACCATCGATTTCCTCATGTCAACGCATATTAAATACCTACAATCGGGTTGAAACTTTAAAAAAAAAATAGTTTGCTGCCAACGAGTGTACTTAATTGTTAATTATTTTATTTATTTAATTTAAACGGTTTAAAACCAATTACAAAAATTATAGGCACAGTTTCTATGTACATAATACAGTAAACACCTTAGAGTCTTTTTTGGCAACAAACTATATTATTCCAATGTTAAAATGCCTTTTAAAATCTGGTCCCGATTCACCCCTGTATCCCTATTCACCTCATTTTAACAAAGTTCATCAAAATCCATAGTCATAACGACAACAAAATTCTATTTCCAAAACTCAACAGAGCAGCCACCGTAGCCAAAATTACTGAACCGAAATGTACCTAATAACATATTATTATCACATAAAAAGCCATTGTAACAACCGAGGCGTGAACCGCTGACACTGCCTTCAGGAACCCAGTGAAAATGTAAACAAACATTTATTTTCTGACAAAACAATTCTTCAAACGCTCCAAGTAAGCAGGGCGGACTCGACGAATGTGAACCACTACGCTATCGCACAGGTGGGTGGCAGAAGCTTCAGTTGGTGTGAAATTAGATAATATTATCATTAACAATATAATATTTATTTTCGAGTAACATAATTGTCATACAATATAATTTGGGTTATAAATATATCCATTCTTCAGCTGAGGTGGAATAGCAACACCAATTCATTTAGCAATACCAGTGTTATGTTACCTGGATGAGGCTGGCACAGGAATGGGAGGCTTGGCACGTGAAAAGAGAGGCCAGTTCAGCAGTGGGTGAAGTCGGGGTATGGATGATGGATGATGAGTGTTATCGCTCAAATAGATTACAGTAGTCATTTCTTCGTCACTTTTTTAAGCCGATAATATGATTGTTTTTACTTTTCCTTGATCTCTGTAAGCCTTTGGCTATCCCAGTATCAAAGTCTCCATGACATCATTATGTAGGATTATAGACGATGTAAGTTTTGTACTTCATTAATCTTTACAAAGGTACTGCTTCAAGCTCCAATAGTCATGATTGGCAAATGAAACTGTCTGCTTTTGGGAAATGAATTCTAGTAATTTAAAACTATCAAAATCTAGTCGCAGTCTCATCTCGGCGCAAACAAATGTCAAAAACTTGTCAAATAACTTTTGACTCTTTAACATAACACAGAGAGGAGGCCTGTGTCCCAGTAGTGGGAAAATTACAGGCTGATTATGCTATGTTATGGTACAGATTACTGTTACAATGTTCACCTAGCAACAAAGTTCAACCTAAAAACTTGTATTACTGCCTCCTCTGTCTCATCGCGTGTCAAGCCATGTTTTTTCCCCAAGCACGGCAGTTCGGTTGATAAACGAGCTTTGATTTCACGTGTCACTACAGGGTGGAGTGACAGAAGAGATCGCGTCTTTACCCAAGACCGTATATTTTGTATTTAATATACTTTTTTTAGGGATTTCGCTGAGGAAAGTGTATTGATCAGCTGTTTGTCGTGTTTTAGCTAAGCGATATGACGGTGTTTTTTGAGATGGATGACTGAAACGTTGCGTTGGTGATTTTGGTTGAATGTCGTTAAAGAATATTTAGTAGATCTTGCTGTTAAGATACGGCAGGTTATAGTAGGTACTAAGCGTTTCATCTGGTATTATGCTGAGTTGAAACCCTTTTGTCACAAACATAATTGATGTTAGAGCAGGAGTGGCCAGTGGTAACGGCCCCGACTTACTAGTTGTAGGTCGTGGGTTCGAACCCAGACAGGCGCTTTACTTTGTGTAAATAATTTCATCACCACTGCTCTCAAAACGGTGAAGGAAAACATCGTGAGGAAACCGACATATCCAAGAACCAAAAATTCGGAGTCATGTGATATATACCAACCCACACTGGGCCCGCGTGGTGGATCAGAGCCCACCCTCTCTCACCGAGAGGAGGCCTGTGTCCCAGCAGTGGAAATATTATAGGCTGATTATATAACTTATGTCATAGTGTATTTTTTTTATTTCTTAACGACAACTTTGAAAGCTCTTCAGAATTATTATTGTTTCAAACGTCTGCAGCGCATTGGCATCACCCTGATTTTGTAGATTTCCATGACCAGTAGAAACTATACTTTCTACCAGGAGAGTCATAATATAGGCCTGTCATCATCTGCCTAGGCTATTCCCAACTATATAAAAATAAAGAGAGAGAGAGATCCATAATATAGGCCTGTATTAGTAAATAATTGAAACAAACAATTCATCATCTGCCTAGCCTTTTGCCAACTATGTTGGGGTCAGCTTCCAATGTAATCGGATGCAGCTGAATACCAATATTTTACATGAATCGACTGCCTATCTAACCTCCACAACCCAGTTACTGGGTTTTACGATACCCCTTGGTGAGACTGGTTGTCAGACTTTCGGGCTACTGACGACCTGTAACGACTGTCAAAGATCCACGAATGACAGCCGGGACCAACGGCTTAACGTGCTTTCCGAGGTACAGAGGAGTCTTGATATGTGAAGATGGTCACTCATCCACGAACCAACTGCGGCAAGCGTAGCTTAACCTGATCGATCGACTCGTGGGGCTGTTTTTACTTAGCCACAAGCCAGGCTTCAAAATAAAAAACTACGTTTAGCAAAATTTTCACCTGATAAAAACCAGCAAAGTTCCAAACACACATGCAAATACTAGTCAGTATGTAACAAGATAGTGTCGTTACCCAGTAAGTAAACACCAGAGTACCAGACCACGCGTAATTACGCATACAATGGCGACATTAAAGCCCAGACCAGCTCTTATTAAAAAAGAACAAAGCTTTTTCAGTTCCGAGATTGTGAGTCTGAGATACTTTTTTTATATTTTCTGCTTGCTTGTTAACTTGTAAGTGTTACTAGGTGTAGAGAAAAATAAATTGTGGTTTTATAATTTTTTTATCTTGTCTTAACATTTGAAAGTAGACAGAGTAAAGGTAGTCTGAGAGAGATTGACTAGTTCTTTGATCACACATTGTAAAACATTATAATTATTCATTTTGACATTTGCCTGTTTTAAAGTTATTGCTAAGCAAATTGACTACCAGCTTAAATTGTAACAACAAATAACAACTGTCATTTTGTGACAGTTTCATGAAATGGCTATAACACGCATATTAACGTAGGGCGAAAATATAATAAACAATCAATATTCCAGACTGTGATACCCTGAGTATTTCTCTCACCACTTTAACGCACAGTCTCGCAGTAAGGAAAACGTCAACTAAACTTCACGAGGAACGAAGCCTTTTCTATTTTTTCTACCCTATCTTGTTTCAAGTACAAAAATAAGGAACCCATGACAGTTATCTCAGTTACTACAAATCGAACTCATAAAATAATACTGTCTAAAGTAAACACAAGAACCACAATCAATAGTGAACATGAATCAGACACACACATACTCGTACCTATTCATTTACGCCACTTTGCAAAATAAGTGCACGAGCACCAATCACAAAAAGAACGTGAACTTAGAGAGAACACTAGAAGAAAGGTTAAAAAAAATAAAATTGCACCTAAACTTAATATTGCTAAAACATTGCTCTAAATACCAAGCAGTAAAATCATTTAATAGGTTGCCTATTGACTTAATATCATTGATTTACAAAGCTAGACTTATAGCATTCCTGTTGAGTAAATGTTTATTATTCTATATCTGAATTGGTGACAAACGATGGTAAATAGTTTTTATATTTAGTAATTTACCTTCTTGTACCTGTCATTTACTTACGACATTAAATATATTCAACACATTATTATTATTTTTTCATCTTAATAATCATTTGACATAATAATATTTACAATAATTTATGTAATAACTATTTGCAATCTATTGACACAATATTAATTTATCATTTATGTTATTGATTATTTTAGTGAAAACTGTTTGAAGTTCATAATTTATTATTTTTAGCTGTAATAAATGATTAATGTACTATATATTTCAAACACAACGCGAATTGTTACATGAAAAGATAAATAAATAAATTTACTTACTGTAATTTGAAAACTTTGTAAAAGCCAATTATTTTTAAAAGAGTACCCGTCGAGTTTCTTGCCGGCTCTCCATAGAAAACGACCAATTGGAACCGTGCACCTAGCTTCTGATGTTTCATAAGTGTGTATGTACGTTTATGTGATATAAAACATTTTGATTTTATAATGTCTATAATATAACTTTCTTCGTCGCCATAGCGGGCAGAAGTAGCCAAAAGATTGGTGCCATTATTTTTATATTTTGATTTACAGTTATTGCCGAAGTGGCCTACCTCTGCTCTGTGATGTGAATGCTAGGCCTTGGCCTGGCATTTGTGACTTTTGAATAGTTTGTTAGTATTTTGATGTTATGATAATAATTCATTTATTATTAGACACAATTCATTTATTTACTAATATTATATACGCGAAAGTTTGTGAGGATGGATGGATGGATGGATGTTTGTAACTCTTTCACGCAAAAACTACTGAACGGATTATGATGAAACTTTACAGTAATATAGCTTATACATCAGATTTTCATGTTATATTAGGATATATACTTATGTTGTACTAGGATACATAGGATATTTTTATCCCGATATTCCCACGGGATCGACACGTATGCGGGTGAAACCGCGGGGCGCTGCTAGTTTGACATAAACATAACAGGCAAAATGTGGTTGTACTATATAGGTACACCTCTGCCCAACCTTTTGGGCAAGCAAGCCGTGATGTTATGTTAGGTATTTATAACTTGAAAGCCAGACGTTAAATAGTAGGATGACAGTAATTTGGCCTCAATAGGCCAATTTGTAAAGCTTTGATTTTGTTTCGCAATGAATACAGAAGCAAATTTAATTCTACTATTAGTGTTCGTGAAATTCTTTTTTATATTCCAATGCTAACGTAGGATTTCTAGGCCACGGCCTCGCGGGATGAGAGCGGAATGATTGAAGTGGGGCCTTATTAGTGCAATTTTATGAAGAATCTTCTCTGCAAATAGCTCTGTAAATAGAAAAGATAATGATAACTTCGTCAATACTTTTAACAAGTCCGCTCTTATACTTATTAAAAGTTTGGACGAAGTAATAATTAGCGTTTCTATTTGATTCACCAACACACATAGAAGCCTTAAGACCAGCCGATCGATTTTGTAAAAATCTCACCGCGAAAAGTTAGGTGAAGTGAGCTTAGAGTGAGCTGTCAATAGTGTCAATCCCTTAGCATTAGTTGGAATGATAGCTCACGTTCACTCAGTTTCACGGTGAGATGGTTACAGAATCGCACTGCTGCTGTAAAGGGTGTGGAACGTGTGGTTGGTTATGTTACTGTTTAAATACACACAACAAACAAGGTAAAACATACAGGAAATATTAATTAAACAGGTTAATGTAACACCTCGCCTCGCGGTTAAGGTTATTTTGAAAATATTACTATTTTTAATCTGAAGAACACAGACAAAACGTACGATTTTACAGCGAAATACTTAGGCAATTTTGTTTCCGAAACGATAAGCATGGCGCGATCCACTTCCATGGTTTGTTACGGGACGCAAGATGGCCTTGAAAATGACGTCTGCGAAATAGGGATTGATGATCTACTGTCTCAAAATCACGAACTTTTTGTTGCTTTGCTTTAGATCAAAACATTATTAATAATGTTGTATGTGTCGTGGCCCAACTGCTGCCAGCTATCGTCTCGCTATCGTCGAGGCCACGGCCTACCCGATGTTCGGCTGATTTATAAGTATCAAATACATTGCTTAGAAAAAATCAACCGCCGTCTCTCCGTCCCGGTCGCCGAGGCACGCCGCGACGCGACGCCCCAATTCATGCCCGCCCAGATCCTTGCTCGAGCCAGCCCGTGCCGCTGAGCCTGTAGCTTTAAATTCGTCCCAAATTAATCCAAACCCAGCCTGTCCCTTGCTGCCCTCCCTCAGGGACGCCTTAAGCCGAGGTCTGTACCCCACAGGGGGTGCTCTTAGCGTATAGTCGCTTAGTTTATAAGTTTTTTAAGCCCTGGTTAGCCTTAAATTATTGACACACCCACAGGCAAGCCTAGTTAAGCAGCAGACAATCTTCTAAGTTGACTTGAGAGGTGCCATATAAAAAAATACATTGCTTAGAATGATTTTTCTCGGCAGTTGATGATATGGATACCAAGTAATTTCCCATTTCATCATTTTAGTTTTTTTTTTCACCTATCTACGAGTATGTCGTGGCCCAACCGCTATCGGCGAAGCCACGGCCTGTCCGATGTTCGGCTGATGATTGCGCAATTCGCCGCCGGTTATTATTGCCATTGTTCGGAAATTTAACGTTTTCGTTTATTTTTTTATTGGCGTCGTTTGTCATAGTTGTAGTTTAGTGGAAACAATGGCAGGCATGTATCAAAAGTTGAGAGAAAGAAAATATTTTATTTGTCTGTCTGTTATTGGTAAATGGCTTGGAAAATATGAAGACTCGTTTTTGAAGTACTCAGACTGATTGACTATGTCAAGTTACAGACATCGTTTAAGTCTTGTCATACAGGCTGAATTTTTCAAGTTGGCGTGGGTGGCCAAATCGGAAACTATGAGGAATAGCAGTGCTCAATGGTGTCTCGGGCTCGTTTTTGATGAACCTCTGAAAATTTTGTTTTTGAGGAATCCCGAAAGTCTGTCAGACTTTCGGGATTCTGACGAGCCGTAACGACTGTCAAAGATCTAAAGATGACAGTCGAAAGCAACAGTTTAACGTGCCTTCCGAAGCTTTGAGGCATTCTTTGAGCCTTGAGCTTTGAGCTGCATCCGGTAAGAATGGAAGCCGAAAGGCTAGGCGACTTCTTCTTCTTAGCGTGTCGATTTCAAATATATAGTTTTTTTCTTAAAATTGTTTTGCCCAAAATTCAGCAACGCGGGTAGCATTTGCCGACGCAACCAAGGTACTCACGTAAAGGTGACTGACCTAACATGTAATGTAAATAGGTACGCTATGAATCTACCTAATCAATACGTTTGATAATTAATTAGTTTGATTTATAAATAATCATGAACCGAGTTTAAACATATTTGTATTGTCATTCGCAGATCAAATTCATTTTATTATTTATTCGATGAAACTGATCAAATAATCAACCAATCTATTATTTACCGTTGTCTCTGTATTATTTACGCGCATAGCTTAGTATTCATGACTAGTTTTAAACATCAATGAAATTCTAAAACCACCATGAGTGGATTGTTATGCTCAATATTATGTACATTAACATAACACCACTCCTGTAATCCCCGAAGGGTTAGGCAGAGGTGTGCCTATAGTACACCAAAATTTCGCCAGTTATGTTTAAGTCCCATGTAATAAGGGGCGAGCCTATTGCCATCAACCGGGCATAAATCGAGCCTCCGAGCTGCTACTGAGAAATTCCAAGGAGGCTAAACCGATAACATTTTGCTCGACCTGAGAATTGAATCCAGAACCAACGAGGCGACTGTAAAATAGATAATTTAAATGGGAATAGTACATGCTACAGTAGGTACATAGTTTTAATAGGCATTACCTAACCCTATCCAATTTTATATCGTAGACACACGATGGTTGTTTCCATCATTATAAACTGTATTTAACCATCCTAGCTGAACGTGAAGCTCCAATTGACCACTTAAAGATGAACAGTTAGTACGCTTTGTAGATGCATCAGCAATCACAGTGTCGTATTACAAGCAGGCAAGAGGGTGCAACAATATCTGTACGAGTCAGTAAAGGCTCCCTCAGACAGACGCGATGCGACAGTGCGACGCGACTCTAGCAGAACAGTTCTAAGAAGTTTTCACATAAACTGTTCTACATACTATGGTCGCGTTGCGCTTGTCTGTGGGGCCCGCGTTGCTCCATATAAAAAATTGGGACTCAGCTGCATCCAGTTAGACTGACCCCAACATAGTTGGGAAAACGCGAGGCAGATGAGATGATGTACAAAATGAAAATGAAGGAGGATTTTGATAATGCGTTACGTTACGGCGGCTCCAGTCTGCGCTAGCCTTCACGTCACCTTTTACTGCACCCACGAAGGTAAGGGAATCCTATTCAAAACATTCTTAATGCAAACACCGTCAAATAAAACAAGAACCTCCCCTTCCAAAGCTCAAGTTTACTTAGACGAAGTTTAAATCAAAGTTCTATACAAATGCCAACACACTATGCTAATAAAAGCGCCGCTATTGAATTACTTAAACACAGTTCAAAGACTAGAAACCACTGCTTCAAACAAGGCCGGTACATATTTGCTTAGACCTTTTCTTTCGCAGTAATTAAATACTGGGTGTAGGCGTGTAATGGTGGGTTCAGAAGTCTCCCTGATTATAATTCTAGTATTGAAAATGGTATTATGATTTAAAAACTTATTTTTAGGTCTCAGAACAAAGTCTGTAGCCTTGGATAAATAGTTTTAGACTTTAAGCGATAATAATATATACCTACTCGTGGAAGGAAAGCATCAGTAAACTTAGAAATAATAAGAAAGGAAATACGTTTATTTGCAGTAAAAATGACGCAAAGAAAGCACACAAAAAAAAACAAGTTGGGCGAAATTATGCGTCACATCCACGCAAAACGGCTATCGATTAACATAATGCTGCGACCCTATGCGATACAGAGCCCCAGCGCTGATAGAACTTCTTGTAGTTGCGTCTATAGATGGCGGTACATCATAGTAATACTGGCGTGCTTCTTTTTATGCTACGGCTACATTGTTGCGATAACGCGAACTACACTTCGCGCGCTATCTGATGTACAGTGAAACGTCGAGCGGTGTGCGAGAGAGAGCGCGCGAAGTGTAGTTACAATGTAGCCATAGCATTATAAGTTATTTGCTATAATGTATTTATAGTTGGTGAGCCAATGAAATAACTTGACCATTACATAAAACATTACGTTTCATAACCTATTTCAACTTTCAGTATCAAACGCAAATCCATACTGAATTCGAATATTGGAGAGAAAACAGCAAGTCAGTAATCGTTATCATCCCCCACTCCAGCCAGACAGCCATTACTATTCATGAGCATATTACCCTCAACAAGTGGCCACTAAACCAAAGATCCATACGCAAACACACAGTTCTAATCGTAAACCGCGAATCACAATCACAACGAGGCTTCAACTGTCTCAATGACTCGAAAAGCACACTAAACATGACGTTAGTTTAAAGCCTGCCTCATAATCCTACTTTCTACTATTCTACTAATCCTACTATATCCTATCCTACTTTCCTACTAAACCTACCTACTATATATATATTATATATAATATTATAAATGCGAAAGTTTGTATGGATGGATGGATGGATGGATGTTTGTTACTGTTTCACGCCAAAACTACTGAACGGATTTGGATGAAATTTGGCACACAGATAATTTATAACTAGGATTAATACATTTTTATCCCGATATTCCCACGGGATCAAAAGTTATGCGGGTGAAACCGCGGGGCGCAGCTAGTAATCAGCATTTAACGTTCCCGCTGCTGCGACATAGGCCTTCTCTCTGTGAGAGGGAGTGGGCTGAAACCTACCACGCGGACCCAGTGCGGGTTGGTAGATGTTACGTGTCTTTGAATGTATGATTCTAGGACATGCCAGTTTCCTCACGTTTTCCTTCACCGTTTTGGGAGTAGTGGTGATGAAATAATAAACACAAAGTAAAACGCCTGTCTGGGTTCGAACCTACGACCAAAGAACCTACCTGTAAGTCGCGACCGTTGCGCGCACTAAACATCCCGACAGTCTAAAGCCTGCCTAATACTTTACAATGCGAGGTGCAGTCACAAAGCGATCCGTAAATTATTACATACAATACGCGCTATGCACTCGCACCGTCTGAAATAGCTCTAAATTTCAGCCCGACACAGCCGTAAAACATCGGCTATCTTGTGCGGTGTGAACCCGGCGAAGCGCTCCGAATATTTTATTACCGTACGTTTGAATTTTTGAAAATAACTTTCATAAATTCATAAAGGTTTCAATTTTTCGGTTGAGTGATGATTTTTTTTTTTTTTTAGTTTGGTGGTGAATCAGTTATGAACCCTTTACTACAAACAAGGGTTGGGTCTTTTCATCAGGAATTTCTCTGTAGCTGCCCGGAGTCTGAATTTATGCCCGGTTGATGGTAATAGGTTCGCCCCTATGAAATGGGATTTAGACATACCTGGCAAAATCTTGGTGTACTATACTGTACTTCTGGGATTACAGGCGAGATGTTATTTTATGTTAATAATATAAAAAACAAGGAATGAAATACGTAGTGAGTGTGTTAAAGCCTGGCA
Source organism: Apamea monoglypha (assembly GCA_911387795.2). Classification (NCBI taxonomy): domain Eukaryota; kingdom Metazoa; phylum Arthropoda; class Insecta; order Lepidoptera; family Noctuidae; genus Apamea; species Apamea monoglypha. Next base: position 1,972,757 of record OU426923.1, on the reverse strand, counting down.
TGTACCGCAGGTCACTCGTGTGTGGTAACTAAACCAGTTTAAACTGGCCTCTTATTCTATTGAAAATCCATACTACGCTAGGCCAGCTCAATGTCTGTTAGCTCAATGTTCTAACTGAACAGATAGCTGTGCTGCTGGGGAGTTTTGTTGCGCCACTTCTTCTTCCTAGCGAAATCACTAGGAAGTGGTGAAGGGCCGACTGTCTTTTGTAATTTTGACGTTCGAAAAGTGATTCTCAGCCTCATTTGAATAAAGGACTTTTGATTTGATTTGTCTAAGTGGCACCACCGACCCGCGGCCTACAATACCAATGCTTATTTGTTGTTGATTGTCACTCAATAATGCGCGTTCGCAAAAATGAACTTGTCCTATAATGGTCATGGGATATAACTGGTGAAATGTGGGTGTTACAGGGTGGCTGAGATATCGACGCGCAGCCCTGTTAGCATGGATACGATAAATACGCTAGGGGGTCTAGAACCATGTGCTGAATTCTTGTTTACAGTTTGCGCGTCGATATCCCTGCTACCCTGTACCTATACAGGGTGGCAGGCAGTCAGTGGTGTACCTACACCACTGCCTAACCCTCGGGAAAAACAGACATGAATGGATGTATGTTATGTTAATAAACACATATAACATCACACCTGCAATCCTCCAAGGCTTTAGGCAGAGTCTACCTATTAATACTACATCTTAATTTTATAAAAAAAGAATAAAACGAATTAATTATTCAATACGGTATTACCACTTCACTGAAATATTTCGAACGGTTTTCAGACCAAAGAGTTCCGAATTCATTATACTTTCCGAACAGTTAATGATTCCGACAGTAAATTAAATCATACATCGCCGCCCTTAAATTATTAATACGAGTAACTCCACTAGCTGAGGCTACAATGAATAGTCATTATTCATTGAAAGCTTCTTTATTATTGACAACATCAGAAATCCTTGTCTGTTCAATATTATGTTCATCATTTGTCGAAGCTCACTGCAGAATATCCTGTTCAAGTTTCATTGAAAAATAACGAGTGACTAGTTCCTTTTGCTCTATCGACAATCGCAAACAGATTGTTTTAAAAATGTATCGGGAAAAGAAAATCGTAAAGATCTTTCAAAATAGCCTCAGTCAATCAATCAACTCAACTTATCGCAGTGTACTGCTAAAAAACCTCTCCCAGTCTAGACAACAACAGCCTGTCTTCCGCTTTCCGAATCCGGTCTGTTCCAGCTACCGTTTTTAGGTCATCGGTCCACTCCAGTACTCGTCTGCTCCGCCGGCGGTCCTTCGACAAATATGGCCAGCCCATTGCCTTCAGAATGCTTACTCTGCAAGGTATGTGGGCCTCACATAGCCTCAGTACCGGCAAAAAAACCAACCAAGTTGTAATAAGTAAGTATGCTATATTTAAATAATCATGTGCCAAATTTAACGCAATAGCCCCAGATATTAAAATTGTTGGAAAAAGCTCTCTTCGTCTCCTTGGGTCTCCAATCTTTGAAAATTCGTTTTCCGAATTTATTGAGGAAAAAATACAAAATTTCAACGACGTTTCGGAAAGATTGTTCCAAATTAATATGCATTCGGCCATCACCTTAATTCGTTACTGCTGTTTCGGCCCTAAATTAACTTATTTTCTTCGCGCCCATTTATAGAATCATACTCACCTTTTAGACAAAATGGACCAAATTATCCAATCAATATACCTACAATCAATTATCAATTATACATTAACTTCGATTTTAAATGTGGCCATGGATGACCGAGCTTGGGCACAAGCTACTCTTTCTATTCGTATGGGAGGCCTCGGCGTCCGCAAAATTTCTAGTATTAGTTTACCGGCTTTCATATCCTCGGTCCACCTTATTGATAATTATATTTTCGAGCCGTTTGGGGTTGAAACCCTCGGGCCGTGAGGTGCGCATGGTCTTTTTATCGAAATGATTGGTTGACACTTCCCATGACCCAAGGCCTGGCTTTTACCTAGGCCAGAGGCTAAGCGTTGCCATACAACGTGGCAATGCCGCCAGTGTCTTGGGTACATTACCAGTCGACAGCGATACGGATGAACTTTTCAACGCCATATTTTAGTTTGTAAATAGTTTTAGTTAATTTAGGATATAATTTTGTTAATACGTAATAGTTCCTCATCTCCAGAAAAAGTGGCTAACACAGTGATATCGCCGTTTCCTTTAAACAAAATAAAGTAATAATGACAAATAGTTCGTCCTCTGGAAGTGCACCATTAGTCATCTTTTATGACACTCATGGGAAGTAGAGGGATGGCGTTGTCTCCATCAGAAGCTTCGTGGAATTCACACTATGGTTGTGTAGAGGATAAAAATATTGTTTTTCTTGAGTAGTCTTCTTTGCTTCCTATCATCCCGCCACAAAAGTAATAACGAACTTTGAACACTACAATGAGTGTTTAGATTTCAAACTATCAATTTGAACTCCTCGCGATTTGGAAATCACCGTACATATATCTCTGCGGGGTAGTTGCGTAACACACTAACAGTAACAATAGGTTTCATTTTGACAGTTCAACGACATACATTGCGTTATTTACGTTGTTGAGCAGACACATTTTTCGAACATATGAAGCAATGAAATATGAACATATGAACAAATCCTTCAGATTGAGATTGATAGTGTGTTACGCAATTACCCCGCAGATACTATGTACGGTGATTTCAAAATGAAGTAGGTAGGTCTTTTCATAATGAAGATTTTTACTAGACTGCGAACTGGAGTACTTGTGTGGCGAAAAACATACAGTAGTAGCTTAACTGTTACTATACTATACAATTATCATAATTACAACACTGTTACCAGTATTAAAAGAACTTCAATGTGGCTTAACGCCTGGGCAGTCTTCACCAACTAACTTTTCAGTAAGATAAGACCAAAGTATTCCCGTGTAGTTTGCGTAAATAGATAACAAGACCAGAATATAACATTTTAAACTCCCAAAAACTTGCAACACGAGAACATGCAGCACATAATACCTGCGATAAACAAGTCCAAATTCCCTATAGACTAGTCCACACTTTGCCCGCCAGGGAGCGCTAGTTCTCCGTGCAGTTTCGCCGCCACAAATGTACCGCGAAATTGTACGAAACTACCGTTTGAACAATGGACATTATAGTAGTTTAGCTAACGACTAAATCCCACTTAAATAATGCTTCAAATATTTTATAGAAGCGTCTGAATTTAAGGATTTTATTGTAGCTATTGTGTTTTAGATAGCGTTTGTTTTGGTTTGTGCTTATTTGTTATAGTAATGTAGAAATAGTAGTCTAGACAGGGTTTTGATGAGGTTTTCTGTGATTATTCTGTTGAAGCTAAGTCTTTTGAATTTCTATTTATCTGAGACCAAATTAGAAACCACATGCGACTAAAAAACAGCATATCTTTCTTGAAATGAAAAACCAGCGAGGTGATTACATAACACAGTATCAGTAGGAATGTCGTTCATTTTGAGAGTTCAACCACATTCATTGCGTTATTTACGTTGCTGAGCAGACGAATTTTTCGAAGATATGAAGCAATGGATTAGCAATATCCTTCAAAATGATTCAAATAGAAGTTGATAGTGTTTTATACATATGCGTTCGTATTGATTATGTTAATTTCTATGCTGCTTCCTCGTCATCAATGATAGCAATAGTCTTATCTAAGGAGAAATGGTAAAATTATTCATGTACCATAACCTACAACCATTCCCCTATATAAAACACCATATCGTCAACAAGTCCCCATTCCTAATTCAAATTCAACGACAACTCGTTCCCGCGTCTTTACCTACAGATTTACTGAAGCTTACGTGAGTCACTTACCCAGTCTTCTACGATAAGGAATCCGGATGAAAAGTGAGCTAAGGCTACATGACGAATGTACACCTCTTCACGAACGAAAATGACTGTAGTTTATCACCCGAGTTGTTTTATTTGTATGACATACGGAACATATTGCCTAACGTTCGTGTTCGATCGTGTTCGCACGAAATCGGATGAAAAATGGCAGCCGTTGCGCTGAGGTAGCATTTGGCGTAAATGGGGCGTTTGAATACTTTTTTTTGGCGTGAGGTGAATTGTGTGTATGAGTGTATTGCTTACAGTATTGCGTTGTGGAGGAAATTGTATGCGGCTTTTTCCTGGAAGTCGTTGATGTTCGTAGGCGATGACTTGGCAATATGTTGTATTTTCTTCTCTATCATTGTTGCGTTTAGCGACAAAACATAGTTCAACTTTGCCCATAAAGCTGTGAAATCCACTGGAATAGTTTTAGAAAATACTCACAGCATAAAAATAACGCATTTTGTTAACATATCGACAGCAAAATGCATTAATACGAGCCTAAGGCGCATACTTTCTTACGGACATTTTAAAGTAAAAAGCCTGACTACCATACAAAGAAAAAAACAGCTAATGGAACAGTCTATACATTTTTCTTTTACATTCTAAGCATAATTCGATATAACTACAGCATTTTCTAGATGCTTCGTACATTATGAATGATAATGTACGACGCAGACTGGAAGAGGCATCAATTTTTCACTATATATATTTTAAATTCTCTGTCGACTCGAATACCGACTCTTTGCCATGCAGATGCCTTACGTAAGACTATCGACTACGCTGAAATTTCATTGCATTTTTAATGTGGAAATTGATGCCACTTTTAGTAGTAGGTAAGTAGGCATTTTATTTATATGCCTTTGTTCACCGTTCCAAGTCCTATTATAAAAAACGTCGAACTGTAAGAAAATTACTACCCTTGGATAATGCCCGGATTATTACGGTGTATGAAGAATCGTGACAAACTGCACCAAAAAGCAAAAAAGAATCCTAACAACGGAAACATAATAATAACCTATAGAAGATACAGTTTTTGCACCGAACTTTTAAAAAAAGATAAAAATGGGACAAATTGGAACTTCAGACTGCGGATAAAACTAAGAACAAAATATTATGGAACACAATAAAAGACATTACCCACACACAAAAATCTAAAAACGAGGCCAGACAGCTAATTAATACCTTGGATCCTATTTCTGCCACTAATGAAATCAATGAATTTTTTATTAACATCGGCTAAAATATCGCTGATCGCTGTAGTTCTGGTAACAATATCCATTCACCACCGCTCAATCTTCGCCCCACTCGATGGTTTTTTTCCCCACAGAGCTGAAAGAGATTGAAAGTATCAGTCATAATCTGAAGTCTGATTGCGCTGTTGGCTATGACAACATCTCTACTGGCATTGTGAAGAAATACAGACGGATTCTCGTGTCTCCGATCGTTTTTATCTGCAACCTTGCCATTGACTCCGGCAAATTCCCAAACACCTGGAAAATAGCAGAGATCCACCCCATCTTCAAAGGTGGCGACGGAGCCTGTGTCAACAACTATAGACCAATTTCCATTATGCCAGCCACATCTAAGGTATTGGAGAGGATCATGAAGAAGCGCTTGGTCGATTACCTGGAAAACAACTGACTGCTATCACCTTCTCAATACGGTTTCCGATCTGGCTTGTCAACCAGCGACGCCATTCACGGTTTAACTAAGTTTGTTTCTGAAAAACTCGACAAAAACAGAAAGGTTATAGTAATCTTTATGGACCTTGCCAAGGCCTTTGACACAGTCTCCATCCCTCTGTTGGTGAGGAAACTGGAGAACATTGGTGTAAGGGCTGCACAACTCAAGCCTTTTTCCGACTACCTCACCAACCGATTCCAGAGAGTTAAAGTGAACGAGTGGACTAATAGTGATCTTCCTGTCGTGCACGGTGTCCCACAGGGCAGTATCCTCGGTCCCCCTTTATTTTTGACGTTCATCAACGACCTCTGTGAGCTCAAGATGCCCAGCGGAAGAATCATAACTTTCGCTGATGACACAGCGCTTTTGTTTGAAGCCGACACCTGGCCCGAGGCTTACAGGTGTGCACAGATGGGGTTGAACTTGATGTTGTCATGGCTAGCTAATAATAGACTCGCTCTCAATGTAGATAAGACAAAGTATATTTCTTTCTACATAAAAAAACCAACTTATCTACTCCTCAATCTCATAATTACCGCTCATTCATCCTCGTGCTTTTTGTCTCATAATACTCATTGTTTATGTCCCCACGTTCATAAAACAGATTCAATAAAGTACTTGGGCGTCATGCTAGATAGTACACTAAGTTTTCACTCGCACATAGATGCTCTTTCCACTCGAATCCGTAAGCTAATATTTGTATTTAAAAATCTTCGTCATGTTGCGGACACTGACTTATTGCGATCAGTCTATTTTGCATTATGCCAATCGCTAATCTCGTGTACGACAAAAACATCAATGCTCCGGATCGAACGTACACAAAGGGCCGTTCTAAAGGTTACCAATTTCCTGCCTTTCTTATTTCCCACCAGAGAACTTTATGAGCGAACCGGACTGTTAACTGTACGTCAACTTTTCATTCTAAATACGATCTTGCGCAAACACTCTCTTCTTACCTATAATCCTACTCTATTTGAAGGTAAGCGACGTAAACACGCAGTTTTTCCCACAACTCGGTTCGATACTGCTTTCTCCCGTCGACATTTCGGGTTTCTTGGAAACTATTTGTATAACAAAATTAACGGAATTTTGTCTATATGCCCTACCAAAACAGCATTGCAAAAAAACACTGTCAGCCTGGTTAGTACCCTTATGGACGCCAGTCTCTCACAAAGGATTATATTCTATGCATTTTTGTCAAAACGATATATTTCTTGTCCCTCTTTATAGCTATGTGAACCTTTGTGAGGAGAGAAGAAAATAAATATTATTATGATTATTTTTTATTGAAAGAAAGAAGTTACCGGTTTTTTGGTGGGTATCTATTAGAAAATTCAATAATTTTAACTAAAGTGCGGCCGACAAGTACTTTTAGCGTAAATGCATTTAGTGATTTGTGGTGCAAACAAGCTTTAATAATGAAGACAACTAAATCTATTGGACGTTGGTACTGATGGGACATAATTCCTTGCTTATAAAGGTAAATTAGCTAACCACGACAACCTTTTTATTACTTAATAATAAGCTCCCATTGGAACTTATTCCAAGGCTTGAAGTCACCCAAAGGGCAATGGCTCTCCATTGCCCTTTGGGTGACGCAGGGAAACACCAAGCATAACCCTCTGGCTATGCTTGGAGTTTCCCTGCGTGATCGAATCAGAAATTAAGAGATCCGCAGGAGGACCAAGATAACCGACATAGCCCGAAAAATTGCCAAACTTAAGTGGCAGTGGGCAGGGCACATTGCTCGCAGAACCGATGGCCGATGGGGTTGAAAGGTTCTGAAGTGGCGACCGCGTACCGGAAGGCATAGCCTCCCACAAGGTGGACCGACAAACATGTTAAAGCCGCAGGAACCCGTTGGCTGCGACAAGCACAAAACCGGTCGAAGTGGAGGTGCTTGGAGGAGGCCTATGGCCAGCAGTGGGCGTCTTTCAGCTGAAATGATGATGATAACTGAATGATAATTTTCGACTACAGTCCATTCACAGTTATGTTATCTCCGATTCTAATAAGATTGCTATTAGGTTGCTGCTGTCAGACGTAAAATAGCTGTGAACAGACTGTACTATCAATATTTATTCACAAAGTCACTCTATATGCTAGGTTATGGAACCAGCAGTTACTCGGTGCGTGCGTAAACGGAAAACGACGAACATTCTTCAGCACATTCTGTGGCACAAAATAAAAATAACAAATAGGTAAATAAATAAACGAAAAATGGCATGCTTAAACTAAACAACGTCAGTTACTCATCCCCATCGCGACAGGTTGCGTTACCTATCACCATTTTAACAAAGTCACGCATGACATCATTTATTACGAGCGTGTCATTTTCTTGACGAAATTTCTTTTCTGTAAACGCTTTACTATTTGATTCTTTATTGTGGTATTTTTATGTGATTGATTGACGACAATTTGGTCATAAAAATATATAATTTTTGCTGTAGATACAATACAAATCAAACACGCAATACAATTTCATATCTACAGAACCATTCTTTGGAGGTTAATAAAAACAAAGCTTATGTTTATGTATGTTCATCATCATCTGCCTAGCCTTTTCCCAACTATGTTGGGGTCAGCTTCCAGTCTAGCCGGACTCAGCTGAATACTAGTATTTTACATGGAGCGACTGCTTATCTGACCTCTATAACCCAGTTAATGGGTAATACGATACACCTTGGTAAAACTGGTTGTCAAACTTTCGGGCTTCTGAAGACCCGTAACGACCGTCAAAGATGCTGACATGATGATGACAGCCGGGAACAACGGCTTAACGTGCTTTCACGAACAACTTTTTCAACTTTAAATTTTAAAGGCACGGTATAAAGATGGTCACCCATCCATGGAGCAACAGCGGCAAGCGTTGCTTAACCTGATCGATCCACCCGTGCGGCTGTTATAACTTAGCCATAAGCCCCTCTTCCTTACGTTTATGTATGTGTGTATGTAAAAAAACAAATGAAACAAAAACATACTTCACAATACATACACCTACCATATTCTCGTCTCCTCACAAGAACAATTGGGATTAACCCTCAGGAGGCCAACCTGTCACGATAATCCGTCATCAATTGCATCAAGCAAATGTTACGCAAAAAGATCTGATAAACTATAAATGGATTTGTTACTTAATTTTTTTTTTATATGCAATCATAATTTTTACAGAATATTAATGTTATACCAATACCATATTTGGTATACAGCAACGAACAGTAACTCTTTACTCTCGCCACTCTAACTATCTAACTGCAGCCGTCAGTACTTGTCGACGACCACCGTCGACGCGTCGGCGGCTGCAGTTGACACTGCCGTCGACGCGTGCCAATCGTGTGTATGCACACTTACACAGGTACATCTCAAAAGAAAAGAAGTAAATAAAATTTTACTTTTACGTCTTGAATAATATCCTAAAAGTTTCATCACAACTCTATTTATAACGTGACGGGCACCCAAGATTTATTATCATGTAGATAAAATATTAGCATGAAAAACAACTAAATAAAAGCCAGTGAGTACAAACACAGACAAAAGAATGATATTTTCGAACAAACCTCATGTTTTCAAACAAGAGTTCTCGTATTAATTTTCCGGCTGAGCTAGCTACAGTTTTTAAAAATACAGTCTTGTGAAACAGCACGGTTTGAAGGGTAAACCACTGTTACCACGTACGTTGTTAGCCCATTCTTGGAACTTATTTCGAACAATTTATAGTTCTTTAGGGTTCGATTCCCAGGTCGGACATAGCGTTATTGTGTTTTTCCATTAGGAATTTCATAGCAACAGCCAGAGTTTGAAAGTTGGCGGTGCGGTACCCCCGTGCCTCCGAAAGCACGGTAAGCCGTTAGCTCTGCGGCTGATCTCTCTCAGGTTGTGTGGAATTGCCGCCCCATCAGACTTTGCGAGTAACGGAAGAAGTGCACCTGTGTCTGCTAAAACACTTGTGCACTATAATATATCCCGCCCCAAAGGCTGGTCTCCGCTGAGATTGGTTTCCAGGGCCGAAATTCTGTCTGGAGAACTATTATTAGAAAGCATATTCTATATTGTGTATTAGATTTGAGTGATTTGATTATTTGAATACTTAAGCCCGAAATACGGTTAATTTTACTGAATATTTGTCGATGATTTTTCAATCACTATTTAATAATGTTATTCAAACATAAAACATTAATTGTTGGAAAAAGTGTGAGACAAAAAACTTAAACCTCTTAAATACAGATTAACGTTTTATTTCCCTTTAGTGAATTAGAGATCAGAGTTACGTGAGAATTTAACATGAAGAGGGTTTGTTAACACTCTCATCAAATACTTTTGGAACACACATAATGCGTAGAGCTCGTCGCTTCATCGCTTTTTTGGCTCGAACCCGGAGAGTTACACTCAAGAAGCTGTTTCCTTATTGTGAATTAACATATACATAACATCGCGCCTATATTCCGCAAAGGATTAAGCAGAGGTGTACCCACAGTACGTCCACATTTCGCCAGTTAAGTTTAAGTGTCATGTAATAATTTACCAACTTCCTAATTTTCTTTCTTTTTTTTCTTTCTTCTAAATTAATAATCAATGTTAAAACAGACCACTTACAGTCCAAAAGTTCCACCAGAATTATCCTCTTCCACCAATACATTACAACCGTAAATACAGACAAATTTAAGCAGTAGGTACTTGTTTGAAAGGCACATAGAAGATACTCGAGCTGAGTCGGTGAGCGAAGTGACTTTACTGAAGGAATTCAGCTGCAAAAAGTACCACGACTTACCTATTGAGTCGAAGATGTTCAAATGTACTTAGAAATGGGAACGACGCATTCGAATAAGACTTGGTTCTGTAATGGTATTGCATGAGTTAATCAGTTGAGTAAATGGTCGCTAAAGAGGCATTTGCATGTAAAGATTCGGTTGTTCCAATAAAACGGCTTTCTGTAGGTTTATGCTTTTTTTTTTTTATATGGAGGCAAAAACCCTGCCCAAAACAAAATGCAAGCCACAATTTGTTTCTAATAATCCAAATGGCATTTCTACGGATCGTATTTTTTTTTGGTCCTTGCGACCGATTTTCGTTCGATTCCCAGGTCGGACAATGTGTTATTGGGGAATCAGGATTTTCTTAGTAGCAGCTCGGAGTCTGGATTTGTGCTCGGTTGATGGTAATAGACTCGCCCTCTATTACATGGGACTTGAACAAAACTGGCGAAATGTGGGTGTGGGTGTACTATAGGTATACCTCTGCGTAACTCTTCAGAGATAACAGGCGTGATGTTATGTATTTGTTAACAGATTTCGTGCAGTATTCACATAAAATATTTATTCAGTTCACATCACATAAAAAAGATATCCACAATTACCAGAACAGCCAACATAAAGTTACCACGAACGAAAAAAAAACAGTCGCAAATCAAGACTTTTTTTGCCAATCCAAACCCACTATTTACAAGAATCCGTATCTTAAACGCTGCCAACCTGCACAGCAACTAAATAAACGTCGACCCTGCCAAGAATGCGAACTATCCAACTTGCCATTCGAAGTGTATCTTTAAAAAAGCAATCTTTGGCCGTCGGAGCCGATCGACCGACAAATTGTTCTAGGTCCCCAGCTCTACAATAAGTAAAAGTCTTAACAACCCGCCTGTTCCAACGGATCGCTGCAGGAATTGCAATCGGTGTCTTGATTAGACGCGTAATGAAAATTGGTGGTAGTCTATGTTTCCAATTGATGTTATTTCAAGTTAAATAAATATATACTTGATTTTAGTGGTGATTAAGTAGGTTTCAGAGTGACTAGCACTATTGAAAAAGTTATAAAAATGTTTGAAGTTGTGGCGTAAACTGAACTTTATTGTGTAGAAATTAAAGTTATTTTTCCGAAAACTCAGATTTGTTTACATATTTGGCAACAAAATCGCGAATGCAGATTAGATATATAGTGGTATGAGGAACAGAAGGTAAAGTTCACTCATCCTCCATAGAAAAGGGAGGATCCTCCGACCAGACGAGTTTTGTGTCTAGCGGGCAACTGCCCACCGACTGATGTCGGGAAGTTTGTATAAATGCTAAATGCGCGGTAAACTCTGCTTGCGAGATGCAGGATTTGCGTAACGTCAGTATGACGCGTTATTCGCATGTGGCGTTGTAGATACCGCTACAGGTAGTAACGGTTTATAGTGATATCTTATTTGTTATTCATTCAAACAACTGTTGCAAGATACATACATTCACTCACACCCTTTTCTCGTGGGGGTAAGGAGAAACAGAACGCTACTTGCTACGATCCTTACATACATTCCGTCCTTTTGCCTAGTTTACGATGATTAGATGGTTTAGTCATGTTGAGAGGATGAATGACAACTAACAAAAGGTATTTACAAGGCAGATGTCAGTGAAAACGCCGGGGGACATATATTGACCTTATTGGTGATGTTCTTCAGAAGGGTCAGGTGCGTACTACTCACAACCGGGGTGCGTGTATGATCAGATGTACGTTGCAATATTTTAGGTGCAGTAACTGGGTTGTGGAGGTCAGATAGGCAGTCACTCCATTTAAAATAAATAAAATTCAGCAGCATGCGGTGAGACTGGAAGCCGACCTCAACATAGTTGGGAAAACGCTAGGTAGATGATGATTTGTTAAGGTAAATTCACTATAATACTCGAGTTTTATCCCTTATCAAAGGCGTGGAAGAGGCTTAGATCTAACAGAATAATAATCTCAAGACATAATTTAACAAACACATAAATAAACCCGACTTTCATATCAGCGTACCCTCGAAAATCCTTGGCATTAGCAAGTTAACAATTAACTGTTTAACAGTAACTTACAAACATAAAGTAACTCCGTCCTTATCAAACGATTAAAGTCCTTAACTCTCTCATATTTTATAAGAAGATAGTTTCTTGAAACCTTCGGCTTAACCGAAACAGTCCTTTTCGTGGAACTATGGAAAGTGTTTCGGATATCAAGCTGTATTTTGTTTATCAGGTAAGCAGTATTCCGGGCTAACTTTTCAATGTATTATCGCAGTCTTTCAAGAGTAGGAAATGTGTTCACATTTTACAACAGACAGGTCCCTCTGAATAATTTATCAGGCAACTTCATTCTCTCAGTCTGATAAACTGTCATAAAACTAAATATAGTTTTCTATTTTGTCATACATGGGAATCTTACAGGGTGGCAGGGACATGGACGCGTAACTTGTTACCATGGATTCTGAAACATAGATGATCCATACATTTTGACTGCGTAGATATTGCACTTGTTTATGAAACAGCAATTTTTTTTTTTTTGATAGCCGACAGAAAGTGTCCACGCTTGGGAGTCTTAAATCATGGACTGGATTGATGGGTACAGTTTGCGCGCGTCCGTATCCCTGCCACCCTTTATAAATGTATGATACCAAATTCCAATTTAAATTAGTAAAATAGATCAATCAAGGCAGGGTATTGTTACAGGGACAAAACCTATCTACATTTTAACAAATGAGAGGAGGCGGCTATGTCACTGCAATCAAAATGATTATCAGAAGCACTAATGATCAATTCTATTCCACTATTGCAAGCTCCCGGTAATGACGAACAAACAAAACATCGATCAAGTGTGACTCAAACGTACAATATCGTCGACACCCCTAACGACAATGCTATCACGTCGTGCGCGATAAAGTTGAAAAGTGGGTTGTCTAACAATAGCCCTTTGTTTCATCCCCTAGTATTAAAGGCGTTTCACTAGACGCAGGGGTGGCGAACCTTTGCACGCGGCAAAGAAATTTCTGGGCATTGATTGAAGTATGAAATCTTATAACTTAAAACACTGTTTTCAGTTCATTAGTACGTATATATCTCCTGTGTTTTGTTATAATTTAATTCTAATGTTTGATGGTGATACAAATCGCCCACAATTGGAGGTTTGTATGTCAGGATTTTTTTATTGGCTCTCCCCAAAGTAGACCTGACACTGGATGCATAGACTGGACTGGTCGATGTGGGGGAGATGCTTGGGGAAGGCAGTCTGCAGTACTATGTATTCTGTAAAAATCTCACCGTGAAAACTTAGATGAACTGCAGTGCGATTCTGTAACCATCTCACCGTAAAAACTTAGGTGCAGTAAGCGTGGAGTTAGCTGTCATTCCAACTATTGCTAGGGATTCACACTATTGACAGCTCACTCTAAGCCGCTTCACCTAACTTTTCACGGTGAGATTTTACAGAATCGATCGGCTGAGCTTGATTTGAGCTGTCATTTCACCTGATGCTACGAAAAGACACTATTGGCCGTTCACTTTACTTCATCTGAGTTTTCACGGTGAGATTTTTACAAAACAGATCGGCTGGGCGCCTTCAACTGGACAATAACGATTTTTGATTTTTCCACACTTTCCTCGGACATAGCGGTTGCACGTCTACGCTTGACCAAAACAATATTTTGTTTTCGTTAAATTGGCGAATCCAAATGTAAAAAGGTTCACCATCCCTGCCAGGGCTGAAAGGGGATGAATCGGGTTATATCAATAATTGGTGACGGTTTTATTTATTGATAGATCTGACGGTTGTTTGTTACATTTGTTCGAGTTTTGAGTCTATTTGCGTTAGAGATTACCTTCGTGTTGATTCGCGCTGTTTTGTTTGTCTTATCTTTGATTGAGTAAGGGTTATTCGGGGATGAATTAGAAACAGGACGATGTTGGCTGCTGATTGTACTAGATAAAGTTTTCAATGTAAATATACAACGTGCCGCTACAATGACGTCTTTAATTTACGCACGGGTAGGGGCCAGTAATCATAAAAATTACCATTACCACGACCACCACCTCCATTAAGAAGGGGCGAATAGAATCAATTATATTTTACTATAATTTTTGACGTTCAAAAGTGCCTTTTATGTGCCTATTGGAAATAAATGCTTTGACTTTGACTTTTTGAATTATACCAACATAAAATAATAAAAAAGCCATAGATAATAATAAACTTATTATCTATGGCGGTCTTTGAAAAAATTCAGCAGAAAAACTGGCTTAAATCTCACAAACATATAAAAGAACTTAGCTTAATCACCATTGCCTCTAATTTTCGACGTTCAGACGATTTAGAATAATGTATTTGTTCGACGTAAAACATAAGCTACCAAATCCATAAAGATTATTTCTAAAGCATTTCTAACATAAAACGTATAAAACATAGACATTAAGAAGATCATATTGACTCTTACGGGAACTCAGCGTATTTAAACTAAGCCGGCATCCTTACTCCCAGCCCAGTTAGTTTGTACGCGACGTACTTATTTACATAATCGTAAGTACGCGTCGTATTTGCGTAGTACGCCGTAATACGTGTACTTGTAATATTTGGGATGGTACTTAGAATATGGTATGGCTGTTTGTACCGGGTTACAACTGTAAGTACTACAAAATTATGTTGAGTGCTCTAATCTCTGAGACGGGGCTGAAAGATCAGACCATTCCTGTGGGTGTCGTTAAGGGAATTGAAAAGCGGAATTTCCGCATTATTTTTTGTGTTAACAACATTCTATGATCAGCAATCTCGTTACGAAGCATGATTATAATGATGACGGTGGCAATATTATTAACTAACAATGTGCCTATTATAGAGAGCAGTGGTGGCCCAGTGGTATCGCCGCGACTTACGAGTTGTAGGTCGTAGGTTCGAACCCAGACAGGCGCTTTACGTTGTGTAAATAATTTCATCACCACTGCTCTCAAAACGGCGAAGGAAAACATCGTGAGGAAACCGGCATGTCCTAGAAGCAAAAAAATTCGAAGACATGTGACATCTATCAACACGCACTGGGCCCGCGTGGTGGATTACGGCCCGCTCCCTCTCACCGAGAGGAGGCCTGTGTCCCAGCAGTGGGAACATTATATGCTGATTATGGGTGCGTACTATTAAAAGACGAGGAAGACAATACACAAGGTGGGAAGACGAAATAAAATTGACAGCAGGACTAAACTGCAGAAGGGTTGCTCAAGACAGGCAACAATGGAAACCGTTGGATCGTCTTTGCTAATAGGCACGCCGAATAAAGAGACATTTTATAGTCTTTTATTTTTATAGTTTTTATATTTTGAGTTTAAGTGAAAAATGTTAGTATATTCGGAATTTAATTTCAATTCGGCTTTATTTAATTATTTATTTATATGCCTACAATTTAATGGAGCTTAAAGTCGGAAATCTCTCTTACAATCTTCTGAGCAGCATAGCTGATTGTTGCTTTGATTACTAAGCAAATGAGTCAGCCAATCAAAGAGCCTTGTGATTAGAAAAATAAATATTTATATAAGCATAATCAGTCTATAATGTTCCCACTACTGGGATACGCCTCCTCTCTTCGAGAGGAAGTGGGCTATAATTTGACCGCACGGTTGGCGCAGTGGTTAAGCGATTGACTGCTGCACTGCGTGTCACGGGTTCGATTCCCGCACGGTACAAATATTTGTATGACCTACAAGTAGTTGTTCTGGGTCTGGCTGTTTGTGTATGTGAGTTTAAATGTTTGTAAACGCACCCACGATACAGGAGAAATTCCTAGTGTGGGGCAACGTTTTTAAAAAAACAAAAAAAAAAGATAATCTAGCACGCGGCCCCAGTGCGGGTAGATAGATGTCACATGTCGTCGAATTTTTAGTTCAAGGACATGCTGGTTTCCCAACGATGTTTTCTTTCACCGTTTTGAGAGCAGTGTTGATGGAAGTTATTTACACAAAAAAACGCCTGCTTGGGTTCGAACCCACGACCTTAAATTGTCTTTGCCTTTATTTAAATTGTCTAGTAATTTCCGTACCAGTCCATAACGTAATAATTCAAAAACAGAAAAACTTCAAACGAAACGCAGTTTAACTAAAACCAACTTTCGTGCGGTCATAAAACTATACACCTTATTCAAACTACATTGCGTTTTATTTTGGAATTTGTTTCTACAAACGCAACACTAACTTTGCATTGCGTGCTCCGCAATAGTAAAGGAACGTAATAGTTATAAGACGGCACTAGTTGGCACTGTATGTCACTTGCTATGGGAATGGTAAAATAAATGACCTTATTATTTTATATAGATAGTAAATACTAACTGGGACCGCGGTTCCACCTGTGTTTCTTTTTATTTCTTAGGAAAGATCTCATCTGTATATCTTCCAGAATTCTTATAATCTCTTTGCTTAGGGACAGTAGTCAAAGATCTTTTTGGTCATCGGGACATATTCGACTCATGGGATTTCTCCCATGAGTCGAATATACCCAGTGTAAGATTGCAGTGACGTAACACGAAAGTGTTACGAAAAGTGTGTGTGTGTGTGTTACGCCACACACACACACACACACACACACACACACACACACACACACACACACACACGCACACACACTCACACACACACACACGCACACACACTGGGCACACACACACACACACACACACACTGGGTTCACTGGGTTCTTACACTGGGTTTCTGATTTGAGAATTTGAAGTTGAAAACTGGGAAAACCGACTTAAGATCAAATCGTGTGAAATTTAAAAAAAAAAATCCTAAAAAGTAAGTGACTCTCGCGTGTGGCATAAGAAGAGTTTGACAAGTTCTCAATTTCAAATTCTAAATTCAGAATCCGGGTATTAGACTATCTTCGATCACATTATCTCCCAGGCAAGACAGTGGTCCAACGCAAGCCAGGACAGACGAGAAGGAACTAAGGTACCTATGCTAACTTTTTTGAATTGACGTAAAAAAGTATTTGTACAAACCTACTTACAAAATAAAATCATTTATCATTTAACTTACTACTTAGTGTATAACTGCATAAAGTTATTACTGTTCAGTGGAACATGGGGAATGACGCAGCAAACTTATGAGCTGAGGTGAACGTATGGTAAAATATAACATCATAGTAAAACACTCCTTGGCACCTGTCAGGCTTCCCGAAGGACATAGAAGTAATAAGCAAATGTGTCTTGTTTATTTAAAACTGTATTTCATGCTATATGGAAACCTTGAGTAACCTCCGACTACTATACAGGGTGGCAGGGACATCGACGCGCAAACTCTAACCATGAATTCAGCACATCATTCTAGAGCTTCTGGCGTAGAAATGTTTCATGGGTTATAAAAAAAAACAGCTGATTCATAGAAATGTAAAATACTTCCGAAGTCTAAATATATGGAACAGCATTTTTTTTTATATTTTTTTTCAAAATCATCATTATCATCAGCCTATAGCAGTCCACTGCTGGACACAGGCCTCTCCTATTGCACGCCACTCAACTCGATTTGGCAACTCTCATTCAGCTGCTACCAGCCAACCTGCGAAGATCTTTGCACTACCTAGCCTGAGAGCGTCCTTACGTTTACCGATTCGCGGTCTCCACTCAAAAACACGTCTATCCTAACGGAATCATGTATTGAATCAATGGTAGCATTTTGCGCATCGATGTCTCTGCCACCCTGTATAGTACATACATACTCATTCCAAGCCTCTGATATCTTTAACATAAGAACTTGATATTGTAGATGATTCCTATTGAACATCTGTCCTCCACTGAACATACCTAGACCTGCTTACAACTACGATTGTGTATCTCTAACTAAACGAGATATTGTAAGTATTATGATCATGCTACCTCTAAGACCACATTTTTTTTGGAATACGTCTGCGTTTAGCTTTTTAAATAAAAATCCAAAAAAATGCACTACCCGACAACCTTTATGAAAATACAAGATTGTTTCATTGCCGGGAGCCTTAAACTTCTACCCTTGTTAAATGTAAAAAATACAAACTAGAAACAATGCATATTTACTCGTATTATCATTAGTTAAACAAACCATTTACCCACTTACCCACACTTTTAAAATTGATAACCTAGCACATACTTGTTCAAATAATACCAAAAAATAACACGCCCGTTCCAATAAGTACCTACGTAAAGGTATAATCTGTTCCAATAGTATTTGATGAAAGTATAAACAAACCTTGTTCAGGTTAAATTCTTTCGAAATCGCTCACTAAAGGAAATTAGTAACACAACGTAGAACAGTATGCAACCGGTAACTAATTATCGTTGTCCAAATCATTACCGCTAATCACGGCACTAAACCAGGATCCATTTACATCTAGATATGGTACAGCAGACATCGAATTAGCCGATATTGGACCGTGAAATTAATTTTCTAGTGGATTTTAGTCCCAGCGGGGTGATGCGTTAATATGCAAGTTACTGTTCGCTCCACACAGTTGGGTAGGCGTAATTGAGTAGCTAGAAATACCTACCTAATGTATTAGTGAATATCTCAATTAATTACTATAAAAAAAAATTAACAGCGGTGGTGGCCCAGTGGCCACGACTTACGAGTTGTACGTCGAAAGTTCGAGCTCAGACAAGCGCTTTACTTTGTGTAAATTAATTCATAACCACTGCTCTCAAAACGGTGAAAAAAAACATCGTGAGGAAACCGGCATGTTCTAGAACCAAAAATTCGAAGACGTGACATCTATCAACTCGCACTGGGCCCACGTGGTGGATTACAACTCACTCCCTCTCACCGAGAGGAGGCCTGTGTCCTAGCACTGGGAACATTAATTATTCCAGACCGGTGCTGTCAGCTATCCGAGCTGACTGTCTACTCTTTTTCTATCCTACTAGATAGCGTTTATCTCATGCCAGTAACTTGACACACATCCGTGAGGTTCTGGTTCCAGGTTAAAACCTCTACAATAGGTACCTCGGTATCTACAGTACTGTAGCATCTAGTAACTAACAAAGATGTTTCATCAAAAATCCTTAATGAAACTGAAGCAATATTTTCGCTAACTAGTACATACAATTACAAACATACAAAAACGAAATATTCTTACTGCCTTGAGTACCTAGTGCGGTTAGTGGAACTGCTCAGGTGCGGTTCGGGCAAGTGCTGTTGAAATCAGTACTCTGAGTGGAATACCTCCTATCGATCTATCAATCCATTAATAACAGTAACACAAAAATAAACCATCGAATCCGCATAATATTCATACAATGTACCATCAAATTATTGTAAGAATAACATGCTCGCGATACAATATGCTACAGCTACATTAAAATGACATCGCACAGACAGCATCATTCATTGCTGCATAGCTAGGGTTTCATGAATGAATGGGACATTTGCAGTGGTCAATGCAAAACGAACTATGAATATATACGGTACACGGCATACATGTATGTAGGTAATACATAAATGTTTATATAAAATGCCATGAATCAGTATGGAATGCATTCAATTTTAAAACATAAAAGGTTTTAGCTGTGTTGCTATTTATAGAGAACAGATTGTTCCATTTTGTGCGGAATTCTGAATTATTGAACGGCATTGCAATGGAAAATCCAAAAATGAACGCTCGCCGGATTACGTTACTCGATTGGCAAACAATCGAAATTAGTGAAATTCGTTACATTATTGCACTGTAGCTGTTGCCGGCTGCAACATTGCTACATGTTTTACTTGATTATGGAACAAAACAGTGTTGAGCTTTTCTCTGGCTGTATGTAGCAGCTCAAAAAAGCTCAATTACGAAAACCGATTAGTTCAAACCGTATTTTCTTTCTTTCAACTATCTTTTAGTATTAAGCTGTGAAAGTTGCGAGATTTTTTACGGCGTTTTATCTTTACTTCTACATATATATTATAATATTATAAAGAGGTAAAAGTGTAGGGGGGTAATCTTCGGAATTACTGATCCGATTCGAAAATTCTTTTACTAATAGGAGGCTACAGTATTGCCTAGTGTCATAGGATATTTTATGCTAAAACAAGAAATTACACGCAGACGAGGTCGCAGGTCTAGTTGAAAACAAGCGTCAGGCACTAGTTGTCTAGCATTTTTGCTGAACTGGGCCTTTTTGGCGCAGCCGTGAGGCACAATTTCCTGCTAATTTCTTACATCGAACTTTACACATTTTTATTTATTTTTATCTGATGTATGTCTCTGGTGTACTGTGTGTCTTTTCGTTTGTGCTAAATACATGTATTTTCTTTCTTTCTTTCAGGCAGAAACTGTACTTTCACATATAGGTACGTGATTACTACTCGTAAACTAAGCAATCAAAGTTACCTAAATCTATTCAAGGTACGTTCTTAGCCAGGCCCTCAGTTTCCAACAGATCCCATACAAATACACATTATAAAGACAGACCTATTACCAGCCAATAAAACCATCATCGACCTTCGCAAAACTTTCCCTTAAAAGACGAAGCAAGTCATTAAATATGAATTAAATTTTAATGTTATAAAGTCCTGACAGCGCTACATTACCATGGCAAACACGAGTGAATTTACAAACACATTTCTGTGACAGTCAGCGAATGGCACACGCCCAGATACGCCATGGTAAAAACCTTCGACTCCTTGTAGGGTGTGGTGCAATTCATACGATGTAGCGGCAACATTTTAACTTTCATTTACAAAAATGTTTTGACTCAATATTTTGCGTGATGGAAAGGGAATTGCCGGCTAGAGCACACCTGCACCCCAATTGCGTAACACAATTCCAAACACAATTTTAAAGGATTTGTAAGGTAATTCTTAATTCGTCAGATTTATATTTCAAAAATTCATCTGCTTGACAACGTTAGTAACGTTATGAATATATTGCTGAATTGCATCGGCATTGCAACTGTGTCGCACAATTACCCCGCTGAGTAGCCCAAAGTGATGTTTGATTCAAACTGACGCATCGTTACTTACTTTATCGAATGACTGTGATGTCAATCACGCGTAATATAAACAGTACATACCTGAAACAACAACAAAGAAAATATTAGATTTTAAACAGAAAAACGTATGCAGTAATAAACAATAAAAAACAAAGTTTTATAAAACTGAGTTTAGTGTTTCCGCACCACCAGGAAGTCACTTTCTTATTATTTTAATTCTATAATGTAGGTACACATAAATAAAATTACAGATGCATTCTTCTTAGGTTTACATTATTGGTCTGCAAATACCCATAAACCTTCGGAAAAAGCCAAGATAAAAAATGAAATTGACAAAAACGCTTTTCGCCTACACCTTGCACCAAAAATATTACATAAAAAGAACGTTTGCGTGAGTCCTACCATTAATTTAGTGCGTGAAAAGAACAATACGCGGCACGACTTCCAGCTGAC
Organism: Apamea monoglypha; assembly: GCA_911387795.2. Taxonomy (NCBI): domain Eukaryota; kingdom Metazoa; phylum Arthropoda; class Insecta; order Lepidoptera; family Noctuidae; genus Apamea; species Apamea monoglypha. The sequence continues at coordinate 1,951,063 of OU426923.1, read as the reverse complement.
GACGACATGACGACACGACTACAGCCGACGACACGACTCTTTCAATGATAACAGATGCAAGGGCATCTGTTATCATAATATTCGTCATGAGCAACAATTCTCGTAGATCAAAGGTGATCTACGAGAATTATTGCTTATAACGAATATTATTTACTACAGGGTGGGCAACTTGGAGGTATACAACTTTCTCTTTCCGCCATTTTGTTTTGGCGGCAAATACGACAGTTGTTTCATGAAAATTATTTTGTGTAGATACGGCAAATTTGTTACGGAGCGTTTTACGACTGAAAGAAGTGTTTTAATTATTAAAACATTATATTCAACCCAATCATGTCTTGCGGAAACTCTAAGAAAATTGCGGCCAATTTTTGGTAGAAATCGCTTACCTTCGCGGCTAACAATAACTCGTTTAGTGATTAAATTTGAGCAGCATGGCATTGTAACAGATAAAGTAGTTTTCTTACATCAAGTAAATCAGTTGGACTTAGGAAACATGTGGTTCCACAAGACGGGGCCACATGTCATACGGCACGAGCCACAATCGATGAAAAGAACGTTTCGGGGTCGACTAATTTCGAGAAACGGTGACATTGATTGGCTCCTAAGATCCCCGGAACAGCTCCTGACTTTTTTTGTGGGGCTATCTAAAGGGACGTGTCTATGGTAGCAGGCCAATGAACCATCAAGAATTAAAACAAAATATCTGAGACACAGTCACTGAAATAACGCAGGAAATGTGTGAAAATGTCATGAAAAACGCAGTGAAAAGGGTTCACATCTGCCATGCCGCTAGAGGTGGACATTTGTCTGAGATTATTTTCCATACTAAATTGCCGGGCCTAAACACTATATCTAAATAAAAATACTTAATAATTTTTATATTTAATTGGATAAAATTAAAAAAATAAAGTTATTTGCCCACCCTGTACATTATGCGAGCTCGTTATATTCTCTGTTTGTTGAGAGAATCCTACTATAATCCTATCGTACTAATAATATAAACGCGAAAGTTTGTACGAATGGATGGATGGATGTTTGTTACTCGTTCACGCAAAAACTACCAAATGGATTTGTATGAAATTTGGCACACAGATGGTTTATAACCAGGATTAACATATAGTATACTTTTTATCGCGATATTCCCACGGGATCGAAACTTATGCGGGTGAAACCGCTGGGCGCAGCTAGTATTGTTATATTTTTGATACGAAAAAGTTGGGTATTTGATAGTGTTTATATTAGTTTTTATTGGGTCAGCGATTCCATTTGCGCAGGGTTATCTATCTACTCGTGTTTCGTATCTCATATAAAATGTTAAATAGTATGGAACCTACTTACTAATCCATCCAAAGGTTGTCTTTAAAAGATCGCTCTTAGCGATAAGACATTGTGTCACCGTTTATAAAATTTCTATAGTGTACAAACAAAGAGTATTCTATTGTTATTATATTCTATGTGTACATTTTTACAACAAGACTAACGGAGGTTCGAAAAAAGGCTCTAGGTACTTAGGTATTACGATTTAGTATTTATCTTGGGAGCCTCCGTTAGTTTTCTTCAAAATCCTTCGGAAGTGTATTACGCAATTAGTTGCGTAATACGCTTCCGAAGGATTTTGAAGAATATTCCTAATCCTTCATAATTATGTTTGAAAAATTCGTCTGCTCGACAACATAAATAACGCAATCAATGATTATGAATTGTCAAATTCAATTTTTCCATCGCCAGATAACTTTTATTCGAGGAATAAAATTGACGTTAGACAGTTTTCGTGTGAAACAACTGTCAAAATTTCAAAATTATTCCGCGAATAAAGTTATCAGATGATTTAAAAATCAGCCCTAAAAGGCATTGCAATTGTCGCGGGCAGAAGTTAGTATGTACCTATAATAAAATGTTGAGTTTTGACATGCCCGGCACAAAAGCAGCGAATTGAAACCTTTCTGGCAGAGTTCCGTACATAAGCACAGAACAATGTGAACCATTTTGGCTCAGCCGCTATTATAGAACATAGGTTCGCCATGTTGAAATGACAATTGAGGACATACGTAATTAGGATTTCTTTATTGTTACAAAATATGCAGGCTACCTGAATTATTGTTCAGAATTTTATTGAAGCAATCAATTAGCTTTATTATTAAGAGTAGGGGAAGACCAAATAAACGATGGATGGACTATGTAAATGATGATATGGTTAGAAAGGGGGTGACTACCGAGATGACGACTAATAGAGAAGTATGGACTAAAAATACATGTTACGCCAACCACAAATAAATTGGGTTAAGGGCAGGAGAATGATATCGATTAGCGTTTAATTTTATATCAATTAAAGGTGTAACCAAACATATCAGGGTCATACCCGACTCGTAGACGGATGGTGCTCCGTCAGGGGTTCGAAAATAAATATTGGTGTACATTTTATATGAACTCGTTCACACGCGTCCGTGTGTGCCACCCACGGCTTTGATTTATGAGGATAGACCTTTAAACTAACTAACTAAGTTAATCTGCCTAGCCTTTTCCCAACTATGGGGTCGGCTTCGAGTCTAACCGGATACAGCTGAATACCAGTATTTTACGTGAAACGACTGCCTATCTGTCATTGGGTAACACGATACCCCTTGGTAAGACCGGTTGCCAGACGTTCGGGCTTCTGACGACCAGTAACGACTTCTTATCAAAGTAGTGAAGTTAGTTAGCAACCCTCACACAGAATTTCAAAAAACATCGATGTTTCTGTTGTCTGTGTGAATTTGTACCAAATAATCGCAAAACATGCATTCTCACTAAACTTTACTGTCCATTGATTTCCTAATGACGCTTCCACACTTTCCACACACATGTGCAACACGCGATCTAATCATTGGTGTAATGCAACAATTCACAAACAAATTCAGCTAATTTGGACGCGTAACTATTGCGTAATCACACTCTACGATCCAAACAATGACAACACCGTTTTAGAAACATACGGCATGTTGTTCCAATGACAATTCAGTTTTAGGAATTTCGTGAAGCACTGATGGCCCAGTGGTAACGGCCGCGATTTACGAGTAGTAAGTAGGTTGTAGGTTCGAACCCAGACAGGCGCTTTACTTTGTGTAAATTATTTCATCAACACTGCTCTCAAAACGGTGATTGAAAACCTCGTGAGGAAACTGGCACGCCCTGTCCTAAAACCATAAATTCGAAGACATGTGACATCTACCAACCCGCACTGGGCCCACGTGGGGGATTACGGCCCCCTACCTCTCATCGGGCCCCTCTCGGTCTGTGTCCCAGCAGTGGGAACATTATAGGCAGGTTATACTTATTATACATGTTTCACCGAACATAGTTGGGAAAAGGCTAGGCAGATAGATGATGATATTTTACCAAACGTTGTAGATACTTCCTGGTTTGCATCGCCTTTGTCCCAGAATTCAAATAGATCCTGGTCAGCACTCTAACTGCATAGCACATTTAAATAATTCCACGGGTCTCTAAATTGGGTAGCATGTCATACGCATTGGGCCCTGATATTTGCACTGCTGTGGCCGACTGCCAACTGCCGTGCAATAACCGTGCAAGAACTAATGTTAGTTTTATCTAAGTGCGTTTTTATAGCTTTGGTAACTATTTGTATAATGCTTTGAAGGCTATCAGCCTGTAATGTTCCCAATGCTGGAACACAGGCCTCCCCTCTTCGAGAGGGAGTGGGCTGTAATCTACCACGTGGGCCCAGTACAGATTCGTAAATGTCATGTCTTCGAAATTATGGTTCTAGGACATGCCGGTTTCCTCACTAACGTTAAAGGAAAACTCCTTTAACGTTTCGAGAGCAGTGGTGATGAAATTATTTACACAAAGTAAAGCGCCTACCTGGGTTCAAAACCATGACCTACAACTCGTAAGTCAGGGCCGATATCACTGGGCCACCACTGCTCCGCCACAGTTATGGGCGTTATTTCTCAATTAAGTTATATTTATAAAGTAAGTAACTTTAGCTTTATCACAGTTTCCTTTATAGTCTTTTTTTTTCTGGTGGGAAATCATCAAATGACCGCTCCCGCTCTGGGTGGAGTGGAAGGGAGTGTCAGACTCTTACTGACTAAAACCCACCCATGTTCCTTCCTTCGCCCTTTATGCTCCGGGGTAGCGATAACCCTTTCGGACAATCCCGCTGTTCCTTTATAGTCTAATGCAGATATTCAATATCAATCTGCCTAGCCGTTTCGTGTCAGCTTCCAGTCTAACCAAATTCAGCTGAATACCAGTAGGTATTTTGGAGTTGTTGGCGCATGGAGCGACTACCTATCTGACTTGCACAACCCAGTACCTGGGTAACACTATACCTTTGGTAAGACTGGTTTTCAGGCTTTTTGGTCATCCGTCTACCCGTAACGACTGTCAAAGATCTACGAATGACAGCCGAGAACAACGTGATTTGCTAGGCACAGACTCGATATATATTGAATGGTCACCCATCCACAAACCGATCGCAGTAAGTATAGCTTAACCTTCGATCGGCTCATGCGCCCGTTATTATTTAGCCACGAGCCCCTCTGAAGATTGAATATGTTATAGATAAACAAGTGCAAATTTTACAGTACATTTCCCTGCAGGTAGTTAAGCCTCCGACTTTCCCTGTAAATAAATTGACATACGTAACCCTTTAGCCCGAGCCTCATTTTTCAGAACACGTACAAAAACATTTACGTCGCGGTCACTTCACGTAATAGGTTATTTAGAGAAACGTCAAGACATTACCCGAGACACGTCTAAAAGTCGTTTGGGACGTATGATAATAATATATTATTTGCTTATGTCATGTAATTTGTAAGCAAGTTAAATAAGTTACTGAATACGATTAAAAGTCGAGGTATAGTGTTTACCTAGGAGTTTCGCTTTCGATTGTGTACTGTTTGTATAGTATGTTGATATTAGTTTTTTAAATAAATATTTCCAATACCTATGTGTAAGTAGTATATTTATTTTTGTACTTACTCATTTTTATATACATAAGAAGAAGAAAGAAAATACGTTTATTACACATATTATAGAAAATGTCACAACTTTATTTAATGGATTATCAAAAGTATAATTATTCTGTTAATAAAAGTGTGAGTCATAATATGCAAGACAAATGTAAAAATATATGCACTACGCAAATATTCGCACTCTGTACTACTTTTGACAAATCTATGTCTAAAAACACTATTCATCAATAAGACGAACTAAATAAAAAAAATATTAAGAAGCTAAATTTATTTCCCGAAAACCATCCATCTCTACGATAGCTTATAATACACCCGGCAAAGCCACCAACTCTAGGACATACTTTAACTAGAAGTACTTTCCTCACAATAGTTGACCGGGATAGGAATCGAAGTTACGACCACTCGATCGTTTGTCAACAAGCCTTTGGGCTATTGTTGCTTCACAAAGGCCCCGTAGATATAGCTGGCTCTTCTGCCTTTGTAAACTGCATTGGATATTCAGAAATGGGGGATAGTTTTATGATGAATAGTTATGGACCTATTTCGTACAATAATGTTTTTGCCCGAAAAATGTATTTTATTTTCTTGTTATTCTAAAATTAACGAGTTGAATGAATAATTGATTCTATTTCATTTTTTAGTTTTCCAAAAAGAGCCAGCAGTCTTATCGGGTATCGTATTACCCAGTAGCTGGGTGGCGGCGGAGATGGGCAGTCGCTCCATGTAAATCACTGGTATTCAGCTGCATCCGGTTAGACTGGAAGCCGACCCCAACATAGTTGGGAAAAGGCTAGGCAGATACGGTGAGTTCACCAACAACAAATACATTAGGGGTGCGCTGTAAAAACCTAATCATTGTTAGACGAGATTTAGAATTAGGGGGTAAGTAAAAAATAATAGTACCATCCTAATATTCCTTTTAATAGGTATTCAACCTTAAAAAAGGTGTTTGCTCTCCTATTTTTTATATTTTCAAGGGTAAAAAAACAGCTGTTTCACCTATCCAACCAACGTTGATAATAACCGGGTACGATGTGAAAACAAAACCAGTCGATATCTCTCCTACAGTTATTTCACCATGAATATTTGACACAGTCATTACCGTAATAAGGCGGTGTTCGAGGGAGTTAGGGGAGAGAAGGGGGGGTGTTCATTAAAATAATGACAACTGTAGTGTCCTTAACTGGTTAAAGGGAACTCTCATTAACGCTGGTTGAAAGAAATATGTCGGTCAAGTGTCACATTTTTGCTCTGTTTTCGAATGTTTCAAGTATTGTGGTTTTTTGGAGTAAATTTTTTTGTTTTGTAATTTTGAATGGTTAATTTGTGATGACTAAAGATATTTTTTGAACGAGTTATGGATTTTGCTATAGATAAGAAGATAGTTACTGCAAGTATAGTAATTAAACGTTTCGGTCAAAAGTTTTTAGTAATTGAAAGCCTGAACTTTCCTAGTCCTAAAGGCTTTCGATGCCTTTCGAGGCTACCATCAAGCCTTAGTGACTTTCTGTTTTTATTTTCATTTTACTTTTGTTTTTTGTTTGTATATTTTCTTAGAGTGTGTTTAGTTTAGTTTGTGATCTTTCTGTGCGAGTCTCAATAAATACTTTCTCTTTTGTTTCAGTCGAAATATTTTTCTATTTAAAAAGTAAATACAGAACACATGCAAGAAAGCTACATGCTAAAAAGTGAAACAATTCACCATAACCCAAATTAAATGCTAAACCATTCCAAAAATCTCAACATAATACTAACTCCACAACAATAACCTATAAATTAAACATACTCAAACAAGAAACAGTAACTCCTAACATAACTTGGTATAATATTTAGCTATATTTTGACCTTGACGCAATAATTATCCTCCCTTGGTAACTTAACTAATTAACTTCATATTCAGGGCACACATTTTCTATCCTTTCCCACGGTCAAATTACCTACTATGTATATCGATTTTACGGTTTGACTGTAACATTTTAACTTTTGCTGTAAATTGACTTTGGTTGTTCATTAGAGGTGCGTAATTTATATCTATGCTAGTCTAATACTAATAATATGTAAAGATGAAGAGTTTGTCTGTTTTCTTGTGAGTTTTTTGAACGCGCTAATGTCAAAAATTACCTGTCGAATTTGAAAAAATATTTTTGCATTTTATAGCACAATTCTTAAGGAAGGCTATATGGTACTTAACATGACGCTAGGATCCTTATGAGCCGAGCAAAAATGAAAAATAGTCAAAGAAAACGCTAATCGAAAACGAAGTAATAGCGCGGGCAGGCGATGCGATGCGACGCGGTTGGGACCAAGAAACTTAACGGGGAGGAAGAGAGGGCAGAAGCTAGTATAAAAAATATGATCACAAAATACTAACAAAGCATAACTAATCACACCTGTGTTTACTGAAGGAGTAGGCAGAGTTGTATGGTACATTTTCCGCTAGGTATGTTCAAGTCCCATGTTATAAAGGTCAAGTAAGCAGACATCTGGATTTATGCCCGGCTTGTGAGCAATAGGTTCGTCCCTCAATCAACTCAGCCTGTCGCAGTCCACTGCTGGACATATGCCTCTCCCAGACTGCGCCACAACACCCTATCCTCCGCCTTCCGCATCCAGTCTACCCGTACCCCAGCCAGGTGGCTAAAGAAGGTTCTTTAGGTCATCCGTCCAGATGGACGGATGACACTAGATAGTTGGGGGGTGTCCCACACTACGCTTGCCTATACGCGGTCCCCACTCTAGGACTCGTCCGCTCCACCGGCCATCGGTCCTTCGACAGACATCGGCTCGTCCCTATTATTCGTTTGTTTTCGCGTTTGATATGTTATTTTAATTTTAATTCTGAGACCTTTATATTTTGTACCTACTCGTTCGTTTATTTTGATTGCATTGACATTTTATTATATTCTGATATGGTTCTGTTGCAGAAGAGCAGTGGTGGCCCAGTGATAGCGCCCACAACTTACGAGTTGTAGGTCGTGGGTTCGAACTCAGACAGGCGCTTTACTTTTTGTTAATAATTTCATCATCGCTGCTCTCAAAAACGGTGAAGGAAAACGTAGTGAGGAAACCGGCATGTACTAGAACCAAAAACTCGAAGACATGTCATCTACCAACCCGCACTGGTCCCTCGTGGTAGATTTAGACAGCTATCTTCCTCTCACAGAGACACAGGGCTCCGCCTGTGTCTCTTAGTGCTCAGCCTCTTTCGAGAATGCAAACGCGATGTTATGTTATGCTAATAAAGTTCAGTGTCCACGGACAAACCGACATTACAATTCGCGAATATACAACCCCTACAGAAACCATTTTCGATCCCATTTTCGTCCCTAAACAGCACAAAGCTAGGCAGTTCACGGCCGTCATTCTCGTAGTGAACAATTATGCTGAGTCGCAGGTACTGTTGTAAATTCCGTAATTACGCGCTGTGGTAGGCCGTACCATGTGGAACATAACTAAGCAGAAACATAAATCTTATTGTTATAAATGTAAATGTACTGGATGAGGCGCTTTGAAGGGTTCGTAAAGGCTGCTTGAATTGTTTCGAGTTTTTGAATGAAATTCATAAAGAATCCAGTAATCTTTATGGTACATTTAGATGCGACAGGCATAGCTAGAAATAGGCGAGAAAATATTTCTCGAAACATTATCGAGAAGAGACGATCTAGACGCGTACCGCAAGGGTTGGATCGAGGTGGCTCTAGAAAAGGATGCCTGGAAGGATTTGGGGGAGGCCTTTGCTCGGCAGTGAGACAGTATAGGCTAAGTAAAGGCCCAAGTCGTGGTGAAAAGATTTTCCAAGATACAACATTATCTTGAACGCTCTGTGAAACAGAAGACAGACTACACATTCCAGTAAACCCCAACATCTAAGTATTTACCAAAAATTCCTCGGAGCGCAGTTGACGTAATTGCGCAGTGCCATGCGACCGCGGCTCCATTCTCGTCGATACTATATTTATAGCGATAAGCCACTAATTCCCGTTATTAAGCGCGAATTAAAGGCTTATCTACCATTTAGTTAACAAACATACGAAATTGATATGGGAGAATTTGTGTGCGGTAAAAATGTTGGTAAACGGTGCGAGCTTAGTCGTCGATTGAGAACGGCGCGGTAATTGCATAACACACTGACAGTATCAATGGCTTTTATTTTGACAGTTCAACAACATTTATTGCGTTATTTACGTTGGAAGACAAATATTTCGAATACTATGAAGCAATGGATTCGCTTTTAAAATCATGCAGATTTAGATTAAAAGTGTGTTACGCAATTAGGGTACTGATTTGAAATTAATAATAAACAACATAACATAACATCACGCCTATTTTATCCAAGGGGTTAGGCAGAGGTGTAAGTACTTATAGTAGTTACATCCACATTTCGGCTTATGTGCGAGCCTATTGCCTGTTAGTGATAGAGATTGCCTGTATTGGTATTCCTTAGTCGATTAGGTACTGAAGATTAAAGACTTGAATATGGTAATTAGATTGAATGCGTGAAGGACCAAAGTATTGTGGAGAAATGAGAGTGTTCTATGTCGGTTTTGTCTGTGATACTCTGGCTTTTGGTCTGAACTAATATTATAAAGAGAAAATATTTGATTTGGAAGTATGTTTGTTACGATTTCACGCTGAAACTCCTAAACGGATTTGGATGAATTTGGCACATGAAAAAAATGACCACGAAAAATACCCAGATCATAATCTGTTTTTTTTTTCTTTTTGGTCGTACGTTCAAGTAGCATAATTTTCGCCATCCACGCGGGCGAAGAAGTTGGTAAAAGTCGATAGCAAAGTTAATACACCATTTGTTCACGTAGACCTTGCTTTAAATCTGACTAAGAAGATAGAAAAATAACCTTATTCCTCAAAATAAAGGGTTCCTTTCTGATTAGGGTACAACAACGTAGTAGACAGAGGTTAGGTCCCACTGAACATGGCTCCTAAAACATATGATAAGATAACCCGACACGAGAATAATTTAGATAGCAAGCGACGTATCTCGCACACGCCACATTTCGTCTTGAAAATCTGTCTCGTTCGCTTCGCCTTATATTATGTAGGTTCAGGTTCTGCGAAGTCTAGACTTGCGTACATAAATGTTATTTTACTTGAGAATTTATAAGCGGATAGAAAATGTCACTGGTTTTCTCGGAATCTGTTGGACTTTTGCAAGGTTTGTCGTAGTGGTTTTTTTTTATGAAAGAACTTAGTTGTCACGTACATTTTTGGAATATTAAAAATATAGTCGAGGGAGCAGTGGTGGCCCAGTGGAAACGGTCGCCAGTTACGATTTGTTGGTCGAATTTACACAAAGCAAAGCACCTGCTTTGCTTTGTGTAAATTATTTCAATACAACTGCTTTCAAAACGGTGAAGGAAAATCGTGAGGATAACGGCATGTCCTAGAATCAAAAATTCAAAGACATGTGACAGCTACCACTTCCTCTCACCAAGAGGAGGCCTGAGTCCCAGCAGTGGGAACATTATAGACTGATTATGTTAAATATACAGTAAAATAATAAACGGTAATAGCACCGTAATTGCGTAACCCACTTTCAATCACAATCTGAATGATTTTGAAGGATATTGCTAATCCATTGCTTCATATGTTTGAAAAATTTGTCCGCTCAACAACGTAAACAACGCAATGAATGTTGTTGAACCGTCAGAATGAAAGCCATTGCTACTGTTAGTGTGTTACGTAATCACCCCACAGGTTTAAAAAGTATCAAAGATGTTTTGCCGAAATTATGAAGTTTGAGCATCAGTGTCGATCAAAATTCCTTTGGTCTATTAAAAATATCCTTTGCTTTCAGGATACTGCAATAACCAATATGGCTGGCAAGTGATGGTTCTCAGAACATCGTAACACTGTCTGCTACCACCGATTATATTTATTCGGTACCTAATGAAATCATGCTGTAAGGAGAAATATATTCGTAAAGGTTAGGAATTAACTTCATTTCATCATCTGCCCGTCTTTTCCCAACTATGTTGGGGTCGGCTTCCAGTCTCACCAGATGAAGCTGAATACCAGTATTTTACATGGAGCGACTACCTATCTTACCCGTCAACACCGTAACTGAGTACTACGATACCCCTTGGTAAGACTAGTTGTCAAACCTTCGTGCTTCTGACGACCCGTAACGAATGCCAAAGATGCATGAATGACAGGCGATAGTAAATGTGTCGATATGTAAAGATGGTCAGCGAACCAACCGCAAGAAGCATAGCTTAACCTGATCGATCGACCCGTGTGGCTGTTAATACTTAGCCACAAGCCCCATTTGATTTAGTAAAATTATAAGCTCATTAATTAACTCGATAAGCTAAAGCTTTATATTCTAAATGTATTTTAAAGTCTTCCATAAATAAAGCAGTATGTTTACAAAAAATATGCTAGACTTTATGACTCGACTATCAATGAATTATGAATGAAAGTAAACAAATGATACCCATATATTTCAGGGCTCAAAACAACAGACGCTCATACATCAAACTCAATGTTTTGATAGTAACCATTATTTAGCCAAATATATATATACGATAAGAATACAAAGACGACAATATATGTGTATATATTACATATTAAACATCTTTGAACAATTCATAATATCAGCGTTTATATTATTCAATTTCTAAAGCCTCGTCATCATCTCAACTATGTTGGGGTCGCCTTCCAGTCTAACCGGATGCAGCTGAATATGTGTAGCCAGTATTTTACATGGAGCGACTGCCTATCTGATCTTCACAACCCAGTTACCCCTTGGTACGAGTGGTCGCCAGACTTTCGGGCTTCTGACGATCCGTAACGACTGCCAAAGATACTCGAATGACAGCCAGGAACACCGGCTTAACGTGCTTTCTGAGGCACGGTAAGGTCTTGGTATGTATATGTGGTCACCCATCCACGGACAGACCGCGGTAAGTGTAGCTTAACCTGACCGATCGACCGGTGTGGCTGTTATTACTTAGCCACTAGCGAATTTCAAAAAAATCTCAACAATAAGTTTATAACTACGATGTCAAAATATAATAATAATTAATTACCATGGCTGCAAGTTGGCTTGGGCCCCTCGCACGCCTTCCAAAGGTTCGGGACCCCAGGGTCTCGAGAAATATAAAAAAAACTACAATTATAATTAATTACCATGGAAACATGGTAATTAATTATCTCAACCAACCAACAGATTTGTAATGGCACTACATGCAACAACTCATGTTGTTAATATCCCATAAACTCCAGCTACGCACACCCTTTACATAATCTCTTAATCCCCTTTTTCGAAACCCTCAGAGTTACCCTTTGCCCTCGCTCTTCTTCCGTCTTATATCCGGCCCCAACTTACTGTGTCAACAATAACGCAACGTTTTCGTGACACAATGAGATAATTTTTCTACTAAACTGGAGTTTTAAACATACTCATATACAAATTTTAAATAAAATATTTTTATTTCAATCAACAGACAATTTTTATTCGTGGAATAAAATGGACGTTTTTGTATGGAAGAACTGTCAAAAATTCAAAATTATTTCTCCGATCAAATTGTCTGGGGTTGGAAAAAAATTATGTGACTATTCAAAAACCAGGATAATTTTTAGCTGAGTAATAAAGATTGCGGCTTGACAGCTTTTTTACACAAATTATGTCAACCCGCAATATTTATTCCTCAGATAAAATTTATTTGATTATTGAAAAATCAGCCCTATAATGAAATAAAATAAATTTTATCAAATGACACACTACGCCAATGTACCGTGTTACAACCATTTCATACAATTGTCAAAGAATGTCAGTTGTGATTTGAATATACGGACAATTTAAGTTGATAGTGTATGTAAACGTAAGTATTTCCCTTCCCCTACATACATTACTCATTTTTGGCACTTTTTTCGTATGCTTCGTTATGGGTAAACCCAATTCTAATCTAAAGCGGTTAATCAATAATTACCTCTAGGAATCAGAAAAACGATACCTTTATAAATATCAACTATATTTGATTTACGATTTTGAGATAATTTTCAGTTATGGAAAAATAAACTGAATGCCACACTTAAAACTTTGTTAAGTGTGGCATTCAGTTTATTTATATTCAAAACCCATTGCAACCAAAAACTTATTAGGAACTTTTTGCAAATGATCACTGAAAAATCAACTTAGAATACATATATCTAAAGTTGATAATTGATGAAGTAGCGGTAGAATGTGCTTAAATTATCGGATCTTATGAACACTGCTGTAGGTGAGTATTTAAAGAGGCCTAAATTTCAAGCATTTCTTTTCCAATTTCCAAGTAATTCAACTATTTGAAATCTTTGCTTACACACCAACGCCAAACTACACTCACATCAATACAAAGTACCTGCACAAAGAATTCAGGCTAGCAACCTGCGGATCCCTTAGGATCTCGGGTACTATAAAATATAGCATAAACTCTAGCCCCTACGGCCGCCCCTTACAAAAGGGGTTATTTTAATCCCTACAATGCTTATACATGTTATTTATTATTCTGTGTTTCTTGCAAATTGTAAGTCTTCATTTTGTTAAGGAAAATATTATGCTTTTTTGTTGTTACTTTTGGAATAGGAAGAAGTGTTGTCTTGAGATTTTCGTCAAGTTTAAATTCTAATCGATTTGAGTTCGAAAGGCAAGTGTTTTGTCAAAAGCTTTTTTAGCTGTTTGCAAACAATAGATTTCCTTGACAACATGATTAAGCCCTGGTACGCACAATGCGCGTTTTTTCCGACGCAGTGAATTTTCAACGCACTGCCTAGCGCCGAGAGTTGAAAATCCAACAGAATGTTTTTTTGACGCGCTGGGATGCGCTCTGTTGGATCCTCATCCCTCGGCTCAACACTGAGAGTTGAAAATCCAGTGCGCGATAAAATCCCGTCGCGATGTTTTTGCGTCCGTGCGAATGTCAGCTTTGACCCTAGCTTTTTACATGTAGGTCGTGGAACTGTTTATTAATTATTTTTCTTATACGAATACACTTAACCTCACGCCGGTAATCCCCGAAGGGTTAGACAGAGGTGTACCTATACGACACCAAATAAATTAAAAATTAATTAATTTCACGAATAAACATTACATGCAAACAAAATAAATAACCTCCTAGCATTGAAAACACAGGGCTAGTTGTTGTTTTAAATAAATAAACCTCATAATTTTGCACCGTGTCGCGGACAACAGCTTTTCGAGTCGAGCCCTTGTTTAAATAATTAATTAAATAACTCCCTTGTTGATAAATAAAAAACATAACAATATAATTATCACAAACTTAAATCTAAGAGCAGTGCTGGCCCAGTGGTAAGAGCGGCGACTTACGAGTTGTAGGTTCGAATCCAATCAGCCGATTTACTTTGTGATATTTATTTCTTCACCACTGCTCTCGAAACGGTGAAGGAAAACATCTTGAGGAAACCGGCATGTCCTAGAACCATAAATTCGAAGACATCTACCAACCCGCACTGGGCCTGTGTGATTATTACAGTACAGTCCACTCCCTCTCGAAAACAGGTGACCTATGTCCCAGGAGTGGAAATATTATAGGCTGATTATGCATGTTATGTATAATTTTAGTCTGTAATTCACAACACAACGCAGACAGACATTGTAGCAGTAAGCCACTGCAACGTTTGACCAAACAATACACAAATTAAATACTGAAAACCATGCTCATTCTCCATCCCGCTGCAGAAACACTCAAACTAAACAACAAGGTAACAGCAACAAAATAATACACGAACTAATTAATCCTCGTTTAATAGACTGCAGTTTAGTAATTATAATATTACATATCGCTGTATATCTTATTAGGGGCAGGATAGACTCTAGCGTAATGAAACTTTAGGAAAACCACGAACTACAAACTCGTACCTGGCATAAAGGATGAGTACACCGACTATGTTTCATTCATAGCGGTGCAGGTTATGAGAGTCTAGCGCTGTAGTGGGACGTCTAGGTTAGGGATGCATGAGCGAATAAATGTATTAATTCTTGGATGTAAATGGAGGTTTTTTTGCTTCGCTTTAGTTCTGGAAGTTTATTATAGTATCCTTTTTTTTGGGTGGGAAATCATCAAATAACTTCCCCCGCTCATAGAGATGTCAGACTTTTACTGACTAAAACCCAATCGTGTTCCTTCAGTTGCCTGTGCCGGGGGCCACGGTAACTCTTTCGAACAACCCGCGACCCTAGCTGGTATTATATGTAGTATCCTTAAGTATTAACTTTTGATTAAAATGTTTTAGAGTGGCATCAACAAAGGCACGGTAGTGAAAAGTGGTCAAATTGCATATACTTATGTTCTACCGTTGACCGTTAGTCAAATGGGATCTACAATGAAATATTTTGACACTACACTAGTATATGTGGTCCAATAATGCCCCTTTTAGGTAGTTGAACTAAGGCAGCCATCTCGCACTCAGAAGCATTGTTATAATTTCCAATTGAAGTTTTCAGTCTGAAGTTCGTATAACAATTCCACACACCGAATTGAAACGTTTTAATAACCCTTAAACCACAAATTCGCTTTCTCCAACCAAATACGCTACCCGCTTCCCTCCGAACCTTGCACCGAACATCGACCGCAGAGCACTTAGGTATATAATATTTTTATTGCTGCCCCGACCGTCGCAAAGGGGACAGGACTAAATAAAAATATATTCACCCAAGAACGCCTGTATTGTGGCTACGTCAGTGAAATTCTTATGGCTGTATGGTTGAATGTTTTCATTATTGTGTTCAGATTGTGGTCGTTTACGTTTATTTTTGTTTTGTCATGAGATACGTTGAAGGAAAAACTATTTTGAAGCTGGGTTTTGTTTCTATTTCTGGAGGAATACCTATTAGTGGTTCCGTAGTGTAGTAAATGTTTTGAGCAATTCCCTTAGATAAGGGTAAGGACTATTTATGTATATTTGGGCAGAACGAACAAACGCCTTGCCATTGCGTTAATCTTTTTTGGCAAAAATAATTGTAAAAAGTATAAAACAATTCTTTGTCTCGTAAATTCTGCTTTATTGTATGTATAGATAACTAACTATTTACAATAGGTACTAAATTAAAATAACACGCTACACGCTAGTGATGTTCGTATTATTTAGTAACATTTAGTGTTGGGATTCCAACAAGGCTCAAAGCTGTAGTTACCCTTAAGATTACAGTATTTGCGCCGCTTGAGGGTCTCAGCAGCTACAGTAGCTGCGCCAGCATAGCCCGCCGTGCTAGGAATTTGAGATGGCGTAAGAGTATCGACGCAGGTGGCGTCCCACGTTCTAATAGGTATCGTACATTCTTATGGTCATTAGATAGAGATATTCAGTTCAAATTCAATTCAATGCAGTTAACAATGTAACTAACAGGGTCGTGATCCGTCTAGCCGCTACCCAATTACACTGCATAAACTTGTACCAACTTTAGAAAAAATACAATGATTTTCCTCTTTCCAATATCAAAATTCCGTCACAATACTTCTCAAAAGGGACCCATATTATGTCCTCGTCAGTACACCCTTCATCTTCATAGTTGACTGTCATCATACAAGGACTTTATGTAAAAGATTGTCAATATTTGTGGACGTATGTTTGCATTATTTTTGCGCCGTTCCAGGACGTAACAGAAGTGTTTGTCTGTCACTTATCAACAAGTTGTTGGGGCTTGCTGGGGGAAAAGTTTAAATACTTGAAGTTGTACATTTTTGTGCAAAGCATCTATTTTAAACCGACTTCAAAAAAAGAAGTAGGTTCTCAATTCAGTTGTATTTTTATTTCTGATGTTGTTGTGACCTCAGAAATTGGAATCATCTACTAAAATAAACATATTAAAATTATTTGGAAATGTAATACACTCTCATGCAATAGAGGTGAGCTATCTGTCGGACTAAAATCCAGACTCTAAGCTGCTCCTAAAAATATCCTGACGGCAAAAACAAATAAAATAACTGCTCGATACGGGATCGAATTTAGAGCCCCTTGCTCAGCAGTCCCTTCGACGACCACTGGACCTGTGAGGCAGTCAAAATATACTAAAGAAGGCAAAAACTGAAAAAGGGTTGAAATCATTTTGCTTCTTGTAAAAAAAAACCCAAAGTGAAATACAACAATACTACATATCTACACGTTGCAGGCTGAAACATTTACAATTTGCGGGACTCGCACGCCTTACAGAGAACTAGACAAACATTGACCAGCGTTCGATGCTTTGTTCAATCAGTAGTCCTGCAGAATGCAGATTTCTGAGAATTCCACAGGTATCGGAGACAATGTAAGTGTGCAAAATAAAACAAAGGCTTCTATGTAAGAACATGTACTTGTAGATAGGTAGATATAATACTCTTTATTTTACATCATAACAAATTACAGGAGGAAGCTAGAATATGATAAGATATCATTTAGTAATTGAATGTTTACCAGCTGTATTTGTTAACCGCTTGCAGCAACAATAAATTATTATTATATTTTATTCTAAAACATGAAGGTCTTTTAAGCTAAGTAACGTGGAAAAATGTGTTATGATTTTAAAAAGTATTGTTTTTAACCCCCGACAAAAACAGAGGGGTGTTATGTTCTACAAAATAGAATAAAGCCGAATAAAACATTCTAAACCGTTATACGGAGCATAATGTTTACAAGCTGGATCCCTTTGACTGCAAACAGCACAACTAAAAATATAGAGTATTTTTTATCATCAAAAGCTTAAAAAATAACAGTCAATATGAACCGAATATTTATCATATTTTTTTAAACAGATGTAGTGTTAACTTTTAAAAAAATTCAATTTGGAATAGTAGTTACATAAACGAAAGAAAGTTAAATATTGTTGAGTTTGATATCCATTCATTCTCCTGCCCTTATCCCAATGTATTTTTGGACGGCGCAGCATGTCTTTTTCTTCCATACTGCTCTATTCGTCTTCATCTCGGTACTCACTCCCTTTCTAACCATATCATGTTTCACACAGTCCATCCATCGTTCATACTCAAAACTTTTGATAAGCATCCCTTAGAGTTTGATATCCTTTGTGCACCCCAAAATGTCTGAACAGAATATAGACGTAATAGAACAATGTAGTATCCAAGTAATAACCAAGTGCTGCAAGAACAAAGAAAGCTATATCGTAATGGTTTGTTGTAACGGTTATAAATTCCCAGTTGAATTGTGTAGAGACATTGCCAGTTACATTTCAATTGTTTTTTTTATCTTTTATTATTAACATAGTTTCAACGTCTTCGGTAAGAATACGATAAGGCCCTTTATACTAAAACTTTTTTCTTGCCGTGTAAAACTACGGTTTATTCACCGTGTGTAGGTACGGTTGTCAGTGTTGTATGGATCACTATGGAAGCTTGTTGACGGGCACGTGTTTTGTACGGAGCGGTTTATACGCCATGCCGTAAAGAAACCGAGCCGTGTATAAAGGGCGTTAAGGTTTAACCAAACTGACGCGAATTCCGCGCTTGAAGCGTCGTCATCAGACGTTGAGGATATCTGTACCAAATATCTCTTCGCTCTTGGGACAGCAGTGGTGTCCCAGTAGTAACGGCTCCGACTTACTAGTTGTAGGTTGTAGGCTCGAACCAGACAAGCGCTTTACTTTGTGTTTATTATTCATCACCACTGCCTAGAACCAGAAATTCGAAGACATGTGACATCTACTAACCCGCCCAGGGGCCGCGTGGTGGATTACTGTCCACTTCCTCTCACAGAGAGGAGGTCTGCGAGAACGTTATAGGCAGACTATGCATTTGGGAGAATTTAATTATTAATTGTCATCAGCTGAAAACAATATACCTACCTATAAAGTTACACTTAAAAGAGGTGCACTCTTGGGAGAATTTTAATTCTTATTTCAGTTCAAAATATCTCTTGCAAACATGAACCCACACGTGGCACCCCCATTCTTCCACATCATTGCGCCACAAATCACTTCTACATTCCAACTAGATAAGTCCACAAGCGCCAATTACCATCAATCAATCGAAACGAAATATCGTTTTCGAGCTCATGTGGTGCTAACAACTGGGATCAATCCGGATCGGTTCCTAGCCACGTTTGACGTAATTACATGGAAATGGAGGCAGATTAGCGGGTAAACATGAGACTGGCTAAAGTAATGCCACGGATTTTTTGAAAATTGATTCGGTATAAGGTCTGAGAGGTAAGGTTTAAGGATCTGGAGCGGCGACCGCGTACCGGAAGGCATAGCGTTGGAAGGCCTCCCACAAGGTGGACCGACGACCTTGTTAAAGCCGCAGGAACCCGTTGGATACGAGAAAAACAGAACCGGTCGAAGTGGAGGTGCTTGGGGGAGGCCTATGTCCAGCAGTGGACGTCTTTTGGCTGAGATGATGATGATGATGATGATAAGGTTTGAGCGGGCTGAGTGAGAAGGTCTGGTTTTCTGGAAGGTTCTAGATAAACCAGTGTGCATGTTGTTAGGTACAATTCAGCAGTTATCTAACATATCAATTGTTCTACGCTTACAGGGAGCAGTAGTGGCCCAGTGGTAATGGCCCCGACTTACGAGTTGTAGGTCGTGGGTTCGAACCCAGGGGCTTTACTTTGTGTAAATCATTTTATTACCACTGCTCTCAAAACGGTGAAGGAAAACTTCGTGGGGAAAACCAGGATGTTCTACAACCAAAAATTCGAAGACATGTGGCATCTACCAACCCATACTCGGCCCGCGTGGTAGATTGCAGCCCTCTCAAAGAGAGAAGGCCTGTGTCCAAGTAGTGGGAACATTATAAGTAGGCTGAATATGCTCATCAAAATCAAAATATTTTATTTCACATAAACCAACATGAGCTTATGTAACGTCAGAAGCTAGATGCACGGTACCAATTGGTCGTTTCCTATGAAGAAGAGCCGGCAAGAAACTCCACGGTTACTCTTTTAGAAATAATTGGCTTTTACAATGTTTTCAAATTACAGTAGGTATGGGAGGACAGTGTAGGCCTGTCAACAAGTACCAGGTACTTTGTTAAAATAAAAAATGGTATACTTTACAGATCTAAGGTCTACAAGGCCTACAAATACCTCACATTTACAAAATATGGAAGAATCCATCAAAAGGACAGATAAAATATAAAAACCAAGTGACATGACTGCCATTACAATCACTAATAAAGAGTTGAAACTAGAATTGTCTGTATATAATGTCAAATAATAAAAAGATTATGTCAAAGAAGTATATAAAAAATAAATAGCAGCAGAGCAGAGCAGAGCAGTTAATAGACATTTACGTAGTTATGCCGTTAATGAGGAGAAGCCACATGTGTGTCTTCAACGTAGTCTTTAATCTTATAATATGCTTTTTTGTTAAGGACCACTTTTGATGAGGGTTTTGAACTTTCCATCGCTAAGTTCTGTAACCGGCATCGGCAACTTGTTATAAAAGCGGATGCTGTTTATAAGAAATGACTTGCTAGTTTTAGTTAATCTAAATTTAGGTATCACAATTTCATTTTTACTACGTGTATTTAGATTATGGAAATCGCTTCTTATTATAAAAAGTCCTAAGTTTTTGCGAACATACAAGGAAAGGTGGAAGAATATGGGGGAGGCCTTTGCCCAGCAGTAGGACACTATAGGTTAACGGAAAAAAAAGTTAGGTATTTTGTAAGGCATTAGACACTCAATCACAGATCAGTCTCAGAATCAGTTTTATTACTCATACATATATGTAGTTACATAAAAAAAACACTTTTCTCTTTGTTTAAATTGATAAATCTCCTATACTTCCCATATAAACCGTTCCTCCCAGGCACATATTTTCCGAATATCAGATAAACTCTGATTACGAGTCAAAATATTAGCTGTGAGGATGATCTGAGTATGGAAGAAAAACATACAGCTTAACTGATCGCGTTAGTTCAAGAAAGTTATGAGTAAGAGAAAGTTGTGTTTGTACACAGACGATGTGTTTGTGTTTCATTGCTGGGAAATGGATTTTGATAAAGCCTCTTGACGTGTAGTGTAGATGCAATTTTATCAGGATGGATCCTGTAGGGTCATTGCGTACCACGCTCACAATCCTAACGCCATTTATTTTGATATGGGACACTTATCCAGCTCTGTTTCGATTTTGTCCATAGAAAACAACGATTTTATATGGAGATGCGTACGCATCCGTTCAGTTTTACCGATGCGTACGCATCTCCATCCACGCAGTTCCAACAGAGCTGAATAATTGTGGTTAGTCCCTAATTCAACAACATTCATTGCGCTTATCACGTTGTCGAGCAGGGATTTTATATATTTTTTTCAAACATATGAAGCAATAGACTAATCATGCCCTTCAAAATCTTTCGGATTGTGTTATGCAACTGGGGAGCTGGTTCAGTTTATCCAAGAATGGTAAAACGACTGTTTATAGATCAACTTAATTTCTTCCGTGGTTTCAACAGGTACTAAATCTATAAGTACCTACTATACTTTCGTCACTCGTCGACTTATGCACCTTACAATTTTGGATGCAACGAGGTCATTGATGTGGATGAACCTTTCCTTCATCTGCAAAATCCTTTTATACGAATACCTTCCTTCTGGGAAGTTCTAAGGGATTATATCGAGGTCCTATCAACGATAATAACGGGATTGTCTACCCTTTGCACATCTTTATGTGTAAAGGGTAGACAATCCCGTTATTATCTCCTCTTTAGTAGAGGGGGCTCCGAGATCTCGTGCGGAACACATCAGTGTCCCGGCTAAGGGTATAAACTTGCATAAAAAGACAGGATATATGAGTGCCCAATTCTTGTCTATGGCTCACGGTACGAACTTGCATAAAAAGACAGGTGCCCTGCTCACAGGTACCTAGTCAATATTTGCCTGTACTGAAAATAAACTATTTTAAATTTTAAGTTGATATAAAAAATAGGTCTATCAGAGCTTCATTACACAAGTATCATTAGGCAAGACCCAGGCAAACAAATTCGATTGACCATAACATGATGCTACACATTTTGATTGTCTAACCCATCTGAATAGCATTATTACAATTCAAACCACAATGACCACTAGTCTGTTAGTCAGAAACCCTAATCCTAACCTAAAACACATTGTCCGTTACCGATTTCACACGTGACAACGCATCCGACGGGCAACTTAAGTTGCTCAGTATTCTGAGAAATATGAGTCAAATATGACATCAGGATTACATAACTATTGCGACTCAAACAATAGCAGAGAGGCAATTCTCGTAATTTTAGTCAAAAATACCTCTAATATCCCAACATTCATGACAAGTTTTTGATATTGATTGTGGCTGAGATAAGATTGCTACTAGATTTTGAACGTTTTTAATTACCTTCTGTTATTTGCTAGAGATACCGTCACACTATATTGAGCCTTAGGAAGCCACTGGATAGGTTTGCTGGCCGTGAAGTCGTTACATCAGTTACCTAAACATTCACCTATAGATAGGTTAATAACTAGGCTACACTAATATCTAAACAATACAGAACATATGGAGCATATACCTATATAGGAAGGTATTTTATTGCCGAAATGCCAACACAACAATTAAAATAGATTGCTTGGTTGCCATTACCTCTGGCGCCTCTGGCAACAGTGGCTGGGCAACAATGATTGCTGAAAAATTGCCCGTGTAACCGCAACTTAACGCAAACCCCGCCGGATCGCGAGCCATAACGCGTGTAACGCGTGCGGTTGGTTGCAAATTGCCTGCAGATCGCACCGGGAGTTCGGTTTCAATGTAATAAGATTGTTTGGGGAAATGCGTTCATGTTGTATTGTGCGCAATAGTATGACGCTATAGATGTGTAGCTGTGCGACGTTTATTTATGCACGAATTTAATAGGTACAGGCACCAAAAGAGATAAGTACCCAGGGTCGTCGGATATATGTAGTTTGAAGTTTAGTAAGAAACCAATGAATGTTTTCGAATAAAATTTAATTTACCTAATAGAAAAGAAACAGTTCATATTTTATCAAATTCGAAAACATCCATCGGTTTCTTACTAAACTTCAACTATATCTAAGGATCCTGGTTACTTATATCCTTTGGAAACCAAAAGCAGACCTATATAAGCCAATTGATCGGAGCTGTTTGTTACTTTATTTTCCTGTATAGAATCTTGCTTGAATAGCCAACTTGTAATTAATAATTATTTTGTAAGATATTTTGAACTTAATCCGCCTTATTACAAAATGAAATCTAACTTTAGTTCTAGCCTAAACCTTTGGCTCAATATTTGTATTTCGAAGTTTATTTCGATTAAGGGCTGATTTTTTGAACGCCAGATAATTTTATCGTAGGAATAATTTTGAATTTTTCCCCCAACCCCAACATAGTTGGGAAAAGGCTAGGCAGATGATGAATAATTTTGAATTTTTGACAGTTCTTCCATAAAAAGTCTGTCAGACGTCAATTTTATTCCACGAATATAAATTATCTATCTATTGAAAAATCTGCCCATAAGCAAAGTTCTTAATACAAAAATGACAAATTAGCATCAAACTAAACTGTAATTTTCGTATAAAGAACTGCATTTCTATAACAGTTAGTTTCATAATTCAATAACTGGCGCGGAGGTTTAACCCTGATCTAAAGAAAAACCTTGTTTTTTAACAAAGGGGGTAAGTTTGACAGTGACACATATTACGCAATGAAGGATTCACTAGAATATTAATCATCATATCTACGGGGAATAAACCCTCGACCCTTTCACCGTACAGAAGTGAGGTCAAAAATTGCCCTCAAATTATTCAAAATGCAATTTCACTTTACGATCCCACATCATCGTGCGTTCATTGGGGACTTACCCATGTGCAGGCACCTCGTTGAACTTATATATAACTTGAGGATAAAAACTAATCGTTTGTACAGTCAGAGAAATAAATTATTAAGCATATTAATACCCAACGCCAATCGGCCGTGTTACAGACACGTGTTTCATACAGCTATCAGAGATTAAAAGTTTACATTTGAATACCTACAGAATTTAAGATGGTAGTCAATTTGCTTATCAATTAATTTCCCAGACTTTACATTGACGAAAACAATGATTTTTTGTTTAAATCCAGCACCAAAAATATTTCTTTCCATCCCTATTTTCAACGATCCCATTAGCGGCCTAAATCTTTTTTTGATAGGTCCATTGAAAACCCTTTTAAATTAAATTATTCACAAGCACATTGACCCCGGAAACAAAGGCCCATTCAACCCTAACCTCACCGGAATCAGATAAAAAATTGTCCCCGAATTATTCAAAATGTAATCTCAGTTTATGATGGCATCATCATTGTGCGTTCACCGGGGACTTCGTCAGGTGCAACCTAATTCATCACGCCAAACTTTATGGAGTATTAGGTGACAAAGATTAATACACACCAATTTATTCGGGCACCGCTGCGGAGCGTGGTCTCTTTAATTCGGTCGGTTGGCGCGGTTGGCACACACCCCAAGTTGCTATTTATCAAAGCTCCTAGTAATAAATAAATCGAGTTTCGTCTTGTTAGCTCGGAAAAAAGTCTTTATGGAGCGTTTATTTCGTTAAAGTTATGAAGTAAATTCGTCAGGTTTTGAAAATTAGGTCGTGGGTTGGGTGGTCTGCGTTATTTATTGGCGGAGAAAAGTTTGTGAAATGATGATGCTGTACGGAGCGTCTATAGTAAAGTTGTATATTTATAACTTCGTGTTGGGATTATTCTATTCTATTCCACGTCTATGAGGGGCTTGTGGCTAATTAATAACAGCCGCACGGGTTGATCGAGCCGGTTAAGCTACTCTTGTCGCGGTCCGTAGAAGGGTGACCATCTATACATACCAAGACCCCTCCGTGTCTGGGAAAGCACATTATGCTGTTGGTCCCGGCTGTCATTGGATCTTTGACATATATTTAACACCACACTAGGACTCTTAAACGCCGAACAAAAAAAAAGGAAAAAATAGGAAGAAAGTACGCTAAGCGAAAACGAAATAATAGAGTGGGGAGGCGATACGATGCGACGCGGTGGGGCGGGGGAACAAGAAATTTTACGCAGAAAAAATCGCGGGCATCAGTTAGTAAATAATACTATCATTCTACACCCTTCACACACTATTATCAATAAAAACAATGATAAAGTTCTATCACACACCCCGACATTTACACTATCAGATGTAAGGAAACGTTCACGTTTCTATAAAAAATAAGATTACACGACCTCTATGCGTCTGCCCCTTGGGTGTTCGAGGGTAGTGTTGTCGTGTGCCCCATATTCCCGGGACGTCACAGTTTTTCCGGAACGATGGCTGCCCCGCGGGATATTGAATAGGTCGGGACTTTCGGAGCTTTTCGTGAGTTTTATTGATGTTGAAGAGGTTCGTTTTAATAAAATATTGTGTTTTGACTAACTTTACATAGTATTGCTTATTCAATGTTACGGATATCTTTTATTGTTGTTGTGCTTAAATATAAAGTTAGGACTTTCCAACAATATGATATTGAATGAAGTATTCAGAAAGTACTCTTAAGTACCTACAATTTAAACGTCACTCAAGTTCAATTTCCAGATCTCTTCTTATTGTCAAAAAATCTCAAGAAAAACCTGTTCTAAATGTAAATACATGTGCAAATTCAAATAGCAATATGCTGACAAAAATAACAATAAACAAAGCTAAAAAGCGTCAAGAAAACCGACTACAACTAGCTTTAACAAAACATAAAAACTGCACCGAAAAACCCCGTAGTGCCGCGTCCCGTATTTCAGCTCCTTTAATTCCGCGTTTCCGTCCCGTTCCCGGGGCTTTATTACTGGCGGCACTAGTTGGTCCCTGCTATTGGTTTTTGCTGAAAAGCGCCCCGTGTAATCCGATTTCGGCCGCTTTCGTGTTTGTTTTCATAGTCTTAGCGAAGTTATACGTTTTGTGTTTGTTTTGTGGCAGTTTAAGTTTTATGAAAATATTTTGTTTTTTCGTGTGGTAAAAATGGTGCTGCGACCTCTTTTATTTTGTAGTTTTATGAAATGGTACCAAGTTTGTTAAAACCATTATTTTATTTAATGTTTGGTAATATAGTTAAAAATATTGCACATTTTTTGGAAAATTGCTTACATATATACAACTACTAACGAAGTATGTAGGTACCGTACTGTAGAGAATATGACATGCATATAGTCCGTTCACAGTTATTAAACCTGTGATTTTGTATAACTGTCAAAATTACAGTGATCTTTATTTTCGTGGCTATATGGGTGCATTTGGTTTGCTGCCATTGCCAAGTCTGTCAAAATCACAATAATCTTTATTTTTGTTACTTCAAGGTTGCAATTCGGTTGCAATTCAGAGTTAAAAAGAAAATTTATGACATAATTTTACAAAAAAAAATGTCAGATTGCCAACTTTCTGCGCGGTTTTATTCGGCATAGCATTTTTCGAAGACACGTAGCGGACTCCAGTTTATCTGACAAACGTATGTTATGATATAAAAATATTATTTTGCGCTTAATAATATTATATAGATCCTAATAATTACGCGATATATAAAGAACCAGGCGTTGTATTTATCCGGGTACAGTTAACATCCCTCCGATGCTAACAGTACCTACCTTATCTATCAGGGTGAAGTGAAACTGTTTCACCCTAAAATACGTCCCCGTTCATAAATGTTTTTTTTTTTTATAAAAGAAACAGTGAACCCTGAAAACATGAAAAAAACGACGGCATAATTTATGGACTGCCAAAAATGTATCAAATTCCAAACTTACAGAAAAAAAAAATTACAGAAAAGGAATGTTGAAACGTTTCCCAGTATTTATTTTACGTGATGATTATTTATTCACTGTGATGAAATGTTTTATAATATAGCCTGTATATTACCTCTAAGTAAACTTTCCTATCTTTGTACGTCATAAATACGTCCATTTGAGTGTCTACACTCCAAATATTGCATATTATAATTTTGTTTTGTGAACATAATTTTACTTTTCTGCTTTTAATTTAACATTTTCTTTTACACAATTAATTTTTGTTTAAATATCTGATGTATTCTTGACCAATGAACTCAGCCTATCGCAGTCAACTGCTAGACATTGGTCTCGCCCAGGCTGCTCCACAACACACTGTCCTTCGTCTTCCAGAAACTAGTCTGTCCCAGCCACCTTCTTAAGCTCGTCGGTCCATCTAGCTGGGGGTGTCCCACAGTCCCACACTACGCTTACCTATACGCGGTCTCCACTCCAGGACTCGTCTGCGATTCTTGACCTAAATATTGATATTAGCTCAATATCTTGAAACGTTACGTTCCTGAACCATCAATATACATAAGTAGAACTTCGAAATAGACAATTAGGACGGAACAATTGAGAAATTATCGAACGATAGCTCTAAAACTGTTCATTACATCTGCATATTGTGTTGTAGTTCTAACAGAGTATTAATATCCTATAGAAAGCCGTTGTTAAATAACAATGCAAGTAACTACACAACACAATTAATATCAGACATAATTTCAAGCTCTAATTAACTGGTATAGTATACAGTGCGCCGAACTATAGAGCATTCGATAGTCCCTTACGATTGATATACCAATCAACCATTCACTGTATGATTGATTAGGTTTGATATATCAACGCGAACCATTACTATGTATCTATATTAATAACAACTGTTTGTCATTTAAGCTTTATTAATTAGAATAATCACAGAGTGATATAGAGGTGCCTAGCATAATCAGCCTATGTTCCCACTGCTGGGACACAACCCTCCTTTATGTAAGAGGGAGTGAGCGTAATCCACCACGCGGGCCCAGTGCAGGTTGGTGGATATCACAAGTCTTCGAATTTTTGGTTCTAGGATATGCCGGTTTGCTCCGATTTTTTCCGTCTCCATTTTGAGAGCAGTGGTGATGATTTCATCACCACTGTAAATTACTGTTGTGTAAATTATTTAATTTACACAAAGTAAAGCGCCTGTCTGGGATCGAACCTTCGACGTACAACTCGTAAGTCGCGGCCATTACCACCGGGCCATCACTGATTGGTGCCTATTCCATTGATTTTTTAAATCTGTCAAAATATTGCACCATCACAAAAAAACTGATTTGTAATGCCTTAATAATCGTGGCCTTTCAAAAGACTTAGTTAGACATGCATAGAAAATCGGGCATAAGACGCGATATTGTGTTATCTTTGACGAAATGTAGTATTGTAATACCCACGTCAGCCTAGTTATTTAGACGTGGCAAATATAAATATTCATATGAAACAATGTCCGGGAAAGGTCTTCATTATGTATAAATTTAAGAGTGAAGGAAAATGTCGCCATTTACTTCTAACTCTTAACACGCTTAAGGTTGGTTCTTGAATAGGAAAAAGTTGCTTCCCGTAGTAAATTGTCATAAGGTTAATGAGGGATATATACTCGTTTCGTCTTCCGGTCACCCATGAATTCGTTGTTCATTCATCAAACAGTCGTTTGATGAAAAGCAATCCCACTATTCCTACTAATATTATAAACGTTAAAGTTTGTATGGATGGATGGATGGTTGGATGAATGGATGTTTGTTACTCTTTCACGCAAAAACTACTGAACGGATTTAGATGAAATTTAGCACACGGATGGTTTATAACCAGGATTAGCATATATAATATTGCATACTTTTTATCCCGATATTCCCACGGGATCAAAACTTATGCGGGTGACACCGCGGGGCGCAGCTAGTAACTCATAATTTTACTAGCGTTTCCCAACTATGTTGGGCTTGACTTCCAGTCTAACTGGATGCAGCTGAATACCAGTATTTTACTTGTAGCGATGCATGGTTGGGAAGGATTAGGAAGAGGTACCTATTGTACATCCACATTTCGCTAGTCATGTTTAAGTCCCATGTAATAGAGGGCGAGTCTATTGCCACCAATCGGGCACAAACCCAGGCTCTGAGCTGCACCTGAGAAATTCCTGATGGAAAACCCAATAACCCTCTGCTAGACCTGGAAATCGAACTCAGGACTACATGCTCAGCAGTAGCACCTGTGACCACAAGAGCAACGAGGCACACATGTTTTTTCATCATTTCAGCTGAAAGATGTGCACTGATAGGCCTTCTCCAAGCACCTCCACTTCGACGGGTTCTGTGCGTCTCGCATCCAACGGGTTCCTGCGGCCTTCACAAGGTCGTCGGTCCACCTTGTGGGAGGCCTTCCAACGCTATGTCTTCCGACATTTTTTTTATTAGCTGTCAGTTTGCAGCAAAACCGTTGCTTCCCACTACAATAGCTTCGATATCTGCCCACCCCCACACAGTGCACTAATAAATTACGATAGCACGTGCCACAAAGACACGTTCTTATCTCGTACGGGACTCGCACTTTACCAAAATGTTAATTTATGGCATTCGCCGCTTTTTTCGCGCACATAATGGGTTGAGGTATCTCCTTGCTTTGTTCGGGCTCACGCCTTATCGTGTCAACTAATGTTAGTAAAATTATCTAGGGGAATTTATGGGGTAGGGTGGATTAAAAACTATTTTCACAGGTTTTTTGTGGTGTGGTATTATTTTTCTTTTGATAGAAATAGGACAAAGTAACTCGTGTTTAACCTTCAGTACCTCGTGCTTAACCTTAAGTTTAGATCTTATTTTTTTTTAGGAATGTTTTATTTACAAATTGAATTTAGTTAAGTGTCTATTAGGGGAGGCCTACCAGTGTTTGTAGTCCAGCAGTGGAAGTCTTTCGGCTGTAATGAAGCGTCTATTTTGAGCAATACCTGCTACATGATTTAATAGAAAAAGATAGAGAAATAATCCCTCAAAACGCCATTTAAAATGCCTTTTGTAGGGTAAACAATTGCGACCTAGCTTTAGCCGATTAAATATCAACAAAATTATTGTTTTATTTTCAGGAACTAATCCAGATTAACGTAGTAAAATTTCAAATAAACTATTAAGTTTTTATTTATAAATAAAGCAAAACATGGATGCTTTCAAAAAATTAAATAATTCTGAACTCAACTCAACTTCCGCATAATAGAATGACATATATTCAATTCAAAGGGTAAGGGGTGTAAGGGGGAGCGCACAACAACCAGACTCCCCAAACGTCAGCCTCACCTGCACGCGGTGCACCCTGCTGCTTACCAACGAGGCTCTGACGACCGACAAATGGCGGGATGTCCATTTAACTCCGCGTGGTGGCGGGTAAACCACCAACAAAAGCATTCCCAAGGAGGGTTGGTGTCAGGCTGGCGGCCGACTGTTAAACTTTGCCAAAACCTTAAAGCAACATGTATAGGAAAGATATGATGCGCGATAGGGCTAGGGCGTACCCCACAGGCGACGCGCAGGGGCAGCACCCGGCTTCTGTGGGAAATGGACAAGGGTTGTCGCACCAGAACGGGCGGGTGCGACGTAAGACGCAAGCTCGGAGTGTGAGAGAAGTAAGATTGAGGTGTGCGAGCTGGAATGTAGGTACGATGACTGGAAGAGGAAGGGAACTAGCTGATGTTTTAAAAAGGCGACGACTGAACATTGCGTGTCTGCAAGAGACGAAGTGGAAGGGTGCGAAGGCTAGAGAGATAGGAGAAGGATATAAGTTTTATTACTGTGGAAGCGATGGTAAACGAAATGGTGTGGGTATAGTTTTGGATAGTCAGTTGAAAGAATGTGTAGTGGATGTTAAAAGAGTGAGTGATAGAGTGATAGCTATTAAAGTGATTGTGGAGAGTTTGGTGGTTAATATAGTTAGTGTGTACGCACCCCAGTCAGGGTGTGAGGATAGTATAAAAGAAAAGTTCTGGAAGGACTTCGATTGTGTGATGATGGATGTGCAAGATAGTGAAGAAGTGTATGTGGGGGGTGATTTTAACGGACATGTGGGAAAACAGAAGGATGGTTACGAAAGAGTGCATGGCGGTTGGGGATACGGAGACCGTAACACTGATGGCGAGGTACTGCTGCAAGCCGCCACGGCCTTCGACCTGGCAATAACAAATACGTGGTTTGAAAAACGAAACGAGCATCTGATAAGCTATAAAAGTGGCCGCCACGCGACACAAATCGACTACTTCCTGGTAAGACGAAACAGCCTTAAAAGTGTGAAAAACTGCAAAGTGCTCCCAGGTGAAGACTTAGTCGCACAACATAGACTGATAATAATGGAGGTAAAAGTCAGTGTCTCGTCCAGTAAGAACAAGGAACGGCCCCCGCCCAAAACAAGATGGCGTATGATAGAAAAAGAGGAATTTGCCAGTATGTTTAAGAGCCAAGTGGTAGATAAGATGATTGAAATGAAGGATATGGAAGGAAAATCTGTGAATGAATGTTGGAAAGATATGGCGGAGTGTATAAGGAGCGTAGCAAAATATGTGTTTGGAGAATCGAAAGGGAAAGGTATAATAGACAAGGATACATGGTGGTGGAATGAAGATGTGCAAAAGTTGCTTAAAGAAAAGAAAATTGCGTTTAAAGAATGGCAGGGTGTAGAAAACGGGAATGATAGTTTGAAAGAAGATAAGAAGAAGATGTATAAAGAATGGAAGAGAAAGGCAAAAAAGGCGGTAGCAGTTTCGAGGGCTAAGGCGCAGGAGAAGTTGTATGAGTCACTGGACAGCCCTAGAGGCCAGAAGGAGCTCTACCGGATTACAAAAGCAAGAGAAAGGAGAACGAGAGATATAATTAACATTAAATGTATGAAAGACGACGCCGGTAAGGTTCTGTACAAAGATGACGAAATAAAAGAACGATGGAAGGTTTATTTTGAAAAACTAATGAACGAGGAGAATAAGTGGAATGGTGTGCTCAAAGAGGTACAAGTAAATATGGGTTTGGTGAGGGAAATTAGCATGGATGAAGTAAGAAAGGCAGTTCAAGGTATGAAAAACGGGAAGGCTATGGGCCCTGATGATATACCAGTAGAAGTATGGAAGTGTTTAAAAGAAGATGGATGTATGTGGCTGACTTTATTCTTCAATAAGTTGTTGCACGAAGGAGGGATCCCACAAGAATGGTGCAATAGTTCCCTAGTGCCCATTTTCAAGAATAAAGGTGATGTACAGGACTGCAACAACTATCGAGGGATAAAGCTCATGTCACATAGTATGAAGGTATGGGAGAAAGTAATAGAGAAAAGATTGCGAGAGGAGAGTGAGATTACCCCAAACCAGTTTGGGTTTATGCCAGGTCGAGGAACAATGGACGCCACTT
This sequence comes from Apamea monoglypha, assembly GCA_911387795.2. Taxonomy (NCBI): domain Eukaryota; kingdom Metazoa; phylum Arthropoda; class Insecta; order Lepidoptera; family Noctuidae; genus Apamea; species Apamea monoglypha. The sequence continues at coordinate 1,918,932 of OU426923.1, read as the reverse complement.
TTGCACTCCGCCAATTGTGCGAGAAGTACAGACGTGCACATAAAAACTTGCACATGGTGTTCATTGATCTGGAGAAAGCGTATGATAGGGTACCTCGTGATGTGCTGTGGTGGGCCTTGAAAGAGAAAGGTTTGCCCGGGAAGTATGTAGAGTTAATTCGTGCTATGTACAGTCAATCTCGTACCTACGTCCGGTCGGCTGCTGGCTATACCGACGAGTTCAGTGTGGCTGTAGGCTTGCACCAGGGATCGGCTTTAAGTCCTTACCTCTTCCTGTTGATTATGGACGCTCTTACGTCAGACATCCAGGAGGAGGCACCCTGGTGCATGTTGTTTGCCGATGACATTGTTCTCGTCGGTGAAGATGTACCTGAGATCCAGAGCAGATTGGAGAAATGGCAACAGAAGCTGGAGAATGTTGGCTTGAAAATCAGCAGAACCAAAACGGAATATATGTTCTGCGATTTCGGCGGTCTCTCCAGTTCTGGAGCCATAGCGCTTGATGGCGCACGTCTCCCAGTCTGCTCCGACTTTCGGTATCTCGGTTCACTCGTGCAAAGCGATGCCGAAGTAGATCGGACGGTTAAGCACAGAATTAACATTGGATGGATGAAATGGCGGCAGGTCACGGGAACAATCTGTGACTCCCGCATTCCCCTTAAACTTAAGGGGAAGATATATAAAACCATGATTAGACCTGCTGTCTTGTATGGATCAGAATGTTGGGCCACAAAAGGGATGAATGAAAGGCAATTGCATGCAGCTGAGATGAGAATGCTAAGAGGGATGTGTGGTGTTGCACGAATGGATAGAATAAGAAATGAGTACATAAGAGGAAGTCTGAAAGTGGCACCGATAACTGAAAAGTTGTGTGGAAATCGGTTGTCATGGTATGGGCATGTGTTACGGAGAAATGAGGAAAATGTCGTGAGGAGAGTTTTGAGTATGAATGTCGATGGGTATAAGAGTAGGGGAAGACCAAAGAAACGATGGATGGAATGTGTGAATGATGATATGGTTAGAAAGGGGGTGACTACCGAGATGACGACTAATAGAGAAGTATGGAAGAAAAAGACATGTTGCGCCGACCCCAAATAAATTGGGATAAGGGCAGGAGAATGATGATATATTCAATTCAAAAATGGGATACGAAATGTTGTTTTTTTGATTAACAAAGCAATGCTCTAACATTGGACTAGTTTTTGAATCTTTTTCACCGACAACCCAATACTGAACATCAGACTGAAACGACACGCATAATTGCAACTTGGCACGCCTCCGCCATACTTTCGCATTACTTGCTATGTATAGCTGGCAATACACTGGCAATACGCTGGCAATAGTGGCAATACAGTTGCCGGATTTGCACTGGCAATGGCAATAGTGCTTTCAGAGGTTTGGCTCGGTACGAGTTCAAATATAAAGCAATAAATTTATGTTACGCAAACCAACTAGCTGCACTGTTTCCTCTTGAACATTATTACGAACTTATATTCATGGTTTTTGCTCCAGTGAGCAGTTGTTGTTATGCTTACTGGTGTACTGTAGCCTGGTAGGTATAGGTACCTACATACGTATGTAGGTTTGGTATTCGGTACGAAGTAGAACGCATTCAAACTTATGTAAGTTTAAGAAGTGGTGGTCGAAAATCAAGCAATTTTCTTTCCAGCTTAGAGTTATTTTAAAAGTTGGTGAAGAAATTACATCGAGCGTATGGGAAGTAGTAATTGCCTGTCATCTAACAACAAAATTAGACTACCTATCCTTCTTTCCCTATTTTAGTTTTCCATTGCGACAATTCTTTTTAGTGTTCATACACCTAACTAGTTTCTGCCCACGACTTCGTTCATGTGAAATTTGGACTCCCGAGCTACCGCGTCGTAACCTATCAATCACCCGCGCTGTTATTTCGTTTTCGCTTACTATTCCTTCTGGTTTTGTGTTCCTTCTGTTTCAGTGTCATAGCTTGATGATAAAATTGTCTAATCTGACTGTTAGTTTCAGGGTTTAGCACGTTCAAACAAACAAAATCTTAAGCTTTATAATTAGTTTAGAAGATAGATAGATAGAAAGCTAAAGTGCAGCCAGCAGTGGAAGGACCGATGTTAAGGATGACGTATTCAGCACGTTTTAATCTTTTTGTTAAACTATTTACGCACAAAACAATCGAAACATTTAATAAGCGCACAAATGCGGCCCGGACGACAGTTCGGAAGTCAATTTAGTAAATAATTGCGATGAGCAATAGTATCGCGCGGCCGCACAGCCCCAGTACGAAGCGTTTGTCTTTGTACCAAATGGGAAGCGGAATTGTTTCGACGCAAATGCGTGATCTCATTGCTAACTGTAGCGTTAGCGAAAGTCTAGACGCGAGAAGAAAAGCTTATTTTAGCATATACGATTAAATATAAATATGGGAACCTCGAACCGATACAAAAAATGGTTTGACCAGCACCCTAATTGCGTAACACACTGTCAATCACGATCTGAATCATTTTGAAGGATATTGCTCATCCATTCCTTCCTATGTTCATAAAATGTGTCTTCTCAACAACGCACATAACGCACTGAATGCTGTTGAACAATTAAAATGTAAGCCATTCCTACTGCTACTGTGTTACGCAACGACCCCGCTAAATGGCATTAAGCCCGTCTTGATATATTGGTGTGTTTGAAGTATTTGATAAATAAATGAGCCATAAAGAAAGTAAGGGTAATAAACATATTTTCTTTATTTTTCTTTCTTTTCTTTCTTTAAGGTAGTAAGGCTAGGGCACGCCGCGATAGCGGCGATAAGACCCCTCTTTGAGGAGTGGCTAGAGAGGCGCCACGGCGCCCTCACCTACCGCCTGACGCAGGTCCTCACCGGACACGGAAGTTTCGGGAGGTTCCTGCACATGATCAGGCGGGAGGAAACGCCCGGGTGTCACCATTGCCAGGATCGCCCAGAGGACACGGTGGAGCACACGGTGGAGGTCTGCCCCGCTTGGGCGGAGCACCGCCGTGTCCTCGTGGAGGCGATCGGCAGCGGCGGCGGCCTCTCGCGCCCGGACCTGGTGCAAGCCATGGTCCGGAGCGAGAGGGAGTGGGAGGCAGTCGCCTCCTTCTGCGAAGCAGTCATGCTAGCGAAGGAGGTGGCGGGACGGATGAGGGAGAGAGCCTCCCGTCCAAGCCGCCGCGGGAGACGCCCCGGGCGTCGGGAGTCGAGGGACGACTACCGGCCACCGTAGGCGCGGGCCTGCGGGCGGAGAGCAATGGGTAGCTCACCGCCCGATCAGGACCAGGCCCGTGCCGGACGGCGCGTAAGTGTTCCACGCGCGCCTCAAAGAGATGTCAGCATAACGAGGGGCCCGTCAGGGCCGAAGCCTGCCGGGGCAGCGGGATTGTCCGAAAGGGTTACCGCTGCCCCGGAACATAAAGGGCGAAGGAAGGAACATGGGTGGGTTTTAGTCAGTAAGAGTCTGACACTCCCTTCCGCTCCACCCAGAGCGGGAGGAGTCATTTGATGATTTCCCATCCCAAAAAAAAAAAAAAAAAAAAAAAGGTAGTAAGGCTCATTCTACGGATAGAAAAATTGCTTATATTACTGCTAGTTAGGACGTTTCTACTTACTTACTAACATCTTGACGTAATCGCTCTTTGTGACACGAATAAATGGAAATAAGTATTTTTTTCAAGACACAACACATAACAGTGTTAGCAGTCATAATGATATGATCTTATTCTATAATTGAAGAGATTGAAGAGCAATGGTGGCCCAGTAGTACCGGCCTTGACTTCCAAGCTGTGGGCCGTGGGATTGAACCCAAGCAAGCGCTTTACTTTGTGTTAATAATTTCGTCACCACTGCTCTTAAACCAAACGGTGAAGGACAACATCGTAAGGAAACCGGCATGTCCTAGAACCAAAAATTCGAAGACATGTGACATCTATCAACCCGGACTGGGCCCGCGTGGTGGATTACGGCCCATCCTCTCTCACAGAGAGGAGGCCTGTGTCCCAGCAGTGGGAACTGTATATGCTGATTATGTTTCTGTAATTCCATTCTCAATCTTGCAGATTATAATAATGAGAACAAAAACTACAAACTACAACTCACCTAAAAGACAGCGTAGTCAACGGCCGGTACGACTTATGACTGTTCACATCAGCCATCGGCATACCCCAATAATCATCAAGAAACAGTTGCTTCAGCGGATTGGTTCCTATGACGTCACCATTCGTCACTATAGCAGGTATATCATCATGGACGAAGTCTCCGTTCAAACTGTTCATGTAGCTCAGGACTGCGGTGGTGGTGACCATGACGTATATGGTAACGTCACTGCATATGGTCTTAGGTGGTGATTCCTCGCGGACTGTGGTCAGCGATCGCCGCTTCATTTTTGGTGAAGTTCGCGGTTTTATTGTTACATTTCTACATCTGCACATTTGTTGGGTTCTGAAACAAAGAAATGTGTTGTTAGAACTTGTTAATTGATGTCTGCAAGCTGAAAATCAGCCTCATTATCAATTTTAAAAGACGTTGTAGCGATGTAATAGTAACACAACTGTAATCGCTCTTTAGTTTCCCTAAGTTTACTTTTGAATAAATCCTGCATCCTCGTCAGAAGCCCGAAACTCTGACAACCAGTCTTACCAAGGGGTATCTTTTTACCCAGTAACTGGATTGTGGAGGTCAGATAGGCATTCGCCCCACGTATAATACTGGTATTCAACTGCATCCGATTAAACTGAAAGCCGACCCCGAAAATAGTTGGAAAAAGGCTCGGCAGATAATGAATCTTTTCCGTTGTTCCGGGTCTGGCTGTTTGTGTATGTGAGTTTAAATGTTTGTAAACGCACCCACGATACAGGAGAAATTCCTAGTGTGGGGCAAAGTTTAAAAAAAAAAATCTTTGTAACATATATTATTTAATAGCGACGCGGACGAATTTTTTGATGGCCTATGATTCTTTTGCTTATTTTTTCACATGTACATATTATTTTTTTAAATGTTAGCTTATACTCGTATAATGTAAATCTTATGTTATGAATAAATTTAGCCCAAATTTAATAGTTATAATTCTGCAGCACTAAATTCTCAAACTGATTAATTTTAGCCGGTCTATTTCGTATTCGTTTTATAAAATCCTACTCGTTATTCTCCGTTCCGTTTTCATAGAGTAAAAGCACAACACTATATGCCTACCCGGTCAAGATCCAATAAATGCCACTAGAATTAACCGCTGCCAAATATTCCAATAACCATATTTCGGCTGAATTCGATCTCGTTCTGGGTACTGAGCTCGAAAATGCCTGCTTGAAGTTTTTTTCGGTGAACAATAGTCGGAATTTATTGGGTTTTTCGTATTGACTGGGAATTTTAGGCTCAGAAGCCCAAAAGTCTAACAACCAGTCTTGCCAAGCGGGAGGTCAGTCTAGTCTAGGCAGTCGCTCCATGTAAAATACTGGTACTCAGCTGCATCGGTTAGACTGGAAACCGACCCCAATATATATACTTGGAAAAAGGCTAGGCAGATTGATTGATTGAATCCACATATCCATGTGCTCCTCAACAAATAAAAGGGTACGTCACTTCTTTTAAGAATATTTTCCCCTGAGGTCGGTTTGAAATGCGATGTCGAAGGCACGCATCTGTATTTTAGTTTAAAAAAGATGACACGAGGCAGAACTGAACTGGAACCGGGTTTTGTAAACGACTCAAACGGAGTATGGACGGGATCGTAGCAGGTGACGTTCTGAAGTTTCTGCCTACCCCCATGGGAAGAAAGCGTGAGTTTATGTATGTAAGTAAAATGGTCAGTATTTAAATTCTGAAAAAGAAACCACATAAAGCTAAATGAAATACTTTCTACAGGAGTTTGGTACCTAATAATACAGCCCGGGCTCCAGCACGTGGCAGAGTAGAGGAAAACAGGATAAAAAAATTAAACGGCAATTATAACACCTTTGTAAATAATAAAGTTACTCTCAGAATTAATAAAAGCTTTTTCATCGGATCTGATGAATCTAATTTTTAGACTTAGCCTATTAGGGTCCAGTAATCTGTAAATTGACAATATTATAGCCTGAAGTGGATTGAAATTGGTCTTTCTCTCGTTAAAAGCCTATCAGTTTGAAAGCTCTAGAATATTCCGGTAAATTAATATACAAATTAAGCCTATAAGGTTCCCACTGCTGGGACACAGGCTCCCCTCCGTGAAAGGGAGTGTGCCGTAATCCAACACGCGGGCCTAGTACGGGTTGGTAGATATCACATGTCTTCGAAGTTTTGGTTCTAGGACAAGCCCGTTTTGCACACAATGTTTTCCTTCACCGTTTTGAGAGCAGTGGTGATGAAATATTTACTTTACACAAAGTAAAGCGCCTGTCTGGGTCCGAACCTACAACTCGTTAATCGCCGCTGTTATCACTGGGCCACCACTACTCAAAATAACATACGTACCTACTAAATATTAAAAGTATTTTAATATTTAGTAGGTACGTATGTTATTTTGAGAATGAGAATAGTAAAAAATGTTTTGATCCCAATATGGTATATTTTTATAAGTATAATCATAGTTTAATAATGAGTTATGTGTTGATTAGTTTCCGGAAGAAAAAGAAACACTATTTATAAGTCAGAGTATTAATAAAGAATCTACAATTAACTGAGGTTAACGGACGACTAACTCTATGGAGTGCCTTGTCGTGCAGGGCACAGTGGAAGGCACTAGACCATGCGGACGCTCACCCATGAAATGGAATAACCAAAATAAAGTGGGCGATCGATCGGTATGAATGCACTAAAAATACTTACCAGAAATCGGAGTGGGTGGCGAGAAATCGTGAAGCTAATCATATCAGCCCCTAGACAAGAAACTACATGAAGACCACGACCAAACTGAAAAGAGTGCTTCGAAGAAGAAGGAGAATAATTAACTGGCTCGTACCCCATATATTTAACCTTATTACGTAATTGGACTCAATTAGAGAAGGTATTTTTATACCTTCGTCATCTAACACAAATTAACTTGGATTCTACGAGTACCAGCCGTGATCTAGAAATAGAAAACGAAAATACGTGTGAAATTCTTATAATTTAATTTGGAATACGCATTCCGAATTCACGCAGCTCTTTTATTAAAACTACCGCCGATATAGAAAATCTCATCACGAATGGAACCGACGAATAACACCCGTCTGTTCGCATGATTCCTACGGTAATCTAAATAACTATTTTTCAATATACCGACTTATGAATTTTCGTCTGGCCTACTCCGAACGCGGTACGTGCCCGAAATATAAGATATTAAAGGGAAAAAATCCGTCCGCAAAATTCTGATAGCACTAAATATAAATATTTCGAGTTCCAAGGGCGTTGTGGCTTTTTGATTGTAATAGAAATGTTTGTTTTTTTAAATCACGTGTAAAAATTACAGCTCGACGAAACGGCTTTTATTCTTGTCGAAAACGTCTTTGTCGTTCTTTTTTTTTTTTAAATTGTCAAGCTCTATCCGGATTACATTGTACTAATTACATGACAGCACTTCACCCTTTAACTATACCCACTAAAAGAAACTATAACTTTAAACTTGATTACGATGTATACTATGCAACAATTCTTTATTACACTACGGGCCTCACATATCACCCACACCGTTCACATTACGCTTTAATAATTACACACAGCTAATTCACAGGTAGGTTCTGCTAAATTTATGGCCTTTAGTGTACTTTAGCATGTTTATTAGGCTCATAAAATTAATGAACACCACCTCACAGCCCGCTTGATGAAGCGAGCTCATAATTGTATCCAATATGCCGAGAAAAATGTCGCAAATTGACGACGTTTTCAGCGAAATACTCGGCAATTTTGTAAATATGAAGTGATATGTATTGCTGGGTATATATTTTCGGTATGAAGTGTAAATTATATTTTAAGAGCTTTAAGGGCTTTTTGCTTCGGAATCATATTTTAACATGCAAAGTTTTGGTCTTAAACCACCCTACCAGGAATGCAGGTGATCATTAATTTACTGAATACGAAAAACTTCGAAAGTAATGGGAAATTACTACTGAAGGCTTCGTGTGCCGACCACAGGACGAGCAGCTTCTGACACGGACAACTGTACGTCGCGTCGCTTGCTCTCGTGTCACCAGTCGTGACTCTCTTCATATTTTGGCTGCTGAGATCAAAACTAAGTAGTATACAGGAGAGTTTTATAAAAATGTGGCTGTTATTTTAGTATATTGTGGTGTCTTACGACTTCCATACAAGTCGCGGGCAGAAACAAATTTTAACATAGATCACCTTTGTACCTATTTTCCTGTTTTTTTTCTTGACTTTTTATATATGTGTGTACGTAAATGATTAAATAAAAAAAAATGATTTTTAAAATATTTTCCATAATCTAACCTCTAAAATGTATAGAAATACAAAGCAAGCCAAGACATTAAAGTGCCTTTTCACTCAACACCTCAAGTATTTCACCGCCACAAAGAGATATTAAAGAACATTAAAGGTTAGAGATGAAAGGGATTTAGAAAATAATATCAGAATGTCGCGGTAGAAAGCAATATTAGATCGGGGCGTACTATATATACTTATTATAAGGCAGTAATGTCATAACTTTAATATCAAAGCTTAGCTACAAAGGTCAAATTCCGAACCCATTCGTAGTCTACAAAAATATATTAAAAACCACTCTCCCTATTACAGAGAGGGGACCTGACTCCCAACAATGGAAACGTTATAGGCTGATTATCTTTTGATGATCCTACATCCTTGAGAACAGTGGTGGCCAAGTGATAACGACCGCGACTTATGAGTTGTAGGTCGTAGGTTTGATCCCAAACAGGCGCTTTACTTTGTGTAAATTACTTAATCACAACTGCTCTCAAAACGGTGAAGGAAACCATCGTGAGGAAACCAGCATGTCCTACAGCCAAAAATTCGAAGACATGTGACATCTACCAACCCGCAATGGGTCCATGTGGTGGACTACAGCCCACTCCCTCTCACCGAGAGGAGGCTTGTATCCCACCAGTGGGAACGTTATAGGCTGATTATGTGATATGACACCCTTGGATTTAAAAGCATGTAGTGTTCCTAGCATAACGAAGGTAATGCATGCATGATTTATTTTCCACAATATACATATCACATGTTATTATTGAGGGATGGATTCACTATAATACAGGGTTGATTTTTGAGACGGCTGTAAGGGCATATGCCTTAACCATTGTAGCTACAGGAAAGCGGTTTCAGGAGACTGTCCTTAACCTTTTGAGTCATGTTGATCAGCAAACACAGATTTTGAAAAAAAAATTGTCAGCTAGAAAATGGGCAGTCTTCACAAAAACTTTTTTTGATGCCGATCGATGTTGTTTCTTATAAAGACCAAAAACCTCTATTGGACCAACAGGTTTGAGTACTAGAAAAGCCAGAAATCCCAAAAAAACTTATTCCATACATTCGACTTTTCAGTCGGGTAAATAATTATTTAAGTTACCTACACACATAATGTAATTGAATACAGTCACATCATAGAATCACATTACTTAAATACTTCATATTGATTTCATAAAAATTATTACAGTCAAGGTAAGTAATTAAAAGTTGCTTAAAGAACACTTTCTTGTTATTATGCTACAGCCATATTTAAAAACGATAAGATCCGACCTGAAAGTTTAAGTATCGACGTGTCTGAAATTTATGTCTAGTACCTTTTTGCCTTCGCAGAGCCTAAGGTCAAAAAAATACATTACCTACATTTGCATATTGAAATCTTCAGAGAGCATTCTAAATTATCGAAAGAAATTAGGTACGGGAGGTACTTACTAGTTTTACCTGTGACTTGATATATAAAATATGATTTGTACGTATTTTTAGCCTGCAGTGTATTTTAGAGACCGCTCCTGACTGCATCAACCCAGATTGTTATGCCAGCCGGTTTATTCTGTAAAAGACTTACCTTAAAAACTAAGGTGACGTGAGCTTGAAGTGAGCCATCATTTCACTTGTTACTAGGGATTGAAAGAAAGAAAGAAAGAAAGAAAATGAATTTACTTGACACAAACTAAAAGACACACAATACACCAGATACATACATCAGATAAAACACACAATAAAATAAAATAAAAATAAAAGATTAATAAAAAGTGTGAAGTGATTGACACTAGTGACAGCCCACTCCACCTAAGTTTTTACGGTGCGATTTTTACAGAATAGACCAGCACCCTAGTTGCATAACACACAATATCAATCTTAATCATTTTGAAGGATATTGCTAAACCATTGCTTCATATGTTCAAAAAATCTGCTGAACAACGTAAATAACGCAATTAATGCTGTTGAACTGTCAAACTGAAAGCAATTGCTACTGTTAATAGAAGTGAAATGCCTGAATAACTGTCATCGATATATTTTTGGATCAAGATCAAATCACATTTTGCAGCTAAAGCACAGAATTACATTTAGATAAGAGCATTAAAATATCTAAATCCCTAAAGTAGGGGCTTAAGATTTTTTTTTCTAATATAACCTACATCAAAAATTCGCTGTCAAAGCTCGCCTAGGTGCCTAATAAATTTATTGCAGACTAGATACTAAGAGACGGTGAGGATAAAACACAATTATGATAGAACTTTATACTTTTTTAAAAGATACAGCTTCTATATTAAACTTTATTGATTTAAAATAAAGTTAGTTTTTGGAGTGAATTACATTTTCAGAACATTCTGAAATACATATCACATACACATAAATAAAATCACGCTTTTTCCCATGTGGGTAGGCAGAACTTACATAATGCCATCTGCTATGATCCTTACATACTCTTTTTGCTTCGTTTACATTTATACATCAGAAGGTCAATTCTCGTAATTTACAACGTTCAAAATCTAGTCGCAGTCTCATCTCAGCGACAAAAAATGTCAAAATTTGTCAAAATGTAAGGAAATTAGAAGTATTTTTTGACAGATTGAGATTGACTTCACTACGTACTTCATTACTCGTACTTCAGCCGTGTCCCTGAAAGGCCTTCGTGGCTTTATGTACGATCTTAGTTCGGTTCTCAGCTTCTCTCAGGGCGTTCGTAATAGAGAGTCCAGTGAGGACGATCACTTGGTCTGACCAGCTTTTAGGTGACCGGCCGCGAGGTCTTCTCCCATCTACCTTGCCCATCACCACCAACTTTTCTAGATTATCTGGTTCCCGACGGTCAATGTGACCAAGGTAACCGAGAATCCTTTAATAATTTGTGATCGTGGATAGTCTGTCTTTTATGCGTAGTTGATCAAGGATATATTTGTTCATTATCTTGGCGGTCCATGGCATGCAGAGCATTCTTCGCCAACACCACATCTCAAAAGCTAATAACTTATATAATAAATGTTGTTGATCTGTCAAAATGATCTGTAACACAGGTTCGCCTAGCACGGGAGTCAGGGGCTTCACATGTATGGTTGTAATATTTTTATGTCAATAAAGATTATTATTATTATAAAATGAAAGTCATTGCTACTGTTAGTGTATTACGCAATTACCCCGCAAGCGTGAATGTTGCAAGTTGTGTTATTGTGTTTTCCATTAGGTATTTGTCTTTAGAAGAAGCCGAGAAACTGAATTTGTGCCCAGTTGGCAAATAGCTAGTAGTTGTAAATAGGTCACAAACCCCAAGTATCTACCATAACAATGACTCAAGCTATTTACCTTATAAACACAACTCAACAAAACCTTAAAAATACATTTCATCAAGTATTCATAAGTAACTCGAGCAGGAATCCCAACAATTGCGAAAAATTAAAAAATATATATATGAATTTGTATTTCCCCTAATTGTTCATTTCAGGGGTTCCGTCTCCGAAACCCTACGACCTCTCCTTGTTCCGGAACGAAGTAAACGGTTTTTCAACAAATATCTGCATATAAATAAACTAACTTTGCCTCGTCAATTCGTTTGGTATTGTGAAACTGGGTTTTGTTTTCATCGAAATTTTCCATGAAACATTACACCACATTGTTTAACCAATTTTTTTTTCAAATGTTGTTTGGGAAAGGTAAGTCTGACAATAGTTTAGGTACAGAAAAACGGCTCCTTAATCTTTAACCTGGAATATGTTATCTAGATTAATAATATAATTATGTTTATTCATAAAAAAATACAGACAGTTACAATCAGTGGGTAGAGAGTTATGCAGTTAATTAGATTTGTTGTAAATTCGGTACCAAAATGTTTAAAACCCTGCCTCTCAAACGAGGTTAAAACATGTATTTTTATTGTATTACATAACCTGTATTGATTATGTTATATTAATAACTAGATGTCATGAGCATATAAAGAAAATACAATTATGTAGCACAGACTAAAAGGCACACAGTACACCAGAGTAAATCAGATAAAAAAGAAAACAAATAAAAAAGTGTAAAGTCCGATGTAAGAAGTTAGCAGGAAAGTGTGCCTCACGGGTGCGCCAAAAAGATCGCAGCATAATTTGCAAATGCAATTCTCTCAGCCAATGTAACACAAAACGACCAAAGAACAGTTTTCAACCCCCAAACACCTCTTCTCCATTCAGGTCATCCCATCAATCAACAAAGCAATATAGCCATGAAACTGCCTAAAAAAATTCATTCAAAATTCCTGTCAAAAATTAATACAAAAGTGCAATTAGTGAGGATGTTTTCAAACCGCCCCAAATTCCCTCGGTGCTAGTATCGAGTGCCACCGCTCATAACCCCGTATATGCTTATGAATTTAATTTGGGCGCCATCTTTATAGAGCTCACGTCGCTCGCATAAATGCTAAAGGCTCGGCCAGCTGTGCTCTTATGACGTCATGAATGTTAGGTTATGTAAACATTTTTGGAAGCCTGTACTGGGTACTGATGGAGATTGTGCTGTTAGAAATGCGAAAGGGTACTTAGGTACCTACTTAAAATGAAAATATGCTCCCTTAGATTTTTAAGTTAAATTGCTAATTGCTTCTAAGTTAACAATAAATAATTAGCTTCACCAAAGCCTGATTCAAAATGTGTATAAACCAAAAGCTCGTGTTCTTAAGAATGGAGCTCATTCTAAAGAACACGAGCTCTGAACATAAGGACAGCAACCAGTCGGATATCTTTTAAAGTGAAGGCACGGGAACATATCCGTTGGAAGTTTTGTTTTTTTTTTTTTTAAACGTTGCCCCACATTAGGACTCCTGTATCGTGGGTGCGTTTACAAACATTTAAATTCACATAAACAAACAGCCAGACCTGGAACAACTACCTGTAGGCAATACAAATATTTGTTCCGTGCGGGAATCGAACCTGCGACACGCAGCGAAGCAGTCGATTGCTCAGCCACTGCACCAACTGTGTCGTCAAGTTGCCAAGTTAGCCGTAACATCCCAAAGCTAATTGGTTGGATTCGTTTTCTCCTCTACCGATCATGTTTTTTCCTGACAGTTAATTTTGTTTATATGTATGTATACATATATGTATCTATAAGGTTGACTGGTAGAAAATGCCTCGGGCATTAAGTCCGATTTTGTACAGTATTTACTTGTGCATAAAGTTTTCATCATTCTCCTGCCCTTATCCCAATTTATTTGGGATCGGCGCAACATGTCTTTTTCTTCCATACTTCTCTATTAGTCGTCATCTCGGTAGTCACCCCCTTTCTAACCATATCATCATTCACACATTCCATCCATTGTTTCTTTGGTCTTCCCCTACTCTTATACTCATCGACATTCATACTCAAAACTCTCCTCACGACATTTTCCTCATTTCTTCGTAACACATGCCCATACCATGACAATAGATTTCCACACAACTTTTCAGTTATCGGTGCCACTTTCAGACTTCTTCTTATGTACTTATTTCTTATTCTATCCATTCGTGTAACACCACACATCCCTCTTAGCATTCTCATCTCAGCTGCGTGCAATTGCCTTTCATTCATCCCTTTTATGGCCCAACATTCTGATCCATACATTCTGATCCAACAATATAGTCATCATAAAGTTTTAATAAATAAATAAAAGTAGGTATACATTCACTAAAGTACCCCTCACGCTCATTGCAAACGTCACGTTAATATCAATGAAAATTCCCTATGAAAAGGCCTACTCACTTCCATGAGATACGTATAGACAATAAGCACAAGCTTATATGGCATATAAGCGAGGAAGCCTGTCGTCTGTTATAATGGCCGAAAAGCGATGCGGCACTAATAAGCATGCAACTGGTGGATTGATGAAACATTTCATGGAAATACATCATTGAGAATAAGCTGGATGTGAGATATTGGACTATGTATATGGCATATCAAATAACGTATCTGTATGAAATGAGATGATGATAGATGTTTATTAATAAATGAGCACCTGGCAAAATACTATACCAAAAATGATTCTATTATGATAAAAAAAAATGATAAGACTGCTCCGATTTATTTATATTTTATTTACCTTCATAAAATAAACACTTTTAGATAACACAAACATAACATCATACAAACAGTTAGACAGAGGTGTACACCTATTGATCTACCTTTATATCCTAATAATATTTAGTCGATGACAAAGTAGGTCATCATCATCTGCCCGCCTTTTCCGAACTATGTTGGTATCGGCTCCCAGTCTCACCGGATGCAGCTGAATACCAGTATTTTACATGGAACGACTGCCTACAAAGTACACACACAATGTAGGTATCACATAATAAATTCCTTAAATAATTTTATTAAGCTTCATGATTATGGAGTAGGTAAAGTAAAACCAGTTAAATAAAATACATAATCCCATTATTAATCAATAGGTATTGTGAAATAAATTCCTAACATTTAGTCGAGCCTAAAATTTACGGTAGACGTATACAAATGAGCAAAGGAATAATCCTCCCGTCAAATATCAATTATATTGGATATACATTTGAATAGATGCGCATTTATAATATTTCCAGAATTCGTAATATAATATTAATATTACGAATTACAATATTCTGGAAATATTATGACCAAAGAGTATTATGCAACATAATACTTTTTGTTCATAATATTTCATTTATAATATTTCTTTGTTCATACACGGCTACATACATATAATGTATTTTATTTTATTCTATTCGGGAAACTTACAGATAACACAAAAAGTATTCTTGATCAATATGCATTTGAATGCATTTACAAGTTGCCACTGTTAAACACTATTTTACACAAGGATAACAACAACATACCCCTAAGAACATAAGGATATAAATGCTGAACATTTATAAACTCGTATATAAACTGGTATTGCATTGTATAGACTTTCCCCACAATGTGAATCATCAGCCCATACTGGAAATGTGTAGCATGACATATAGTCAAGCGTACATATGAGAGCCAACAGGTCTGGTATGTCAGTGATATCAGAACATTGTTCCAAATTGGATGTGTGGAATTTTCATACGGTTCTCATCCGATTGTTTAGGAACTCAAATGAATATGGGAACGTATTTGGTCTGTGTTTGTTTTGGACATAAAAACAATACGTGGTCAGAACGTTTCATTTAGATTGTGTTTGAGAGATATGGTTTTATGGCTGACCAATTTTGAAGGCGTAAAAATATGTCAGTGTTGATTTTTGGACGGGTATGTCCACAGTCCATTTAACAAAAATCAGTTTAAACACACGAGAGAAAAAATAATACCAGTTACATTCGAATAAAAGCCCCTATTCCCTGAAATTATTTTTTCAGCTAGATTCTGAATTATTAAAATTTCATAAAACACCAATTTTTTTCAACTCTCACAAAACTTTCGCGAGTTGATGACCGTAGATAAAATAAAAGCTTAAAACAACAAACTCACTGAGAAAGTTGCAGATGTTTAGAATTTAATCGTATTTGATTTAGTTGTTACCTAACCTAATGTTTAAAAAAATGCGGGCAAAGCCACTTTAAATATTTTTTATTATATCGAAAAAGCTGGCATTCCGATCTTAGGTACATGCAAATGTTTATATTAATTCCTTTATTTCATTTAAATACCTACAAATTACATTTTTAAATATATTTTTAAACAAAAGGATAAAAAAACATCTAAAAATAGTAGCCCACCGGTATCGGGAACAGGGTCCAAGCTACCGGCGGTCAGGGCTCCAGAGAGAGGAACTTTCTGACAATGCGAGCCGTGTCCAGAAGTACCGCTTTCTGAATCAAGTCCTTGATCCAGCTGCCCAACGAGAGCCTCCTCAGGTGTTGGTCGAGGCTCTTGCCTATTAACCCATTGGCTGTGACGACTATCGGCACAATGATTGCCGAGTCCAAGTACAACCTCGCGAGCCAAGTCAAGATACTTGATTTGTTTATCTTTAATTTATTATTATAGTATTATTAACAAGGCATCTTTAAAAAAAAAAACCATATTATAAAGATATCGTAAACGGGAACTTGGTGGGACGTTCATTATCAACCGAATAGGACATAAATGGCCGCGACCCTCACCCTGCTATGACCAGGCTTCGTTTTACGACGCCGCCGGTCGCTCGATGTGATTAAATGAATGTATTTAGCGATAAAGAGGGATTTTATCCGTTTCTGTGCTAGGGGGGTGTGTACTGTATTGCATTCGGATTTAGTGGTTTTGTGGGTAAGTAACAAGTGGGGACGTTGGTTGAATTGTTTATAGAATCTTTTAACCCGACAGATGTCGGTTCATACGACATTTGTCGGGTTACTTACACCATTTGCTCATAAGGCGGACATATATTTTTTGAAATTTTGAGAATATTAACTCTCGAAATTTTAAAAAAATATATGAAATTCAACTTGATGTTTATTTCTGTAAGTAGGTCTTTTAAAACACTTTTACTCGTCAATATTTTTTGGTCAATATTTTAAAACTAGATGGCGCCGTAAATATATAATCGTGAAAACCGTTGAGCTCTTCATGGACGTTGAACGTTTCATGGGCTTCTAGTCGTCCATCGTTTGGCGGGTTTAAGAATTGAAGTCTGTTGACAAAGTTAACCTGTCTCTCATGGGTTATAGTGTATTTCTATCTTAGCGGGATTTAACTTCACTTCTGTTGTAAACTAGATTCTGCCTTCATAAATTCTATTCTCTGTATCGCTCAAAGGTTTACTGTCAGAAACTAAGAAATTCAATTTTGAGTAAAGCTTTTCTGCCTTTGTTCGTGTTTTACAGTGTCTTTTATCGTGAACTAAAAGAACACCTGCAATGTTTTGTTGCAGTCAGGTTGTGTTACTATATAATCTTTCATTGTAAAGCAGTTTTTATTTCTGGTTGGTCACTATTTTTCCAATTTCGATTTTTTTTTTTTTAATAAATATTTATGGCATTTTGACAATTCAACAACATTCATTTCGTGATTTACGTTGTCTAACAGACGAATATTTCAAAAATAAGAAGCAATGGATTAGCAATTTCCTTAAAAATCCGTCAAATTGTGATTTAAAGTGTGAGCTGTTTTTCACACCTGCCATCTAGATGTCTTTGTGTATAAACCATAATCAGTACGCCAATGAACCAATCCCCCCGACCCTTGCTCGATGAAGCGCCAGCCCGCGCCGTAGCTGAGCCTGTAGCTTTAAATCCCCGACTGTGACCTCTGAGTTTGTTTCGGCCTTTCTTTTCAGAGATAGTCCTAGGAAACGCCGTGCTCATCAAAGCATAAATAATAAAAATTCGATCCAGCCTGTCCCATCTTGCTGCCCTCTCCCCAGCGACGCCCTAAGCCGAGGTTCGTACCCCACAGGGGGTGCCCTTAGCGTGCAGTCACTTAGTTTTAATTAGTTTTACGCCCTGGCTTTAAGTTTACTTAAGGCAACCACAGGATAGCCCGGTTACCTCTCTAGGTCAACAACGAGATGCCATTTATAAAAAAAAAAGCCAACGAACCAAAATAAAAATATAATTGCAAAAAATATAATGTTCAGACAATGCTTCACTGTGGACAGTTTGCGTCGTCTGTGCTGAACAAAACAATGATAACAACAAAATGTATGCATAATAAAGACATAACGCAAATAAAACAGTCGTCTATTGAGTTTCCTCTCAAATCAAATTACTCATTATGGCTACTATTTGTCTCGCTATCGTACTAAATACTACTACTATGGGTCTGTATTTTATTATGTTTTTTTTTACCCTTAATTCAAAAACATATTTAGTGTTATTTTATATGTATATAGTGACCTCCAAAAGTTAATTGACATTTATCCTCTTCATCTGTGATGCCACATTACGATTAAAAAGAAAAAGAAAATCAGCCGATCGATTCTGTAAAAATCTCACCGTGAAAAGTTGGGTGAAGTGAGCTTAGAGTGAGCTGTCAATAGTGTCAATCAATATGCGTTAGTTGGAATAACAGCTCACTCCACGCTCACTTCACCTAAGTTTTCACGGTGAGATGGTCACAGAATCGCACTGCAGGTACTCATAAGGGATTACTTGATTATTTTTATGGTAGGTTTTTAAGGTAGTTGAATTAGTCAATAAAAACGTTATGGCAGTTCAAACATTTGTATTTTTGTGGTGTACAATAAACAAAAATAAATAAATTACTACAATTTTAAATCATGTTGTAGTGTGGCACAGATGAGGTAGAAAAATGTCAACTAACTTTTGGAGGCCACACACCTGGATTTTCAAAATGAACCCACAAAGTACATAAGAATTGACAAAGTCACATTGGTGCTTGCCCGGATATGGACCCACAATCCCGTGCATGAGAGGCGAAGCCTTAACCACTGGGCTATTACGACATCATCTTCATGATTGAACAAAAAATAAATATTTAAAATAACAAACCCACCGGCATTGGGAACGGTGTTCAAGCATAATCATATACACACATCAACACCATCTAGGGATATATCAGGTTTAGTCAATCAATCAATCTGTCTAGCCTTTTCCCAACTAAGTTGGGGTCGGCCAGTTTAACCGGATGCAGCTAAATACCCGTACCTATTCTATATGGAGCGACTGCTTACCTGACATCCACAACCCAGTTGCTGGGTAATACGATACTCCTTGGTAAGACTGGTTGTCAGACTTTCGGACTTCTGACGACCCGTAACGACTGTCAAAGATCTACGAATATTTCAGGTTTAGTATCATCACTTTAAAAGTACTGGCCATTTATAAAAGATTTAAACGCCATTTGTTCGTGGCACATTTCTATTCTCAATTCTAAATTCAAATATAAATAAAGAATGACAGAAGCGGTAAAATTAAATGAACTTTATAACGATTTTTATCTCCGTGTGTGTTTAAAGACTAAACTATTTTTGGGTACATGAAGAATTTGGGTATATTAAAGAATAATTGTTTTTGTTATAAAACTATTTTCCGATCAGTGAAAGTATATTAACATAAAAGCACATATTAACAATAATCAATTTGAGTTCACTCAGACTGGAAGGTCGTTGCCGCAAGAGTTTACTTTGAAATATTGTATCGACACATTTCCTGTTTACCTAGCTACGACCCCGTTAGTCTCGTAGTTGCAAGCGCGACTGCTGAACGTGGGGTGCTGGGTTCGATTCCCGGGTCGGACAAAGTGTTGTTAGGTTTTCCATTAGGAATTTATTAGTAACAGTCCAGAGTTTGGAAGTTGGCGGTTTAATACCCCCGTGCCTCGGAAAGCATGTAAAGCCTGCGCCTGATCTCTCCCCGGTCGTATCGGATTGTATCCCATCGGAGTATGAGAGTAAATGAACAGAGAGTGCACCTGTGTTTACGCACACACTTGTGCACTATAACATCTCCTGCGTACCTGGCTAATCTTCGATGAGACTGACCACCGTGACCGAAATCGGTCGGGATTAAAAGTACCCGGTGTGTTAATCCAGGTTGTAAACTATCTGAGTACCAAATTTCATCCAAATTCGTTTAGCCGTTTTTGCACAAATCCGGAACAATACATCCAGGCAAACGGACAAAACGGACAAAAATTCTGCGTTACTATTTTGTTATACGAGTATGTATAGATTATAGAAGAAGCATAATTTTTCCAGCAATTGCAAACATATTGCCGAAAAAACGTGCCTATTCTGAAAAAAACTCATTCATAATTCACTCAAACGATATAAATCAAGTCCGTACAACACGAGGACTCACAGTAGCATCTCCGCGTCGCAGCATCCAGTGAATAAATTAGATTCAGCAGATGTTATGCGCGATGACAATTACATTTTCGTCTGATTACTTCCTGCAAAGCTTTAGAATAATAATGAGAGCCTTTTTTGTGCTGTCATCGGTTTTTATTGGTTTATGCAGATAAGCAGATAAATAAGTGTGTGGATGTGTGTGCTTTGTTATTTTATTTTTTCAGAAAATATTTAAAATGTTATATATATTTAAAAGTTCTGTTTAGTTTGAAAAAGTATAAGCCTCATTAGTAGGTTGTAGTTGTTGTAGACGGCTGAAAATATAACCAAAGAGCCTTGTAAATAAGCAAATAAAAGAGTAAGTATGTGTACAGTTAATAAAACAAGTTTTTCAAATACATTTCGGGGTTCAAAACACGCTGTAGTGCAAGTGCTGAATCTTATAAAGAACACGTGAAACAAGTGTCTTCCCCATAACTTATAGTGAATAACAAAGACGTTATTGGACGATTTCTTAATTATATAGTTACTTAGCAGTTTAAGTTATATTTAAATTACTTATTAGCTAATAGGCTAGATTGTAATGTAAATAAAGTGTGTATTACCAATTGTGGTACTTTTTAAAGGAAAAAAAAAACAGGGTTCGATTGACTGAATAAAACCTATTTTTGCGTGAACCATGAAGCTCAAATAATCGCACAACTTCAAACAACAATTGAAACAAATCTTTAAACGCATGTTCAAAAACAAACATACAAAAAAACACAAGTTCAACAAAAGGAAGTGTTACATTCACACGCACTCCACAAACCGGGCTAGCCAAGTGACTGGCGCCAGTAATCTCCCATCGACGTTTAGTCGCAAATTACAGCGAACAGCGAACGGCTTTAAAAGCCCCTAATATACGTGTGTTCCTCCCTAATGGCGGTTAGACTTTCTAAAGTACTGCTTGTTATGTGTCAGAAAATCAGAGGATGACAAGACGTTTTGAGAATGTGAAGATTTTTATTTATATTATTTTGAATAAATAGGCTTGTGGCTAAGTAATAACACCCGCACGGGTCAATCGATCAGGATAAGCTGCGCATGCCGCGGTTGATCCGTGGATGGGTGACCATCTTTGGCCACCCTTCCGTGCCTCGGAAAACACGTGAAGCCTTTGGTCCCGGCTGTCATTCGTGGATCTTTGACAGTCGTTACGGGTCGCCAGAAGCCCAAAAGTCAGACAACCAGTCTTCCAGAGGGGTTTCGTATCACCTAGTAAATGGGTTGTGGAAGTCAGATAGGCTGTCGCTCCATGTAAAATACCAGTACCAATAATGTTCTTCTTCTACCTGTTGGTAAAAGAGACAACAGAAAATGATAAAGAACATTTTTAGGAAGACGATCTATATTTCTTGAAATTCTGATAATAGTCGACATTAGAAGACAGCGTTCGTGATATACATAAATGAGTAGCTTCTGCCCGTGAAACGTTAGCCTCCGACCCACCACGTGGCAACTTTCTTTTTACTCGGCTACTGAGGGTCATAGCTTGATGTTAAATAGCCTATAGCCTTTCTCAAGAATTAGGCTATCAAATGAAAATGGATTCTTTTTTATCCGACTGGTAATTTCAGAGATTAGCGCATTCACAAACAAACAAACTCTTTAGCTTTGTTATTAGTATGTATAGATAAGGAATTTATATGTAAGGAATTTTCATACTGCCCCTTATAAAAATAAAAATGTTCCTTCATGCATAACTTGTGTAATCTACTCTTCTATGGTGCCAAAATCCTTTACTTTCCAAAGTAATATAATTCATGACAAGGTAAAAGTAATTTCAATGACAAGGTAAAACGAAAATTCTTCAGCTTTTAATAAAGGTCATGATATTTTCCTAGTAAGCGAGTAAAACACTTAACACTTGAGAACAGCGTTTCCGTATTATCGCGTGCGTGTGGTTTACGTATGATGACGTCAGAGTTTTGCACTGTAATCGTATTTAAGTGGCGTTTTAGGGTTAAATGGTGAACACATCAAGTTAAATGTACATAAAGTAGGGGCATAACTAATAGGTAGGTAGGTATGTTTCATTGACAAATCGAAAGGAATGAGTTCGCTTCCCATATTAGTAGCATTGAAAGCGAAAACGTTCCTTTCGATTTGTCAATGAAAACCTTGCATAAGCTCAAGCATCAGAAATACTCAAACAATAAAGTGGTAGCACCCTACAAGACATACGAAAACATGATAATTACATCATAAAGGTATGAGAAACAGGGTATCAAGTTCACTTATCCTCAATAAAAAAGGGAGGATCCTCCGATCAGAAGTGTAGTGTCTGGGGCAACTGCCCGATGATTGATGTCGGGACGTTGTACATATGCGAGACGCCGTGAACTCTGGTTGCGCGATGCAGGATTTTGCGTAACGTCAGTGTGATGTGTAGTTCATCTGTGGCAATGAAGATACTACCACAAGGATAGCTAAAAAACCGTTATCTCATTTAATTAGAGACATTGTGACTGCTAACAAACTGGGTGTTACCGTTTTACAGATACAAAACATACACGCAAAAATCCTGAACGCATACCCTGAACTTATTAGCTGTAAGTGCTCATACCCACTAGTGACACGCGTCAACGGCAGAGGCAACGTGCCGCCCGTGTATTTGAGAACGATGCTCAAATACACGAGCGGCATGTTGTCGACGGCAACCGCCGAAGCCCGTCTGTATGCACACTAAGTTTTAAATCATTGCATGTAGGAAGCGAAACCACAATCCAGTCACAGCACTAACCTTGCCCAAACTTCATATAGCCTAACGTAATCAGCCTGTAACGTTCCCACTGCTGGGACATAGGCCTCCTCTCTATGAAAGGGAGTGGACCATAATACACCAAACTGCATAACAAAAAAAAAAAAATCAATACTACAAAGTTTTCAAAAAAAAAGAATTCAAAAACCAACATTGCCGATTTAACCGCGGTCCCCTCAGGAAGTGAAGCGCTCCATCCATCCGTAAAGGCGAGTTAACGTCGCCACTCGCGTTTATCGACACGCGTAAACCGATGATAGTTGGACCCTTCCGTGGACCGTTACGGTGGACTTTATAGCTGGGATCGGATTAAATAATGTGATCTTGGGAAGGTTACTTTTTCAGTAGGTTAAAATATAAAAAATGAGGTAGATATTGGGTAAATAGTGTCTATCTCGTCTGGCAACACTAACGATATTTTATTCCATTATTTTCCATGTAATTTCTCCACTTATTATCTAGTTAAAGAGGGTTACATTAAATTAATAGCATTATTTTGCATGCCACTAAGGGCTGATTTTTCAATCGACTGATAATTTTAATTCGTGGAATAAAATTGATGTCTGACAGTTATTGTTTGGAAGATTTGTCAAAAATTCAAAACTATCCCTCCGATAAAATTATCTAGCGTTGGAAAAATTAGCACTTAATGGTGGAAACTAAATAAAAAATACCGCTGCATCAGCTCAATGAACTAGCAAGTTACAGCAGCGTTGGCACTCTTATAAGTTCACCACCTACCTCTAAATTTTAAAATATTAAAACTCAATCGGAACAAAGCTTGCCACATTTCAAGATTACGACAGTTTCAGGAAGTTTTCTTAAAACTATGAACTGAACGTTCCGTTCAAGTGTGACCGAATGAACGCCACATTCAGGCAGTCTCATAAAGTATAGTTCATTTGTTCTGAACGAGAATGGCGACCGAATGGTTTCAAATAGGTCTTAAATCTGACCACAGACTTTTTGCACGTCATTATTTCACTTTTAGCTTAGAAAGTTATTTTCTTTCAGTTAGGTATTGATTTGATAATGTTAAAATACGAATGTATTTATTATACGCAATATTTAATAGCACTGCGTCGTTGATCGCAAGTGCTACTGCTGCAGCTCCTGAGTTCGATTCCTGAATCGGGCAAAGCGTTATATGATTTTTACATCTGGAATTTCACAGTAGCGGCCCGGATCTGGATAAATGCCCGGTTGATGGCAAAAGGCTCGCTCACTGTTACTTAAACATAACTGACGACATGTGGGTGTACTATAGGTGCATCTCTGCCTAACCTTTGGAAGAAAGCAGGCGCGATGTTATGTATGTATTAAATGGAATCTCTATAATAACGTATATTTGAAGACATGCATTCCGATACCGACAAAATGTAGCAAAACCACAGTAAAATTAATGCACTTCATACTGCTGATGAATTATCTCGATACCAAGAGCTATAATTGCCAGAATTTAAGTTAAGGCACGAGTTCTATGATTGCAAACTACGCCGCCATTTGAAATCAGCAACAAACGTAATGTTTCAAAGAGATAAATACAGCCTACATAAAGTCTATTCAAACTTATGTTTCAAATCGATGTTATTTTAAGTTAAACAAATATCAACTTTATCGTAATGGTAATTAAGTTGATTTTAGAGTCATCATCATTCTCCTGCCCTTATCCCAATTTATTTGGGGTCGGCGCAACATGTCTTTTTCTTCCATACTTCTCTAAGTTGATTTCAGAGTAACTAGCATTATTGAAAATGTTATAAAAATGTTTGAAGTTGTAGCGTAAACTGAACTGCGTAAACATGTAGCCACCTCATATTAATTATAAGACCTTCATACCTTCATACTGTACTTACTTATGTTTTACCAAATAAATAGTATCTTATCTGAACTTTATTGTGTAGGAAAACAAGTTATTTTTCCATTAAACTCATATGTGTTTCATTTTTTGGCAAATAAACCCCGAAAGCAGTATAGAATAATTAGCCTATAATATTCCCACTACTGGGACACAAGCCTCCTCTCTTCGAGAGGGAGTGGGCTGTACTCTCTACCATGCAGGCCCAGTGCAGGTTGGTAGATGTCACATGTCTTCGCATTTTTCGTTCTAGGCCGTTTTGAGAGCAGTGCAGTGGTGTAATAAATAAATAAGTGGCCCTTTTTATATGATAATGTGATAAGTGGATAAACATAATATCAGACCTGGATAGCCGATAGGGCTAGTCTAATGACAAATTCAGCCTTCGGCGTCCTACTGAGGATGTCCTTATAGGAAAACCTAATAGAACTTTTCCTGATTCGGGGATCGCATCAAGGACTACACACTTAGCACTCTCTCTTAATGACCACGAAACCAATAGCAGTATAAAAAATGTCAAATAGTTTTAGGAAAATTTGCTTCTCATCGCAGATATAAGGTACCCTTCTTATCACCTTCGAACAAAGTCTACCATATAGATCAGTACCCATGTACTACATACACATAGTAATAACCTGTCCGACGTCCGTACCCGCGTAAGGTCGACAAAAACATTGTCGCCGCAAATGCGTTTGTTCGATGATTTATCGAGGGCACTGGATATCTTAATATCACTCCGCACATATGTTACCTTATCTGTCTTTTCGCTTTTCAATTTACTGGTCATTTTTCAGGGGTCGATGTTGGCGTAATTTTATGTGCATTGAACTTTTCTTGTGACTTTAAGCCTTTACCGGAATGCCAATGCGCATCAAAAAGTACATGTTTGCTTTAGTCTTAGTTTGAAGCTCTTATTTTCAATTTGTTCTGTGACCAACCGATCACCAAAAATACTTTAAAATAAACTATTTCTATGTTTATACTTTTTACTATAGAACCAAACAAAGATATCAAAAATAACTACTTTAAACTTTGAATGCACAAACACACACACGACACAACATGTAAAAAGAAAAAGAAAACTTTCAGCAATGCCTTCTGTGAACAGTACTACATGGCTGCCGGTCCGAGTAGGGTCGACAAAACAGTCGGCAGTCACAATTGCATTTTGTCCAAGCATGATTTATCGTCCGACTGAATATCTTAATAAAACTTCTGCATGTGCGACATGTGTATTGCTTTTTATTCTATTGTAACTTTGGGTATGTACAGTCAGATAAAGTGAAGCTATATGTGTGTATTGGGCTTACTTATTTGGTTTATTTTTGGTTCCTACTTAAGTTTTTAGACCTTAATGTGGACGAATTCGACTAGGCCACTGGTGACTAAAATCGTACGTTCCAAAGTAGGTGTCGACTTTTGTCGTGCGGCGACAAGTCACATGCGGCGGGGGGCTAAAATCGACCGTGAAATTGCTCAGTCGCAGGCCATCGCCCGCCGAAGAAGGTCGACATTTTGATGCAAAATTAACTAGTCACCTGCGATTTTTATCTATCTAGTCTAATCGGGTAGTGATTCGGCTTATGAGGCATTTTGGTAAGCAACCTACTGTACATCCTCCATCATTCTGCTCAACTGGGCTTGGTCTAGTACCTGTTGAATGGTGGATCTAGACAAAAATAATGAAAATAGAGGTCGGAGAGAAATAATAGGCAACAATTATTTCTTTAATTCGAAAATATCTTAAAATATCACAATCATAATTTTATTAGTTTTCTCTGAAATAAATATGACTAAACACTATGAGAGGAGCAATTGCCGTATTTTTGAGAAAGTTCGCATTCTAATCTCATTCTGTCAAAAATACCTCTAATTTACTTATATTTTAACAATTATTGTCGTTGAGATAAGATTGCGACTAGATTTTGAGCGTTTTTAACTAAAGTCACATATGAATTCTGATTAAAATGAAATAGTCATATTTAAATCTTCGCTGCTGAGCTTACTCGGGAGAGTCGACAAAAACATCGTCATCGTCCACAAATGCGTTTCGTCTATAATTTATAGCGCGCTGGATATCTTAATAATTCGGTAGGGAACATAAATCATGGAGTAATTTTCTTGTTTTCCTTTGAATTTTATTCTGTTAAAGCTGAACGGTTTTCAAATAATGTTAAATTAATTTGTGTATTCTTTTACACATTGTTTACGTTTTTACTTTCTATAACAAATCATAAATTGCAAGTGTATGATAATTTTATTCCAGTCATTGGGTCGATGTTCTAAGTAAAATACTCAAATATATCCTAGAACCTATTTGTATTCCGTTACACGTAATATTTTTCTTCTATGTGAAGGTTTTCTTTTGTTTCAAAACTCTGACATGATGGATGCATGGGAGGAGCACTGGTAGCCCAGTGGTATCGGCCCCGACTTACGAATTGTCAGTCGTGGGTTCGAACCCAGGCAGGCGCTTTACTTTGCGTAAACAATTTCATCACCGCTGCTCACAAAACGGCGAAGGAAAACATCGTGAGGAAACCGGCATGTCCTTGAACCCAGTAAATCGAAGACATGTGTTATCTACCAACCCGCACTGGGCCCGTGTGGTGGATTATGGCCCACTCCCTCTCACAGAGAGAAGACTTGTATCCCAGCAATGGGACCATTATAGGCTGATTATGATTATACCTTACAAACTAGTATTAATAATTAAGGTAAAAAAACTTGGTTAGTTTCACTTCACTTTGCACATTTACGTAAGACAACAACAAACACTGACAAATGTTTTGTCTATAAGCTATCGTAGCTTATAGACAAAACAGTTGTCAGTTTTTTTAAACGGATCTGTTGAGCAATAACAACATGACTTAACCGTTATAGAACTAGAACCGAACGTAACAAGATAGTTTGCACTTAAATCGATTACTTTCACACCTTCCCACACAGACACCATTGACCTTGGGCTCCTGTCCCACCGCCGACGAGGAAGCGACTAGCTACCAACGATTTTCTCGCTCAAGAAATGCAATAAGTAAAAGAAAGAAAGAAAGAAAGAAAAAGAAAGAAAAAGTATTTATTGCGACTCGTACAGGATTATAAACTAAACTAAACATAGTTAAAAATAAAAAAATAGAACAAGTATTAAAGAAAGACAAGTATTAAAACAAGACAAGACAAGACAAGACAAGTAAGACAAGTAGTAAGACAAGTATTTAAAAGAGATACATATATTAATATTTGATCGCTGACTGTTCACATCGCCGGCGAGTATTCATTTGTGGGAGCGCTACGAAAGAAAGTACTCGCTCAGCGACGCTCGCCTGCAAACCAGCGAGTAATCGCTCGTTGCCGTCGCATTCGTTTTACTTGCTAGCGATACTCGCTTCTTCCCAGTGGGTCCCGCTTAATGCCAAACGACATCGCGGCAGGCCCATACGGAGACAGCGGGATGAGCTGATACAGATTGGTCCTTGCAGCTCTGGCCAGAGAGAGGAGGAAAGCGAGTAGGGAGGCCTTTGCCCGGCAGTTAACGCCTAAAAATAAAATAATAATACTCGCTTCTCGTTAATCGCCGGCAGCTGGACACGCGCCTTAGTTTATTGTCCGTAATCGCACGTGTAAACCATCCTATAGATATTATTATACACATTACACATGTCAGAAATTCATCCCTTGATATTTGAGACACCAATCCTTCGATTCAATTTTATTAATTGGAAAGGTAACAGTATAGTACTCCACGGAAACCAACTATTAATTAATGAAATCGTGTAATCTAATATACCGTGTCGGTCTGAAACTACTGGTAAATGTTTATATATTATCTTTATACCCAGTTTCAGTGTGATTAATTATTAGTATTAATGATACTCGTATAGTGTTTTCAGATCAAAATATGGGACTGAACGTGGATTATTATTGCGGTGACTAGGCGGTGGACATATGTATTATGAAGTGAATAATATGTTGGTAATAATAATAAGTAAGGAAAAGGAAATAAGTAATTAGTAATTACCCATGTAAGTTAAAGTAGAATAACGTTGTTGTAAGGAAAGAGGGCATTTGTGACCTGTAAAGAGGGCATTTGTGACCTGTAAAGAGGGCATTAGTGACCTGTAAAGAGGGCATTTGTGACCTGTAAAGATAAAGTTGTTTCAATTTACTCATCCGCCATAAGCATAATCAGCCTATAAGGTTCCCACTGCTGGGACACAGGCTTCCTCTCTGTGAGAGGGAGTGGGCCATAATCGACCACGCGGGTCCAATGCGGGTTGGTAGATGTCACATGTCTTCGGTTTCCTCACGATGTTTTCCTTCACCGTTTCGAGAGCAGTGGTGATGAATAATTTACACATAGTAAAGCGCTTGTCTGAGTTCGAACCTACGACGTACAACAAGTATGTCGCCATTACCTATACTGGACCACTTGCTGTAAGGGTCATGGTAGCCCGAAATAAACGATTTATTATTATTATATCTTTTAAATAAATGGTGAATTCTTAGTAAATAACTAAAGATGACTTTCTATCTTAACTTTCACTTTTAAAATATAATATAGCCATCCATTTTGTTTTCTTTAAAAAATCTCATTAACAAAGTCCCGACCAAGTAATTACAGACTTATCAATAATCTTCGGCATTTACCGTCGGGAATAAATAACTTCGTTTAATTAGATATTAATTAGAAAAGTTTTTATGGCCTGTAAAAAGAAAGTATAATTTATCGCGACAAGTAATTATTGTGAATTATATTGCGTGAATTTTGAAATTACATGGATTTGGCTTGAGTATTATTACTTTGTCTGTACATAATTAGGAATTTTCGCTAAACAACCTTTGTTAATAAATTATAATTCTAGAAATATGGTTTTTAAGTAGCAATTTTGCGTGCCAAAGGTTTCCCAGGTATCAAAGCTAATTCTGAATGAATGCTTAACTATTTTCGTTATTTCTATTAGATACTACATGCTCGTTTAAGTTTTGATATATTTATTTGACGTTGCCTAGATTAATCTGGTTACGCTGAAAACCAGCGTAGGGGTTCTGTCTCGCATAGAGTCTTAGCCTTATGCTGAGCGATGGCCGTTTTACGTGGATGTGACACATGTTTTCCCCACCTTGTTTTTTCTTTGTTCGTGTTCTTTCTCTGCGTCATGATTACCGCAAAAAAATGTAATTTATTTCTTCTTCTTTCTAAAAATGTGATCGAAAAACAAGCGTGTTTTTTTTTTAGCAATTGTAAATTGTTCTGATTGTTACGTTATTGTTAAGTCAAAATAATCTACTCCATACATTCAAAATCAAAAGTCATTTATTCAAATTAGGTTGAGAATCAGCACTTTTGAACGTCAAAATTACATAAGACAGTCCCCCAAAACGCTCGCTCTTCACCATATCCTAGTGCTTTCGCTGGGAAGAAGAAGTGGTGCAACGAACACAACCGAAGCTGTCTGTTCAGTTAAAAAAAACTTGCTTCTATAAAATAGTAGGTATGCAAAGTAGTTAATATTACGAGACACAGAACATTAAACTAAACTATTTGTCATATGTCAGCTAGCCACGCCAATATACCAATAAATAGAATGTAAACTATACTCAAGCAAAAAAAATAACTAAAAATATTAATGAAAACATAATTTAACACCTAAATAAAAGCCACCAGGCATAAAGGGCGTGACAGCTTATATATAAATTATGATTACAATACATTATTATATAGTTCAAAGGTAAACTCGTAATTCCTGATTTAGCTCTTTCCACATATTACCTTTTCTAATACCTACAACTATTAGCCGACTCGATGAAAGTGGAGGAGTAATAATGACTTCCTCTGTTATTCTTATTGCTCAGTTATTTTATTGCGTGTCGTAAATCTTATTTATTAGTTTAGGTACTTGTTAAGGTATTCAGCGTAGCTTAGTTCAGGAATGAACTGCACAGTATATTATATAGGTTTGTCAGAAAACTGTTTGTGGAATGTCAATCTTCATCATCATCTGAATTTCAGTTTTTATATATAGGCACCTATGGTCTCCTTAGAGATTATAGAGCCAAAGCGCAGTGATCAAAACCTTCTCCTGCTGACAGACTATTACGGGATACTAGCTATTTCATTTCTTCAAATTTGTCAAAACTATATATTTTTTAATTACAACCCGATGTAACTAGATTTACGAACGTAAACGACGCAAAAGGAGTGTGTAGGGATCAGCAGGTGGCGTTCTGTGGTTTCTGCCCACCCCCATAGGAAAAAGGCGTGAAATCATGAGTGTGTGTGTGTACAAGCCGATGTTTTAAACCTCACAAAAAACAGTATTTTATTAAAACGTGGCAAAATTTGTGTACGTACTCCCAAAAAATACACGAAAGATAAACGTAACAGAATTGGCAGACAAAAATGTTGTAGATTTCAATGTATTATATGAAGTGTTTTCGTTTCAAACAATCGGCACGGTTGGTGCAGTGGTTAAACGGTTGACTGCTGCGCTGCGTGTCGCGGGTTCGATTCTCGCACGGAACAAATATTTGTATGACCTACAAGTACTTGTTCCGGGTCTGGCTGTTTGTGTATGTGAGTTTAAATGTTTGTAAACGCACCCACGATACAGGAGAAATTCCTAGTGTGGGACAACGTTTTAAAAAAAAAAAAAAAAAAAACAAGTTGGATGGTTTCTCTGGATTTATTATTGGATAACACATCTAAATTGTTGGGCGGCCGACCTCTTCGCGGAACTGTTTACTATTCTCACTTTTACAGGAATCATAGATTACTCAAACTTTTTACTGTCCCGAGAATATCTGAGGGGCAATTCTCTTAATTTTAAGAACGTTCACAGTCTGATCTCAGTCTCAATCTGTCAAAAATACCTCTAATTTCTTCACATTTTGACAAGTTTTTGACATTTGTTTGTCGCCGAGATGAGACTGCGACTAGATTTTGAACATTTTTAATTACTACGAGAATTGGCGAAAAAGACGAAAAGTCGAGAAATCAGAAATCATTTGAGTAGACGATGCCAAAAGAAAATGAAAATAAGTAACTTATGTTAAAAATGAAAGTAACCTCCCCGGTTTCTTTAAATGAATCATCTGTTCATTTCATGTTTGGATGGATCTTTCCTCATGTTTTCCTAGTAAAAGTGCTATGCTATGAAGAGAGAAACAAGTCCAAGTCAGGGCCTTTGTACACGACACGGTTTCTTTACGGTACGACTCATAAACCGCGTCTTACAAAAAGCGTATCCGTCATCAAGCTTCCATAGTGATACATACAACACTGACGACCTTGCCTACTCATGGCGTATAAACCATAGTTTTTCACGGCAAGAAAAACGTGTGTGTACAAAGGGCCTTCTGCTTTCACATTCCGGTGACAATTAAAGGACAATGAAAGGAGGTCTCATAGAAAGTTCTTTTACTTAACAACATAGACAATATTTTGACGTTTTACTTTACAACATAGACAATATTTTGACGTATTACCAAAACTAAGACTTGTATAATATAATAGTTTTTGCCCGCGGCTTCGCCCGCATGGATGTCGGAAAATATCCCACGGGAACGTACCACCGGGACCCTATACGTTAATTCAGGTTATAAACTGCCTGTATGTCAATGCCGTTTTTGCGCTAATCCGGTACATACATCCAGATAAATTAAAAATAATTAAAAACTATATTTTCGGCATCAAACTCGTTCCCACACCTCGTAGCAATTAGTTTTTTTTTTTTTTTCAAAAATGTTCAATTTACAGTTTTGACATCGTTGTATTATATGTATAGAAGATATAGATGTGTAGATGACAGACAATGACACGGTCATTTGTAATACCTTGAGCATTGTTTCACAAAAACATAAGCAATCAATCGGACCCACCAATCAACACGACTCATTTATCTCCACTGCTAAGCCAGTAAAAAGTCCGACCGAAATTGCCGGTTATCCCTAACAGCGGGCCTAATGTTCACATGTACACCCCTTACACACGCTTACACCCCCTCACACCCCCACTAATTTACGGGCACATACCATCCGCAATCTCCAAGCAACCATTATCCGGAGACTTCCAATTAGCTGTGATACTCGTTTATTAACATTTCTGAGGCTAAGGACGTAAAAACTTCAAATATTATGTGGCGGAATAATCTTAATAAAACTGTCTGGTGGAGTTTGATGGTCGCTTTTATAGCTTGGTAAACGTGGGTGTTAATTGCTTTGCACTTGTTGGTGTGTGGTGTATTTTGTACAGAATGTGTGGGAATACTCTCAAAGCGGAGAAGGAAAACATCGAACCAAAAATTAGAAGACATGTGACATCCACCAATCTGTACTGGGCCCGCGTGGTGGATAACGGCCCACACTCTGTCACAGAGAGGGGACCTGTGTCCCAGCAGTGGGAACATGATAGGCTGATTATGAGTGGGAATAATATTTGTATTTAATTGTTTCGATTTCGTTGTTTTTACAAAAGTATTTCATAATGTTCCTTTCCTTGTCACATGTAAATTGGGGTTGGTGCAAAATATTTTCTTCTTCCATTCTACCCTGTTAACCGTCACACAATAATTTACACCCTTTTCTTTCATATTATTCCTCACACAAAATCCATCCATCCTTTTCTCGGCCTTCCTCTCCCTCTGCATCTATCAACATTTATATTCATCACTCTTTTAGTCCCATGCGTTTCATCTCTCCTCATCACATGCCCATACTAAGACAATCAGTTCCTTTTCAACGTTTCTGTCAATCTGACCACTTTCATACTTATAAAAGTGTTTAATTTTATTTATAAAAACTTATATGTTTCAATCTCTTTGGAACTTATATGTTCGAGCCGTTAGGGGTTGAAACACTAGGGCCATAGGGTCCGAGTGCCCACTTAGTATTTCGAGACATCACCAAGCGGTTGGTCGACTCTTCACGTGACCAGAGGACTGGCCTATTTTTTGGCCAAAGAATCAGCATTGCGATTCAACGTGGCAATACTGCCAGCCTTTTGGGCACGTTTCCTGTTGAAAGCGATGCGAACGAATTTTTTGATGCCCTTTGATTATTTCCCCTCCTTTTTATATACTTGTACATATTTTTATTATTATTTTAAGCTTTTTAATTTATGAAAACTTAAGTTTATTCGTGGTTTTGATGGTCAACATGCATTTTCCAAAAAGAGAGCCTCTCTGCTCTCTGTCAACTTACGATACATGCGTAACTGAAACTAAAAACTGGTGTATGGTACATGAATGAAAAAACAAAAATGGGAAAAAGTGAATTGTGAAAAACGAATTCTTGTTCGGTTTTGTTAAAGCCAATCCCAGTCTATATTTATGTAAAAACCGATCCTTTTCTGTCACCTTTTGTTAGATACTATACCTAGTGAAACGAAGTCCAGAAGGCCAATTCTCGTAATATAAAATGTTAAAAATCTAATCGCAGTGTCATCTCGGCGACAAACAAATGTCAAACACTTGGCAAAATATAGGGAAATTAGACGTATTTTTGACAGATTGCGACTGAGATCAGACTGTGAATGTTCTTAAAATTACGAGAATTGCCCCTCTGTTAGCTTCCTGCGGGAGAAGCTGGAGCAGGAAGTTTTGGGATTTTTAATCATACACAATCAGGGTAATTAATTGCTTATCAAATTGACAGACTAGGTACGTCAATTTGCCGTGTTGTAGCCATTTCATACAACGGTCAAAAAGAAAAAAAGGAAGACAGTTGATTAACCTTGAAGGGTTTTCGTATTGTAGCTAACATCAAATTGTAAAAAAGGCTAAGTGTTTTAGAAACAAATAAACAATTGATAAAAAAAACCCTGACTTTTCCAAAACTATTCAGTTGTATTAAGTCCCGTTAACCAATATGGTCCCACTGCTGGTCATATTATGTCTTCCCATATTTTTCGACTTTTGTTTTTTTTTTAAGTTATTTAAGAAAAACTAAAATTTCCTATAATGTAAAAATTCATTCTTATTCTAATTCCATCATCAACTCTAAAGAAACATGGCGTCAAGTTGATCAGATGAATCGAGTTCAAATAGCGACCTTCACGAAGTCAATTTGTTTTGGCCCTCACTTTTCCCAGTTTGACAGTTAATAACGGCACCCGATAGAGAGTCATCTGAATTGCTAATGTTATTTTTCTTTAAATTACTTCGTTGTGAATTAAGTGGCGATTATATTCAGAGATTGTTTGCCGTATCGGGCCCTTATTGCTTCGTGACGCCTTTTACAGCGTTTACGAAATTACTTAGCGCACCCGGTACGCCTTGGTTTTTAATTAATAAAGATTTGGCAAAAAATGCTTTGCGATTGTGAAAATTTTGAAAGTGTACTTGGTTTATTTTCAGCTTTTAACTCCCGCAAACGAACAGTACAAGCTTGTGAATTATTTTTTACTGATTTCCAGTAATCCGATTGGGTCGACATTTGGGAAACACGTGTTGTTCTAACAGTAGGTACAATATGAAATGATATTATTTTATATCAATCTACACTGTCTTCACAAGATCTGACCAAGATTATTTCTGGAAATTAACAGAAACTGTGACCTGTGTGTGTGAATTTGTTTCGGCCTTTCTTCTCAGAATAGTCAGATAGGAAACTAGTTTTTAAAATATGATTGTCGTATAAAAGTGTTTTTACAAACCTACTTACAGAAATAAAATAATTTATTATTTATTTTTTTACTTATAATGGAGTCTGATTTAATAATGGAGTCGCACCTGAAGATGAAACGGGGAGTCGTTGTAGATTAAAGTCCCCTTCTTAATTTTAATAAGTAGAGAGAGAATTATAATAATATGAAGTCATAGAAAACGATTGATAAAATATATCTAAGAACTTGCTTATTAACTTTTCTAAATGAGTCCATGTAACAAATAAACAAACACCATTTTTGCTAAAACTACTACGCTTCTCTACATAACCTTTTGACTACCACGAATTCTGACATCAATATATCAAATTCTAACGAAATTCGTCGGTAAAAGTACTTCCATTAGAGGTATGAGAGGACATATTGAATGTGTGTTGTCGGAGGGCGGGGCTGGTAATCGACTGGCAAACATTTGTCGATCCGCGATAGATCGCGACGAGCATGTGATTGCCGAGCGGTAGGGGTGATGCTCACTTGTTTGGGGAGTATTTTACTATGATCATCAGAATGATGACTTTGTCAGCCTATGAGGAGGATGATTTTATTTACAATCATGAGAAGACTATACCATTTTGATCAGTTTATTCAACATCTATCAATTTACTTCCATCGATGAATACCTAAAAGCCAATGAACACCAAAATAACGGTCTAAAGAGACGGTGTGATCATCGAGCTTGCTAAATGGATTAGGTAGCGCCGTTTGATTTTCAATCAAAACATCGTTTTGACGTGTTCCCTGAAATGAGTTTCACGATACCTACTGATGAATTATGTATGTTAAGTACATGCTTCGTTAGTGGTAAAAATAGAAATAGAAGAACGGGCACGAAATTATAAACTACCCTCCCATCTCAATTTCATCGTACGAATCCCCGACAATGAAACAATATGGTATCTAAATAGATTAGATAATCAACCCTTTTCATAATTGTATTAGTGAGGCTCGAATTACAGAACCTGTAATCCGAAACTTTTGTTCATCATTGATATTATATCTTAAACCCTAGCTAACACACTAGCGAAACTGCTCAACAGAAATTAACGGACCTAAACTACACGTCAACTGTCCTCTGATATTGTATAAAAAATGACGAACAATATTGTTACAAAAAGTGCCAACTTCTGCTTACTTGAACAGAAATTACAAAAAGTTATATTAAAGATTAATAAGATAAGATATTTATTTTGCAAATATGGGTACAAAACACGGTGACATAAAAAATATAATTAGGAACAGCCATATTTAACCAGAAAGCATGCCAAAGCACAAAATATACTAGAGATGCTAAGTACATAATAATAAATATAAACAATGTCAATATAAAGATTGATTAACTTTAATTACAATTTAATTGTGAAGTACTTCAATAGTTATTTATATTATACACAATTCTAAATATCTCTCTGGACCCTACACCAAGCCCTTCTTACCTATTTATTTTGCAAAAATAGATTTAATAAGCAACCATTTGGATTGCTTGCCAAGAGGAGAACGCAACATACTAAAAAAAAACCAAAACATACACATTTAACAACATATTTCAAAAAGATTTCACGCCGTTCATAGTCTACGACTTAGGTGCATCTCTTACTGCCGCAAAAAAAAAACGTGCAGCATTGTCCCAACATCTCCCGTCATCGCTCCACATCGCTGGCAACTTAAGCCCACGTCTATGAACTTCTATTCGTACAAGTTTTGTTCATTCGTAAACAATAGAGTAGCCCTTAATTGAGTAATCCGGGGCACGGAATGCGGCGCGGTTCAGACATGACCAAATGTACGGTAAACACGCTATTTGTCCGCTATGAAAGTATTAACGGGTGGGTTATGGAACGAGCAACTATTTCTTGCGGACTAAACCGATTTCTTGAATGTGTTCAATTTGAGGAATTTTCGGGTAGTTTCTTGTTTGTTTTATGTGTCTTTTGTTTAGGGTTTTATGTTATATTTTATGTGAGTTCATTAACCGTTTTTTTTTTTTACTAGGTCTGCTGACGGCTTCATCCGCGTGGATGTTGGAAATTATCCCACGGGAACGTGCTACCGGAAAGAAACCTATTACTCCATATAACAGCCGATTCGGAGATTAGCCGGAACAAACAGACAGACAAAAAAACTTAAAAATAGTTCTTTTGTTCCAAGTGTTATTTCGACATTACAAACAGACAATTATATTTATTTGTATAGGTAGTATTTATTTGGTTTTACATTAGTGTCACATAATGTCTCTGATTGTTGTCTAGGAAAAAAGTGTATTCAATCATTGTTATTATAATGTTTGTTCGAGCTTGAAATGAGGCCAGTGATGACTCTTACCTTACCTTGACATAACAATAATGTGGTTGGGATAAGGGGAGATCTTATCAGTGTAAAAAATATAGCTAAAAATAAGCTGAAGAGTTTGCTTGTTTCATCGCGCTAATCTCTGGAACTACCAGCCGGATTTGAAAAAATATTTTTGCATTTGATAGTTTTTGAAGAAGGATTTAGGCTTATTTAACATCACACTAGGGCTCATAGAAGCCAAGCAAAAAGAACGAACGTCAGAAAGAACGCAACGAAAACGAAGTAATAGCGCGGACTGGCGATGCGATGCGATGCGACGGAGTCGGGTCGAGACGGGTCGGGAGAACAAGAAATTTCACGCGGGCAAAGTCGCAGGCAAAAGAAAGAAAGAAAGAAAATAATGTTTTTAACAGTTAGTCAATCAGTAAAATACAAGTGGAAAAAATATCGAATTATTGAGTTCCTATGCCCCACCCATTTAATGACTTCTTAACTAAACCACAGAAAAAATACCTCATAATTTAGCCATCAAATATGTATTTAAGCCAAGAATTTGTTTCGTTCAGCAATTCTAAATATGTCCCAATAATGTTTCAGCTTCGGAAATATTTCTAATTCGAGTTATTTCATACGTCGCAGCTGTCAAATGAGTGGAAAGTTAAGCGCATGCCTTTCGGATAGCAGGGTAACCACCTCTGGGTAAATTGACCTAAAATTAAGTTTAGGGTAATTTAATTAAAATAGTTTCGTGAACTTTGTTACGTGGTAGTCTTGAGGTGTAGAGTTTTGAACAAAAACTGTGTGTTTAATGAACTCTCTCGCTTTTGCAGATGACAGTATTCTTCTCAGATAAGTCGGATAGGAAACGCGATATCATCTAATTATTATTAACGTACTTATTTAAGTCCATACTTAGGGGCTTGTGGCTAAGAAATAACAGCCGCACGGGTCGATTGAAGGTTAAGCAACGCTTGCCGCGGTCGGTTCACGGATGGGTGATCATCCATTAGGTATCGAGACCCCTCCTTGCCTCGGAAAATACGTTAAGCCGTTGGTCCCGGCTGTCATTAAATCTTTGACAGTCGTTACGGGACGTCAGAAGCCTCAAACTCTGACAACCAGTATTACCAAGGGGTATCGTATTTACCCAGTAACTAGGTTGTGGAGGACAAATAGGCGGTCGTTCTATGTAAAATACGTTTATTCATCTGCATCCGGTTAGACTAGAGGCCGACCCCAACATAGTTGGAAAAAGGCTAAGCAGATTGATTGACTTATTTAAGTTATGGAAGAAAGGAGCCTAACCCAAGCTTATCTGCTTAAAAGACGGCTCCAATCACTAGTTGTAAAGGTGTACTTGCTAAAATAATAAACCATTTTTCATTTCATTTCATCTAGTTTCTAATTTATTTTTGTACGTGGAAAAGTTATTGTTAAAAGCAATTTACAGAATAAACATTCTTATCATATTAGGGTAGCTATTTAGTAAGAAAATCTATTACATCAAGGAAATAGTGTGGTCAGAAAAGAATATGATACTGGCTACGGCGTAGTACTCCGGCTACGGTTTCGTAGCACTCCGGCTACGATTTCGTAGCACTCCAGCTACGGTTTCGTAGCAAATTGCTACGCACACCACTGTTGACGCGTGTCGTTGTTTGCTAAAGAAACTATTACTGTTTTCAGAAGCTATAAAAATGCCAAAATATACAAATAAATACTGATATTTTACACGTGGTGTAATAACTGTCACAAAGGTTGGAAGTTATGGCAAAAATACAAAGGGTTTTTGTATCTGATCGAAAATCTTACGTACAAAAACCGTATTGGTAAAACACCTCCCGATCCGGTTAAACCATGAAAAAAAGTAAGCTTTTCTTCAATTACTTTATTAAAAGCTGTTTATTTAGCTAATAATAAATTGTATGAAAGTGTAGGAATTTTCACTAAAGATCTGCCTACAAAGCAGTGAATTTAATTTACAATATTGCCACATATCTGCTTGTTCAAGAACAAAAATAAAAATAGTAACCGCTGTTAATTACATACAATTAGCACGAATTCAATATGGAAACAAAGAAATAATTATTATTATTAATATCTAACATAAACCTTTATTATAACATCAGGCATAATCTTATTATAACCCAATCGTACTCAAACATGACTCGGCGGTCCGCACGCGATCATTTACTACAATTACGGAGCACGTCCGAGCTTTATGTCCCGCCCGCACGTGTGCAGCCAGCCTTACCGCGAATCGCTTATTTATTCATACAAAAGCGGTATCTACACGCAATCGTGAATCAGTCCCTATAATGGCTTTAAAGTGGTTTTTAATATTGATTGGAGTTATTGACTGACCAATAAGAGCTCAATTTTATTTGTTGGTTGGTAACCCTATCATTAGGGCTGTCAGCAAATTGTCGTTGCAAAGCAATTCTGTCTTTAAATTTGCGCATGTTCTATTTTAAAATACTAGCTGTAATGACTTTTTAAAGTGATGTTCTTTATTTATAATTGAAGAGGTAACGTTATTAGCAGTTTCGTAAAAAACAAGTTTCTTATTTTTCAGTTATTTTTAGTTGTGGTACCTACCCCATACCTACCATACACGAAATTAATCGAGATAAGATTTATTTATTTATTTATCACAAACAATACGTCAATTTGGCTACTAAAAATACGTCAATTTACGTCAGGCGCTGACTAATTTGACAGGAATAAACTAATATTTATCTTCTGTCCTTTTCTTAATGAAATACAAAGAAAAAGATTCACTGAACTTAAATTTAGTTTAGTTTGTGAACTAGGGAATCGGCGCCAGTACCTACCTAGGTTTTTTTTTGTGTATATATTTAGAAACATTTATAAATTAACTTAATCAGATTAGTTTTGTTTTTTTTTTTATGTAATAAGTTAAAACAATAAAATTATTTACTTCATATAAATAAACAACCTTTATTTACCAATTTCCTTTGACTTTATAACTTGCCTCTTCAGACATAACTCAAGAATATAATCACTTATTGTAAGATGAAGTTATGTAGTCCTTTATTTAACAGAAAAAGATAACAGAATCTATTCATACAACTAAACAAAATTGAAGTGTCTATATGTAATATCAAAATAATATATTTTTACTAAATGCATAATTATGAAAGTATATACGCTACTAATAACAAAAAAAAAAAAAACTGTCTGTCTGTTTGTTCCGGCTAATCTCCGAAACGGCTACTGTGATTTTGACGGGACTTTCACTGACAGATAGACGATGTTATGGAGTACATATAGACTAAACATTCCCGTGGGATAACTCGAATAATGACAGCTTTCTTAAACAATTCCTCAAACGCGTTACATTAGAATCTTCCATACTGATAATATTGATTCCACAAAATAAACTATTCAGGACAAAATATCAAAAGGAAAAATCATGATTTTGGTACAATATAATATTTGGAAAATTGTGGCAGTTATTTTGTCCCTTTTGATATTTTGACGTTTCGTAAAGCTTCAAAACTAAAGCCAACAAATAAGTGAACAATTACTTTTTATTAATAACTAGCTTCAGCCATCGACTTCGTCCGCGTCAATTTTTTTATTCCCAAGCCTACCCCGTCGCATCTCATCACCCACCCGCGCTATCACTTCATTTTTCTTTCCAACATTTTTCCTTTTTGCTCGGCTCCTAATAGTCCTAGCGTGATATTAAATATCCTATAGCCTTCCTTAAGAATTGGGCTATCAAATGAAAAAACATTTTTTCTAATACGACTGGTAGTTCCAGAGTTTAGCGCGTTCAAACAAACAAACAAACTCTTTAGCTTTATTATTAGTATTAGTATATAGATAATTTACCTTCAAAGTTTTATAATACCTAGAACCAAGCCAAGCTAGCTAGAACCAGCTCAGATAGCAAATTGGGCTGTGCTTCTTGTGTAGTAATTCTCAGAAACAGTTCCGAGATTTCAGTACTCCTAATAAATTCCAATTAGCTTGACTCAACTAACCCAATACGGGGAACTTGAATCAATATCGGCAGATTTCTGCAGACTTACAGAGAATACCAGGCGGATCACACAGGTATTACTTATTTACATACTAGCTTCTGCCCGCGACTTCGTCCACTGGAAATATCTTGTTCCCCCGACCCACGCCGTCGCATCGCATCTGCTCGCGATATTACTTAGTTCCCGCTTAACGTTCTATCTGACTTTTTTTCTTTTTGCTCGGCTCATAAGGGTCATAGCGTGATGTTAAGTAACTTATAGCCTTCCTCAAGAATTGGGCTATCAAATGCAAAAAGATTTTTTCAAATCCGACGGGCAGTTCCAGAAATTAGCGCGTTCAAACAAACAAACTCTTCAGCTTTATTATTAGTATAGATATATATATTATTAGTATAGACTACTTAAACTCGACCATGCTCCATTTAAAATTAAATGATTTCATAACATAACATTATCACGCCAGTATTCACCGAAGGGTTAGGCAGAGGTGTACCTATGGTTCACCTACATTTCGCCAGTTATTTAAGACCCATATAATAGGGGGTGAGCCTATTACCATCAACCGGGCACACAACCAGACTCCGGGCTGGAAAACATCCAGCTAGAAAAACCCTTTTTTCGACTCGGGAATCGAACCAAGGACCTTATGCTCAGCAGTAGCGCTTGCAACAACTAGACCAACAATGCAGTCTGCGTAGTCAACCTAGATATTACCTATCTCTATTATATAAACTCGGCCATGCTCCATTTTGAAGCAAAATATATCATTAAACGAAATCAGTGATATGTATACCACGTAATGGTGGGTGTGTCAACAAAAGTATTACATTATCAGTAATGACAACTGATACCTAGTATTATATACCTGGTATTTACTTAGAAATACTTGCTAGTACCGCTCTAATAGGTAACTGCAATGCGCTCGTAATTATTAATATGTGACATTGGTCTTTTAGAGGTTTTAAGTGTTGAGCGGCGAGTAACAACTCGTTTTGTGAAAACACACTTACCGGATACACAGACTTTACCCCTGGCTTAGTATACTTAGTAATAATGGTTTTTAAATAAAACTCACAAAGGTCAGATGCTTCGACGATGTACGTACCTGGAAAAAATAAGCACACAATGTTTAGAAAGTCATCATAATAATAAATATACATTATGTTACCACCGGACTGGACCAACAGACATGCATGCCAATACAACCACTCTAGGATATAAAGACTTTAATTAATCTCCTTTCCTAACCTGATAGAAAAATGCTAAAGAACTTGAAGTTCAAGCATAATACGTAAACCTACGCGATCGTAGCAAGTGGCGTTTATTTTGCGTAGTTTTTGCCCATCCCTACGGGAAAGAAAGAAAGAAAGAAAGAAGTACAAAGAAAATACATTTATTTAGCACAGACTAAACGACACACAATACATAAAATAAAGATCAAATAAAAAGTGTAAAATCCAACATAAGAAGTCCGATATTGTTAGGTCAGGAAAGTGTGTCTCCCCCCCCCCCCCCCCCGAGGGTAACCGCATTGTCAAGACGGGGCGGCTTGGCTTGGTCACCCACGGTGAAGTCAACAGGAACCCGAGGAGGGGCCGCTCGTCAGGGCTTTGACAGTAAGCTGACGACGTAGCGGCCAACAAGTAGATTGCGGTGCCGCTTGGGTGACATCGCAACTGAGGCGGGCCGCGATGTCGTAAGGCATCACGGCTGAGGGTTGGAGGTCGCGGCGGGAGAAGAGTGCCGGTATTGCGGTGCGCCGCTCTCCCTATCTACCGCGGCCTTAACGGGATCGCCACCGTCTGATGGCGGACGCGGTGGGGCCGCGGTGCGCCGGTGATGGGAAGTACTCCCTACTCCCCAGAGGAGGGTCCGGTGACGGACAGCCGCGGCGGGTTCACGGATGAGTGCTAACGCGTGCCCGTGTTCCCGCCGTAAGCGGCAAAAGAGGACACCGTGGAGTTTTAGTGGTTTAGAGTCCCACATAATAATATACTGCAGTCTCCCCGTGTTAGTGCAGAATGCATTGATGAGCGTTGTTCGTCCAAGAAAGAAAGCGCCAGAAAGGCCCAATTCAGCAAAAATGGCAGACGGCTAGTGCTTGACGCTAGTTTTCACATGAAAAAAGCGAGAGTCTATATATGAGAGCAGTGGTGGCCCAGTGGAATCGGCCCCGACTTACAAGTTCTAGGTCGTGAGTCCAGGCAGGCACTCGAACCCAGGCAGGCACTTTACTTTGTGTATTTAAAACCACCACTGCTCTCAAAACTGTGTAGAAAAACATCATGAAGAAACCGATATTCCAGAACCAAAAATTCGAAGACATGTGACATCCACCAACCCGC
The DNA here is from genome assembly GCA_911387795.2 of Apamea monoglypha. NCBI lineage: Eukaryota > Metazoa > Arthropoda > Insecta > Lepidoptera > Noctuidae > Apamea > Apamea monoglypha. The sequence goes on along the minus strand of OU426923.1, from coordinate 1,874,875 downwards.
ACTGGATATGTGTACAATAGCAAGAGTGCAGGTTTGGTAAACCAGATAAACTGCTGTGCGATTCTGTAACCATCTCACCGTGAAAACTTAGGTGAAGTGAGCGTGGAGTGAGCTGTCATTCCAAATAATGCTAGGGATTGACACTACTGACAACTCACATCAAGCTCACTTCACTTGAGTTTTCACGGTGAGATTTTTATAGAATCGACCGGCTGGTATAAGACTTTGCTCTCACTATCATTCCAAAAACGTGATTGTATGAAACCGCCATCACTTTCTCCCTGCACCATATCTACCCCACATTATTTCCACCATAAACGAATATGTAGGTACTACATTTGTTCTAACACTAAATACTGCCGGTCTGACACTGCATAAAAACATAATGAATGTCCGATAATGACCATCATTCCGTTATATGACAGGCAACATGCAAGCGAGCATGTTCTAACTCGTTAGTCTGACACGTCAGAAAGTCAGACACGTCACAAATGTCAGACAAATGATACGTTGAGTATGTCATTGTCGCGGTGGGTATAATCACTATTATACTGAACTGTGTAGAGAAGCAGTGGCGGTGTGTGGCCCAGCTTGGCCGTATTATGAAATACTGGCAATCAGACTGTCGGCGGGTCACTTGATGGAAAGTGGTGCAACTCCCTAAGACATTTGCCGAAGCATTGCCAATCTAAGATACAACGTTGAAATTATATGGATTTTCTGTGAGCATAGCACGAATGCCCTTAACGTGATTTGTTTTAGATTAAATTGAAAACACTCGTTACGCACATAATATTTAGCACACTTTATAAATATCTATGGGTGATACTAATATATATTTATTTAAATTTGAATCGCGACATATTCGCCAACAAATATAAGTTTATAGAAAAATAACTTTAATTTCTACGTAATAAAGTTCAGTTTACGCTACAACTCAATGGTGCTATTCTCTCTGCAATCAACTTAATTACCATTTGCTGAAACCCTAAAACTGAACCAACGAATTTGTATCGAAACATATTTCTGTTGAAATATACTGCAGATTGAGGTTCATAAAGCGCTTCATAAATGTAATTACCAAACAAGATAAATACACTAAATACAAATATTATGAACATGTGTCTTCAAAGAGAACAATACGTTTCATGTTATCAAACGCAATAAATTTACTTACAAACTAAATGGAAACTCTTTGTTACGTACTTATAGGGTGTAACTTTATTAAGTGTGAATGTTATAGGGGTATGCTAACAGCAAACAAAAAACAGAGTACATTGAGATTGCATGACAGTATAGAGGAATGAGGAACAGGGTGTAAACTGTGTAAAGTTCAATCATTCTCCATCGAAAAGGGAGGATCCTCCGACCAGACGGGTATCGTGCCTGGTGAGCTACTGTCCGACGATTAATGTCGGGACGTTGTATATATAGGTATGCTAGTCAAGCGACAAGCTCTGCTTGTGCGATGCAGGATTTTGTGTGGCGATGTAGATGCCACAAAAGTTTTTGTTTATTATATTCTATTGGACTTCCTACAACTATTTAGCTTGTGTTAATGGCAGTTAGGGTCATGTACAAAATACTTTTTACTTTTATTAGAGAAAAGACAAACGTTATTGATGTTTTTACCAAAATAGATCAACGAAAGTGGAGATAGACACAATTATGCCACATGTTAAGATGCATCCAAGGCAAGTGGAGTAAAGTTATGACTGAATAGTACCCCAGGGATGGCAAAAGGAACAGAGGAAGACAACACAAAAGATGGAAGGGAAGACAAATTAAAGCCCACAGCGAGTCCAATTTTGAAGAAGAGTTGCGAGAGATAGGAATCAGTGGAAGTTGTTAGTGGAGGCTTTTGCCAAGAGTCATTCTGTAGCCTACTACTGAAAAAACCACAACGAAAAAGGACAATGGATATAGCTATATAGCTGTATGGGATCTGTACAAAACAAAAATACTGTAGCATTATGAAATATAATCTGTATTTTATACCCTCAGGGGACAACAAGCAGCAACCAGGACAAAAACATTAAAGAGCAGTCATTATTTGAAAAAAAAAAAAGGTTTTAACATAAAAGGTTAGGTTTTAATCGAAAAAGTAACGCTGCAAATGTACTAATATTGAAGCTGAAGAGTTTGTTTGAACGCGCTAATCTCTGGAACTACCAGTCAAGGACCCTTAGAAGCCGAGCAAAAAGAAAAATTTCTGAAAAAACGCTAAGGGATAACAAAGTAATAGTGTGAAACAAGAAATTTCACGCGGACGAAGTCGCGGGCAGAAGCTAGTTACATTAGATACACGTTATGGGATAAGGATGTTGACTGACTATAGACAAAATATCTACTCTTCTTTTTCTCATTCCTCTTGATTTTAAGCCAGGGCTGATCATTTAAAACCAGAGCTGATCATTTTAAACCGGAACTGATCATTTTAAACCAGAACTGATCATTTTAAACCAGAACTGATCATTTTAAACCAGAACTGATATTTTAACCCACATACCTATACTTAATAAATTAGTGAACATTAATTACCCTGCCTTTGTATCAGTAATTGCCTTTATTAGTACTCAATGATAACTATCATAATTAAGAGGTTAATCAGTTTATTAGAGAAGAGGGCTGTTTCATAGGACGGCATTATTCAATATATATGATCACGGATAAATATGTATATGATTCATAGAATAATATTACGTATAGGTGTATAGGATACTATTATATTGCAAGGCAAAGAGTTCTCCATATAGCGGACAGGGTGGAGCGATCACCTCATTAAAGCAACATGTTTTTAAATATTAAAAAAAAATATTATTACCTCACGCCTTGTTTCCCCAAAGGGTTGGGTAGAGACCTAACCCTTTGGGGAAACAAGACGTGGGTGTACAATAGGTATACACCTCTGTGTATACCTATTGTACACCCACATTTCGCTAGTTATGTTTTATTTCCATGTAATAGGGGGCGAGCCTATTGACATCAACCGGGCACAAATCCAGAGTCCGGACTGCTACTGATAAATTCCAGATAGAAAAATCTAATAACACTTTGCCCGACCTAAGAATCGAACCCAAGACCTCATGTCCAGCAGTGGCGCTTACGACCCCTAAATCAACGAGGCAGTTCCCAAATTAAAAAAAATACCCTGGCAAAAATGTTGTTTCTCTGAAAATGCAATTAAACAACCCTCAAAAACATCCGCCGTAGGTACAGCGTAACACCCCATGTTCTCATACATAAACGATCATAATAAATATTGTATGAAAGGCTCATTAATCCAAAGCGAAACATCAAAGGGAAATATTAACATCATAGTACAAAGTTGATTGAGCTATTTGACGAACCATTTCGCTTTACCGACGATTTTTCTTGTAACTAAACGTCATGGCTCCGATTCACATGAATGGGGAAAGAAATTAATATTTAAACGGCTTGGCGATGCTCAATGGGAAGTACTGTGGAAGATTTAAGAGCACAATATTAAATCCCTGCTGAGGTTTCATTAATATGTTCTTAAATTTTGCAATAATATTTATTATGTCGATAGGTAATTTTGACAGTCTAAATGTATGTTGTTTGTACGTTACACAGAAATCTCTGAAACGCCTGCGTTTAGGAACGTTCTATCATTTGTAACCCGTAACCTGCAATCACGCTACGAACAGTCTACGTTATTAGCGTAGCTCGTAGCACAGCTACGAAAACGCTACGAGACACACCAAACTAAAATGTACAACTTTTTTAACACATCAAAAGTAATTTCTGATACTTGACGCTGTACTAAATTAAAAGTTTAATTGTTTTAGCCTTTAAAATGAAACAACGTAGAAAAAATCAATTAATCTCCCCTCTTAATTATAAACCACAAACCCGCCTGATAGCCACTGGCTAACCAATGAGTCTGCGAATTTACAGCCAACTTTTAATAAACCTTCTAAATAATTAATTACGAAGTTCTTCAGTATAAAAAGCGGTGACTACATTAACCCCAAATTATTTAGTGCTATTACACAAAAATACCCTTTTCATTACGAGGCATCTAATTTAAGTCTCCTGAACAAAAACATGACAAATGATCGCGGGCCTTTGTTTCGCAAAGTTTTACAACTCTCGGTCCTCTTAGGCGGGCTACAGACTATCAAACTCGCTTGACAGAACTTGTTGAGAAAAGCAAGCCTACATTTAATTAGAGTTAAGGATTCTACGATGTAAGAAATGGTTCCAGACTTTGAAATTACTTACCGAACTTGGCGCAGTTCTTGTAACAACACGGTTTCCAAATTACTGTAATGCCCTTGTTAGAACATGTTCGGGTGATGCTTTATAAATTATTACTGAGACCTTGTTAATGTAATAAGTTAGGTGCTGATATCAATTTTAAAAGTTTCTTACGTTTTAACTTGCTGTCCTGAGCCTGAAGTAAGTTATTATTATCTGGCCTTCTGCGTAGACACTAGTGTCCCATAATTCTAGTAATTTTTCACCAAAAATATAGACTTTATAGATCGTGTGTCTTTTTTTTTATTCACAACAAACATTTTACAAAATAAAACCATCTAATATTTTTAATAAACTAACTTTTTATACTTTCCGTTGCCCACAAAAAAACCGAGCAAGTAAAAGTACCCGCTACATTTACATTCAAATTAAGTCAAACACAAAAATACAAACACAAGCATATATGTCAAGCCAACACGATCGCTTCGATATGAATTACAGTCAGCAACGCGATGTAAAATACATTTTTTCGCTGCGTCAGCTACATTTGTGCCACTCTTATGAGATTCGCATTAGGGAAATCGCTGAATTGAAAAATACATGTTGTTATGTAAAAGTTTGACAAGTTCTGAATGATCGTCTGTAAGTTGCTTGTGCTAAATAGTGAATAGGTCTTTAGTCGCGATTCTTTTTGAGGAAAAATGGTGGAATTAATGGCTTTGACCTTGAGGTGTTCAGATTTTATATAAATGAATGTTTTTGTTCAAATTTGACTGCAAAGAGTCGTTTTTTGTGTAGACGTTTTAAAAGATTCCAGTTTGTAAAATAATACCCTTGGTATTATTGGAAAAAGTGCCCCGAATCATGGTTTAGCACTTCGTCGTGTTTCTAATATAGTATACAAAGTAAACTGACCTACTTTTCAATTACAAGTCTTATTCAAAGCATGTGCTTTGTGACACGTGTCATAGATATGTATCTATTACACGTGTTTTCCGAATTCCAACACGACTTGTAAACGTTAAAACAAGGTAATATCTGACGTAAATCGTATAACATATCATGACACAGGCGGCGACCCACATTCTTGGAATAGCACTCACCTCCGCGACATGACACTCGATTAACTATCTCATAAACAACTATTTAAGTTAATAGCTATGATATTTAGTCTGACTCTCTTGTTAGTCTAGTGGTTGCAAGCGCTACTGCTGAGCATGAGGTCCTTGGGTTCCATTCCCAGGGAATTCGGGAAAAGTGTTATTGGGGTTTCCTTACTGGAATTTCTCAGTAGCAGCCCGAAACCTGGATTCGAGGCAGGTTGATGGAAATAGGCTCGCCCCCTATTACATGGGACTTAGCATTACTGGCAAAATGTAGTTTTACTACAGGTATATCTCTGCACAAGCTTTCAGAGAAACAAGGCATTACTGTATTATGTGGTGATATTTAATATATCTGGTTAAAGAAGCTGATTAAAATAGTTACATCAGCCGGTGTTTATCATAATGAATGGTTTTTTTTCTTACAGAAAAGGAACGACCATTGATCATCATGCTTGCTCTTCTAGCAGTTTATTCTAGGTTTTCGATTTGTATCAATTCAAAAAGACAAATTGGGATTGAACATGGACATGATCATGATCATTCAGGACAAGATCACACACATGACCATGGACACGATCATTGACAACCAGCACCAAATAAGCATGGTTTCTTCAACTAGCATCACACAGCCTGACATTAGCTCCAAACCTGCTTTTCTAAACTGTTGCTTTTTGTACAGACGCCAGCAGGTCAAGCTACCCGAAACTGTCAAATTTTTCCAGTCAACCTTGAACCTAATGCTTTAGCGATAAAGTTGAAATTCTATTCAAGAAATTTGTCAGATTGTAGTAGCTTGATGTGCGATGACGATAGCGTCTATACTATATTTAGTAAGTAGGAACGTCACTGATGGGTAGTTGGTTCTCGCCACGTCTACACTAGTGTTGTCGATTTCTCAATCGACAACACTAGTGCAGACGGTAATGGCGACTAATAAAAATCTCTGTGAGTTAACTTAATTAAAAGCACATGTGCATTTGTTTAATTGTTATCAACATGATTCGATGTCAAAAGTTATTATTTATAGGTCAACCGCTTAACTGAGACGTTGCCTGAGGTAGCAGCGCGGTGCGGGAGGGGTGTGGTGACGTGATACGAGAGCTCAGTGATGCGTCCACATGACAACTATCACCCCTCCCGCACCGCACAGCTACCGTATTTTTTTTTTTTTTTTTTGTTCCCGGTGTGGAAAATCCTCATGGATGTCCGCCTCTCCGGGGCGGGCGACGGGGTCTGTCAGACTCTTACTGACTAAAAACAACCCCAGTGTTCCATCTCACACCTACGCAGGGGGTCACGGGAACGTAAGATCCTTCCGCAACCCCCGACTGGACCCGAGGAGGCCCGCTACCGCGGGCCTCCTCGGGTCAGGGGGGGGAGTGAGGTGTTTGACTCCCCCCGCGACGTCTAAGAGGGGCGCGCGTGGAACACTGCGCGCCGCCACCTCGGGTCCAAATGTGTGGGGGGCGACGGACGTCCCAATTCACCACAGGCTCTTCTCCTTCTCAAAACTTTAATAATTTCATGGCAGGAAAACTTCCAATTCCTCCGAGAGCTTGTCACCTATTCGGGAGACCTACGCAAACCTCTTCTTGCTTGTACCTCGCTCTAGTCTCCATAGCCTGGAAATAGACTGTTGGCTTCGATTTATTTAAAGTTCCTACACGGAATCGGATAATACGAGTAATATGACTTGTAGCGTTTTGAACTCGAGTGTAGCAACACGACATGTGTAGAAGCTTACGTAGATAGTTCTAAGAATATTCCTAGTGATTCCAGGTTTTGATTCTCATCTATGTGCTACCCCCTTTCGTCACTTCACCTTTTTTTTTTTCCGGGTTGGAAATTCCTCATGGATGTCCGCTGCCCTGGGGCGGGCGACGGGGTCTGTCAGACTCTTACTGACTAAAAATCACCCGTGTTACATCTCACACCTACGCCGGGGGTCGCGGGAACGTAAGATCCTTCCGCAGCCACCGCGGGCCTCCTCGGGTCAGGGGGGGGAGTGAGGTGTTTGACTCCCCCCGCGACGTCTAAGAGGGGCGCGCGTGGAACACTGCGCGCCGCCACCTCGGGTCCAAATGTGTGGGGGGCGACGGACGTCCCCGAGTCCGTCGCCCCTGGACCCATTTAGGGGGACTGGAAGAGGGCGTTGTCCGCCCTCCGCCGACGCCCAGTGCGCCTGCTGCGGGCCGGGTGAGAGGACGAAATCTCCCTCTCCCTTTCCGCAGCCTCCTTCTGCGAGACGACCGTTTCGCAGAAGGAAACCACCGCGTCCCAGGACTCTTCGCTGCCGACCATCGACTCGACCACGGCCGGCAGCGACAGGTCACTGCCTACTTCTGAGATGAGGGCACGGCGCGGCTCCTCCCAGGCGGCACACTCTGCCAGCGTATGCCGCGCCGTGTCCTCCCGGCAGACCGCACAGCTACCTCAGGCAACGTCTCAGTTAAGCAGTCGGCCTGTCGGTTAGATTCGAATCGACGTAAGTAATCCTACTAATATTTTAAATGTGAAAGTTTGTATGGATGGATGGATGGATGAATGGATGGATGGATGGATAGATGGGTGGATGGATGGATGGATGGATGGATGGATTGATGGATGAATGGATGAATGGATGAATGGATGGATGGATGGATGGATGGATGGATGGATGGATGGATGTTTGTTACTCTTTCACGCCATGATGAAATTTGGCACACAGATAATATAACCAGGATTAACACATAGGATACTTTTTATCCCGATATTCCCACGGGATCGAAACTTATGCGGGTGAAACCGCGGGGCGCAGCTAGTACATAATAATATATCTCCAACGACAGTATCAAATAATATACTTCATAGCATTTAGGTTAAGAACCAATTAAAACACGATTGAAAAGAACTCTTATTAAATACATATTTCCAAAGCAATTCAAAGTGGTTCAGAAACATTAATAAATTCGACGTATTTATACCGTTCAGCAGCAAATACGCTCCACGAAATCTGCCTTTAAATGACATATTTACTTCAAAGTTTATGGGAACCACGCCGCTTGACAAATGATGGCTGCTCCCATTTATCATATTTTGCAGAAACAGTACGAAAATGCAGTATTTTTCATGCTTTTTAGTTATTTTTTAACGTTAGTATTTAATAGCATTATGACAGTTATTAGATAGATGATTCAGCGGTTTGAAACGATCAATCATTTTGATAAAACACGAATGTGGCTGAACTCGTCACATTAACGATTTCTATTTCAAATTAAGTTCTCGGTTGCGGCGTGACTTGTGACTGCAAACGTCTTTTACGAAGTTACCTTTAGAATTTACCTTTTTTTAAAGAATGTTTTTTCTGTGTTTTAGACACTAGTAGTATTCTTGGTAATATTTTTGCTTGTCTAGTTTTTATTTATATTTTCTTAGCGACATTTTTCTGTAAATAGAAATTCTTTCAAGTTTTACCCAGAACATAAATATTTCTGAATCTTGTCTAGTCAGTACTAATCTGAGATGACCTTATTTAAAAGGATTACAGCTTGAAAATGGGTCAAGATATTGAATGGAACAAGGTGAGGTACTCTTGAACTAAGGGCTTTCTGCAATATCAAACTCATGCAAGTTAATTTTACTGTAATTTACAATGCGCACTGTTGATAGTAATGCTTATTATCTTATTTTAACAAAACACACAGTTTAAAGTCCCCAAAATAACAGCTGTCGAGAGAAAAATGGAGAATAAAAATATGAAAATTAAAAAACATGAAATGCCCCAACGATACACATCTTGACAAACAAACAGCCCTAATAGAATTAACCAGGATTATCAAGAATACTTCCTTGTGCCACAGACAACGTATTTTATATTCTCTATAGAAATTAGGTCACACAACAATGGACTCTATTAACGCGATAAAAGGTCTATTTTCCACTTCCTACCCATTAATGTCGGGTCAAAAGAACACCGTTTATGGCTAACGATGACTTATTAGCGATAACAATGTTGTTATTCGCGCTTTCTTTCCCTTTTCGGACCTAATAGGCTATGTTTGATGAATGATTTTGATCTTTATGCGGAGGAGTTATGGTCGTGTTTGGGTTGGTGGATTTTGATGAATTAACAATGTGTACTTGGAAAGTCGTCGTTCATGTGATACGTCGTTGATTCTGAATAAATAGTGTTTGTGTTACTGTTAGTGAGGTAAGGAAATGGAAAACATTTCATTGTACGCAAAAGAAACTTTCCAAATGGATGGTTACGCTAAACTCCGTGAATTTAGGCTTCATGATCAAAACGATCATATTATGTCTATGATCGTTTTGCTCAATTTAACATAATAGATTGGAAAACATTTTGGCTTGGTTTGGCTTGGATATCAGTTGGACTATATTGGTTTATAGAGACAAACATGCAAGACTAGATACATGAAAAAATGATGAAAATGGAGAATCAAACATTCAGTGGTCGCTAGGGCGTGGGAAAGGACCACACGGTAGAAACTGAGCAATATGGTTCTGAGTAGTGATTTTACTGCATATTTTATACTAGCTTCTGCCCGCGACTTCGTCCGCGTGAAATTCTTTTTCCCCGCCCCACCCCGTTGCATCGAATCGCTCGCCCGCACTATCACTTCGTTTTCGCTTAGTTCTCTTTCTGACTGTATTCATTTTGACCTAGCGTGATGTTGAACCGACCCGAACGTTATCATACCTATTTTGTTGCGGAGTTATTTTAAAATTATGATATCTCCTAAGATGTTGATTGAAATCAAGTGATGTCAAGGGCAATTTTGTTCACAATTAAATACTTGTGATGAATAACGTATTTATTTGGACTAAGAATAATATCATGTTGATAAAACACCTTCGCAAATAATGCATTAATTTCGAACAAAGATTACCATAAAAAAGGTTATAGTGAGTCAATCTTAAAAGATTTTTTTTATAACTTTTAAAGAGGAACAATTCCATCATACATTATTTTTGCGTAACTTTAACCATTTACGCAGCGCACGCAACGGAAGCTCTCAAAAAGGAATCACTTTTCCCGTGTTCCGACTGGCAGTTCCAGAGATTACCCCCTACATACATACAAACAAACACAAATTTTACCTCTTTATCATGTTAGTATAGATAAAATTCAGGATTGAAGGAGCCTCTCGAACTGCGTTAGTCGAGGCGAAAAGCTCATGCTATCAAACAACCCGACATTTTAATTTTCGAGCTATAACACTTTTTATCCACCATAAAGCCGGATTCAGTGCAGTGGTGGCCCAGTGGTAATGGCCCCCGACTTACGAGTTGTAGGTCGTGGGTTCGAACCCAAGCAGGCGCTTTACTTCGTGTTATTAATTTCGTCACCACTGCTCTCAAAACGAAGGAAAACATCGTGTGGAGACCATCCTAGAACCAAAAATTCGAAGACATGTGACATCTACCAACCCGCACTGGGCTCGCGTGGTAGATGCCAGTCCGCTCCCTCTTGAAGAGTGGAGACCTGTGTCTCAGCAGTGGAAACATTATAGGCTGATTTTGTGAATCCGGCTTAAAATTTTCACATCATGATTCCAAACAGGAGAGAAACGAGAGTATGTAAGGATCGTAGCAGTTTCTGGTTACCCCCATGGGAAGAAAGCGTGAGCTTATGCTATGTTATGTGACTCCAAATACTTAAAATTATTTTCATATCTCCGCAATGTACCTACTGTCATTTAAGGTGTTCAATCAAACGGAAATATAAGAGCCCTAGCAGACATAAATAGTGTTACTAGGTGGTACATTGGTGTTGTGCTATGACGCAAAATGATAACGAAATGATTTCACACGGCCGCAGTCGTAATGCGTGGCCGTAAGTTAATGGGATTTATATTAAGGAAGCCGCGACTTGAATGTGTTTGTATATATGTGTCGCTTGGCACCTTGTTGTAATAAAGTAGGTACTGTGAGTCATGTTGGACCTGAACGTGTTATTAATCATAAAGATTACCTAACCACTTCATAAGTACAAGAACAGAGTGGGAAAGACACATAACCCTCACACACAGTAGTCTCAACATTTGGTCTTCCTGTTGTTTTTGTTTGCGCTCGGTCAGTTACCGGTAGTCAGAAGCCCCAAAATCCGACAGCCAGTCTTACCAAGGGGTATCGTATTACTCGGTAACCGGGTTGTGGAGGTCAGATAGGTAGTCGCTTTATGTGAAATACTGGTATTCGACTGCGTCCAGTTAGAATGGAAGCCGACCCCAACATAGTTGGGAAAAGGCTAGGCAGATGATGATGATATTATTTGAGCCCAGTAGTTTGCCACCAGTTGCCACGTTGATTGTCACATCAGTTGCATTCTTTAGGTCATCAAAGATGCAAGTGAACGTGCACTTGGAAGGATTGGTGACATCTTCGTATCATGATTAGGAGTACACAACTGCCTTTATTGAATTAAACTACCGTAACATTTCCTCTCGTCGGAAACGAAATACTTAGGCTTTTAAATAAGCGGGGACGGTTCTTGTTTATAAACAGTCAGTCCTATCATAGTCAGATCCATGTTCTAAAAGGATGCTTTTGTGTCTCAACTAAAATACAGAATGTAACTTTTTAACTATACTTAAAACAAGGTTCCTACTTGAAACAAATAGATATTTAGTGTAGACACTAAAGACCTACTCGCTGCTAAAAAAATCTAGCAACCTAACAAACACACACACACATCCATGTATTACCACAAACCCACATAAATCGTTGTATGAATCAATCATTCATAAGTGGGGTTGAGGTGGGGAGGGAGGGAGAGGGCGACTCGATAAAATCTGGGCCCGACCGGTGCTAACCAGCTGAATGCCAAATGTGTCTTTTCATGCACCCTTATGTCGTTTTGTGAGTTTTTAAAAGGGCCACTTGATAGCGTGACGGTTTAAGATACTGCGAATAGATTTATTTATCGCATTTTGCTTTGTAAAAATGAATAAATTTGTCTAGGGTTATAAGAGTAGGGGAAGACCACAAAAATGATGGATGGACTGTGTGAATGCTGATATGGTTAGAAAGGGAGTGACTACCGAGATGACGACTGATAGAGAAGTATAGAAGAAAAAGACATGTTGCGCCGACCCCAAATAAATTAGGAAAAGGGCAGGAGAATGATGATGCCTTGTAAAAATGAAGATTAGGTTTTAAATAAATACAGTTTTCAATAATCAATTAGGTAACGCTGACCAAAAAAAATAACTAAATCAGCGGCACAATGCAGCCTGTGTTAGCTTACAAATTATTAAAAAAAAAAACGATCAAGTGCGTGTCTGACCACAAACAATGAAGGGTTCCGTAGTTGGGTTGATGAATTTATTTAAGGACGTAGACATCCACGACATTATCGTCACGTTAGATATTACGAAAGCACACTTTGTAACTAAAAAATATGATTATTTTTACTTTTAGCCATTAATGTCCCACTGCTGGGCAAAGGCCTGCCTACTCTCTTTTCACCTCTCTCTGTCCAGAGCTTTATCAAAGGAGTCCAGCTCATCCCGCCATCTCCATATAGGCCTGACGCGATGTCGTTTGCCATTAAGCAGGGCCCACTGGGTCATAAGTTTGGCCCATTGATTGTCATATAAATAAATAAAAAATATCATAAAACAATAAAAATAACACCTCTACCCACAATATAAAGTCGGTCTATCCTAATTCTTTCAGTTATGGCTAATGAAATTCAAACCTTATGTTTAACTTTTAGTCCTATACATCAGCCCGCATTCGTAGATCAAAATGTTTTTTAAATATCTAGACTCAGATTAAATTTAGATTATTCTCACCCCAGCCTGTCTAGAGGTCGAGTAGTCAAGTAAGTAACATTTATTAATAATTTTCAGTTCAAAAACTTAATTATTAATAATTGTTGTGTTATTATTTTGACTAAAGTGTAATTTAGTAAATAGACACTCCACTAGATTTATTTTAAAGTTATTATTTTTTTATGTAACCATTTATGCACACACAATATAAATAAACGAAAAGAACAGAAAAATATGTACAAAGATGATGCTTATATCTAAGAAACCTCTTCCAGCATACCTGCGATAGAAAAGTAGATAAAGAGTGCATTGCATAACAATTAATAGTAAATTATGAATATCTTGTACTCTTATTCAATAATTTACATGTGTTAAATAAATACCAGAAGTTTTGCTTCAGGAAAACGAGTACTTAGTCTCGAGCAACCGCTGTGATGTGTAAGATCACAATTACTTGTTTTTTTCTTGTTTTGTTCAATAACCCTAATTTGCCTCTCATTCTGTAGCTTGCTTAATGCAATGATTACTATATACATATAAAATACATATTTCACACTTAATAAGTCAACCATTTATGATGGGTTCGGAACTGATTCTCCTAAACACAAGGTTAAATTGTAACCTATCTAGAAAAACAGTACGGCACCCACTAACTAAATTATGAAACTTTATCCTTTCTATATTTTATTACGTTACCATGTAATCTAGTCCTAGTTGAACAATAAATCGTATTATATTATTAAATCATTTTATTTCAATGGGACCTCTTTATGAATACAAAATGAGCTCTCGTCGAAATGTTTTTAGCTACAAGGTCGAGTTTCTGGTGACGTCACACTGCAAGATATGTTGAGATATGCTATCAAATCTGCAAGAGATAAGTGTCGAGTAATTTTTCGGTCTCGGTATGTAAAGATGGTCACCCATCCATAGACCAACCGCTGCAAGCGTAGCTTAACCTGATCGATCGACCTGTGCAGCTGTTATTATTTAGCCACGGGCCCCTCAGAAACTAAAAAACAAAACTAAAAACAGGTGTCAAGAAAAAATCTAATTCTACTAAAAGCTCTCACTCATCATATTACCTCTTATCATCTCGCATAGCCATAGCTTACTCTCTAACCTCACCCTAAGGTCGCAAGGTAAGATCAAGTCATAAATTACCCGTTACCCACAACATAGCCCCATGAATAAATGTGGAAATGTCTCCGTAAAGAGATAATTATGCGTTTTAAGGGACTAGTGAAGACGGCCTAAGGGTCAGTTCACGACCTCGAGCGACGCGACTTGGGACTTCGGTCAGTGTTTCCATCCGTCCCTTCGCAAGACGAATCTGAATTATTTTGAGGAATATTACTAATCCATTGCTTCATATGTTCGAAAAGTGTTTCTGCTCAACTACGTAAATAACGCAATGAATGTTGTTGAACTGTCAAAATGCCATTGCTACTGTTACGCAATTATCCCGGTGACAAATTCCTGCATTTGTTTCCTCCGCAGTCGCTGTCACAAGACGCGTGTCGCTTGAGCGTGTAGCTCTTGGCCAGTGGGCAAAAAGGTTTCTTTAAAAATATGCGCCGACAACGCTTAGTATGTAAAGCAGTGGCATTGTGTTTGGAGACGAATCACTTAATTATGGTAAGTGGGTAAGCTGTTTATAAAGATGGCGGTAAATAAGTTAATGTTCGGACTTGTGAAGGTATGTTGTACATTTCTTTTGGTTTTGTGTTTTTTGGCAGTAACGGTAAGTGACTGTTTGGCTTTTTGCTGTAGTATTTAGGGGCAGTGCACATTAAACTTTAAATACCTACATGCTTCATAGCATTGCATAATCACAGCTAAAGGTAAGCCAACGTTCACATCTCGTTTTACCATACGATTGTTTACTATATTGCGCCCCGCGGTATCATCCGCATAAGTCTCAATACCGTGGGAATATTATCATTCTCCTACTCTTATCCCAATTTATTTGGGGTCAGCGCAACATATCTTTTTCTTCCATACTTCTCTATTATTCGTCATCTTGGTAGTCACTCCCCTTTCTAACCTAACATTATCGACCTACGTGCCAAATTTCATCCAAATCCGTTCAGTCGTTTTAGCGTGAAAGCGTAACAAACAGAAAAAAGCAAATCTTTTCTTTTTATAATATTAGTTTAGATGTAAAATATCGTACAGAAAAGCGGCATCATTGAACGACCTATGGAAAAATTAGCTCAATAACAACGTTGGTATAAAGCTTGGTGATCGTTCTTTGCTATTATGAAAAGAACAAAATACCTATACCCAAACCTACTCATGTTTTTAGTCACCATTCACAAAAGGTGAAGTCTAGGTGTATACCTCCACAATACCTAGACAATTTTCAACTATCTATACCAACAAAACAACTGCTTTTGAAAGAAAAAAAGATCAAGTAAAGTTCGTTCCCTTCTAACCCTATAATGCGGGTTTGTAACCAGCTAATGGAAAACCTATAGATTGTTCAGTCTATAATAAGATGCATTAGACTAACAATGGGTCGTTCTACAAAATAGGCTCTTTCTTCAAATAATAATGTAACAATATGCTTTATGCTATGGATTTGAGTAGGTACGATATTGTAGGGTCTTTCAGTGAATATTTTGTTAAATATTGAAAGAAAATATACCTACAAACGGGGTGAATAGGGATGCAGGGTTGAATCGGGACGAAACTTTAACATGGATTTTAACGTTGAAATAATATATTTTGTTACCAACAAGCGCTGGACGGCACGGTTGGCGCAGTGGTTAAGCGATTGACTGCTGCGCTGCGTGTCACGGGTTCGATTCCCGCACGGAAAAAATATTTGTATGACCAATTAATAGTTGTTCCGGGTCTGGCTGTTTGTGTATGTGAGTTTAAATGTTTGTAAACGCACCCACGATACAGGAGAAATTCCTAGTGTCCCAACGGTTTAAAAAAAAAGAAAAGAGCTTAATAATACAATACAGTAAACACATTAGAGTCCTTTTTGGCAAGGAACTATATTATTTTAATGTTAAAATCCCTTTTAAAGTTTCGTCCCGATTCACCCTTTCATCCCTATTCGCCCCGTTTGGTATGTAAAGTATTGGTGAGTCTCTATTACCCATTTTTGCCACGTTAGATAGATTGTACTACTTTGCCGGGAAGAAGGTAATGCGATTAATTTCCTTCTCGTGGATTTTATGGAAGACTATAATTGGCCATGATTGATTATCTTGTCGTATATTGCAGCAGAAAACACTTACAAACACCTACTTGTGCTAATAACTGCAATACCTCTATCAGCAGTGGTGATTATTGCAATTGGAAGCATAGGCATCATGAAAAACATTTTCAGCAGTGGCACTATAGACCACGTTCACATCTAGCGTATAGTATGAAAACAAAGGAAAGTCAGTCGGCGGCTGTAGTGGATTTTTGACGCTTACAGAATCCCAATTCAATTCTCGTAATTTAAAACATTCAAAATCTAGTCGCAGTGTCTATTCTATTCTATTTTCTTCTATGGCAATGGTGCCGATGTCGACAATTCTGCCAATTTCAGATGTGATATGAGAAAACGTGCGGAGAATTGTCGCAGTGTCATCTTGGCGACAAACAAATGTCAAAAACTTGTCAAAATGTAGAGAAATTAGAGGTATTTTTGACAGATTGAGACTGAGATCAGACTGTGTACGTTCTTAAAATTACGAGAATTGCTCCTCAGTTATAAATCGCCAACTCATCATGAGCAAGCGTGATGATCACTGCTCGTGCCTTCTCTGTATGAGAAGAAGTGTTTGCCCAGCAGTGGGACAGTAATAGGCTGGTATTATTCTATTGTTAAACCTTCAGGGAATATAGCCGCGGTGTATGTTATTAGATACACCAGAATAAAAATGCCTTTGGCGGCTTAGAAATTCTATCACAAACAACAAAAACACGCATCCGCACGCAAAAGGTATTACGAGTATTAAAGTCGGTAGCTGCCTTTGCACTTTGGTGTGACCGCGGCCTAAATGTTAACTTTCTAACCAATGATGTCCAACTCAGTCATAGTTTAATTCAAAGTTAAAGTACCCATAAAGTTCTAATTTAAACTCTGCCCACCCCCTAAATCCCATATATGAATATCCCACACAACACGCAAGGAAGCCGCAAGCTTGTCAAAGCACACGTTTACACCGTTTTATCTTGTTTACCCAGAGCGGGCGCCATATTTGATTACAATTGAAATTCGTTGCGGCCCGCTTTGATAAACGCCGGAGGTGTGACGTAATTCTAGTGATGTGGTGCGCTGTTTGTTTTTGAAGCCCTTTTAATTTATGTGAGTGAGTTTGTGAATTATCGATTTATGGTTTTAAGGTTTTAGTTACGTTATTTATTGAAGGTCCTGGCAAAGCTGTCTGTTTTTGTCTGTGTTATGGATCCTTTTCTAAATTATGTCGTGTGTCAATCGTTTGAATGTAAGATTTATAGTTTTGAAGACAACTCAAATTTCTTCAGACTGTTCCTCGAAAACTAGTGTGCGTATTAAGGCTCCTCCTTCCCTGATTTTTGTCTGCTATCATGACGACTGAGCAAGTGAGCATGAATGGGATATAGAGGCCGTCCTCTCTTTTTTTGAAGAAGCCACGATTTCCTTACCCGTATGCATTAGGAAATAAAATATACATAGACTCTACTAGTGGTAATTACGTACTCACAAGCTTTGTAGCTCTTTCATAGCAATGGACATTTCATAGTGTTTTATGGTTCGCTTCGCAATAAACATAACTAGTGAAGTGTGCCTGTCCCATCGTCGAAACAGTGGCGTATGTTATTACATAGTAGTCGGACGGAACTTCATATGATTATATCCATCAATGGATTTTTAGTGTCAGTATGATGGATTAATTCAATAATAGTTCGTAATCGAAGCTAGATAAATATCTGTATTAGGAATTTGGCTCAATTGAATGGTTTTTTTGTTGTTTTCGTCGTGTTTTATGTTTCTTTTATTTTAATTAGTTAAAGTGATTTGTCATGTGGCTTGGATATTTAGTACCTAAATTATAGCAGTGTTAATAATCTCAGATAATTTACATTTCATCGTCACTTAATCAGTTATCTACTGTAATGAAATGTATTCTAAGTTGATTTTTGAGTGACCATTTCTAAAAAAAGGTACTAAGTAATAAGTTTTTGATTATAATGGAATTTGAACTTTGTTAAGTATGACAATCAATCAATCAATCATTCTTTATTTGTGAACACAGGTATATTACAATAAGGTTTTAAGTATACATTTATGTCGAGCTCGTATGTCCTACGAATGAAATTGGTGTACAAATATATTAGTTTTTTCAGTAATAAGTCTGAATCTATACAATACAAAGTCACGTTCGAGTAAATAATGTCAATTAAATGTAATATTAATACATAATTTGTCAATTTTAATTTATTTTTACATGCATGTCAATTGTAAATTATATTAAAAGGCCGGTAATGTCATATTTTATCATTTAAAAATTCTTCGATAGAGTAATACGTCTTATCTATTAGAAACAAATACAATTTAGTTTTGAACTTGCGGAAACTATCTTCACTCCTTACACATTTTGGTAATTTATTATAGACCTTCGGAGCTACTACAAAAATACTGTTTCTGTATAGTGCGGTACTAGATCCGACTGTTTTTAACCGATCACAACGACGCTGACTAGTTACTCGATCAAATTTATGTAAATTATTTTTGACGAACATAGATGTACAGCGACAGCACAGTTAATACTTTCGTATTTTTAAAAAACGGTTTGCTGCTGTCCGTTGTGACATGACATTGAGTTTGTTGTTCCATAACTTGAACAATAATTCATTCAAAATATAGCTTAAATTGATTGATTAGGCGGTAAAGGCGTGAGCCTTTATTTATATGACATGAATTGACGAATAATTTAGTGTACCAACGAAATTGTCTTTGATAAAGACAACAAAAAAAGGCAATCCCAACATTTTAGAGTAAGGTCATATGTGACATTTTCCCGACCCGTGAAAACTATCTGGTTTAAATTTATTTCCAATGCTCTGTGGAAATTCGATATGTAAAGACTGGTCAGCCATTTATTTAATTTAAGCTTAGGGTCACCTAAGCTTCAATTCAGTATGTAAATAACATATTGGTCATTATATGTTCTAAATACATGCCTGCACGTATACGTAAAAAAAACAATACTTTTACAACCGAATTCACACACATTCCGAAATTCATCCCAAAAAAAATCGTACGAAACCGCATAAAAACGCAGCGACATACCTAACATACAGAAAAACAATAAAGGAGTATTGACACAAATTCATTGCGAAGCGGAAAATATTCGGGGTGAACGAAGATGAAATGTGTTCAACGAAAACATTGTTGTGGGCGATTCCTGTTGTTTTTTGTATTGTTCATTTTCTGAGTTATATTTAGAAAGAAGAAAGAAAGAAAGAAAATACGTTTATTTTCGGTAACATGACGCAAAAAGGAACATAAAAAACAAAAAAAAACAATAAGAAATGGTTGACATGCGTCACATCCACGCAAAACGGCCCGATTTCTTAAGGGCTTGTTATATGCATCCGCATGTGGGAGAACAAGTCAGAATCGCAAATGCTTTTCAAACTCAGAGTTTTCAGATAGGAAACGTCGACCTCATCTAGTTTTTAAAATATGATTGACGTGTAAAAGTGTTTGTACCTACAAACCTACTTACAGAAATAAAATAATTTAATTTTATCAAAAGTTTAAATAACTTCGGATGTAAATGGTCACAGTTGCAAGCTTTTCCTATTTTTACAAGCTTTTTTCTTACCTACACAACAAGCTCAGAATTTTAGAAAAATGACTTTTAAATAATTCTTGCATGCAATACTATGTATATCTTTTAAAATTAGAACGTGGAACTAGATATGAGTAGTAAAGGTTTTTCTACCATTACAATAGGCAATTATTGGTTCCCCATATAACATAAGCATAATTAGCCAATAATGCATTCAGGGTGTTGATGGGGTTGCCCCGGTACTGCAGCGCGTCAGGGATGTTCGCTGAAGCTCACGTGGACTGTTTTTGCACCGTGATGCGGAAGCGGTGCGCATCCTTGGTCCGTAGGGTGCGGGGCAGCGCCAACAGCATCCTGTCTATGATAGCGAGCAGGCTTGATTGTGCGTTTGTGAACCACTGCTGCAGGGTTTCGGCTGGGCCTGTCACCGTGCAGCAGTGATGTCACAATCTGTTTTCTGTTTTTGGTTTTGTTTTGTGAGTGTATTACTAACATAGTTTGTAAGTATATTGTTACTAACACTATGAGTCTTGTTACTTGAATTAAAATTATTATTATTATTATAATGTTCTTGCTTCTGGGAAACAGGCCTCCTCCCAGTGAGATGGAGTGGGCCGTAATCCACCACCCATTCCCAGTGCGGGTTGGTTCCCATATAGGACTGAATTAATGTCAATGTTGTACATTCGTTCCGTATATATCTGCCTAGACCACGTAGAATCCAAGTATGATGTATTTTTCCTTTTCTCATTTTGCGCCATCTATTTCAAAACGTACTAGAACAACATAAACTCGTACAACAACGAAACAATATGAACTGGCCCTAACAACAATGGTAACAAACGAGTGCGCTGTAAAAACATACACGTTTGTTATTCGTCCGACGTTTACGTGGGAATAACATTACGATTCATTAATGATTCGCTTTTATAAGGTTCCTTTGGGGGTAGTAGGACAAGAGGCTAAAATATGAATGATAAACATGGGTAGAATTTTTTTTTTCCTTTTATAATGAATCACGGATGGTATACTTTGTTCACATTAAAATCTTGCATATTCGCTAATAAACAAAATCTTTTTATTTTTAGTGATTGATTTCTCTACAACAGGTTCTATCCCTGGGGGTTGTCATTTTACTAGATAGTATTTCTTTAAAACAATAATGTTTAATTAATTTAAATCAATCAAAGTGCAACGCGTAGGTTTCGAACTCACAATATATTCGTAGCTCGTGTATAATTCCCACTTTTTGACCATCAAAGTTTCCCTATTTTGAAACCTTCCCTAAATCCTTTACCCCGTTGTGTTTAGAAAAGGAAACTTGAGGATTCTGGAGGTCAGGGGCAATCAATTAAGTCATTTAACAAAGATACAGGCCCGTCGAAGTAGTTCGATACTTCGGAATGTACCCTACTCCCGTTTAACTAACTTTTGCGGGCGGACAAAAACACATCGGGAGTAAGGACAGCTGTCAAATCGTGCTGTCATTCATTCTTAGTTTGAGCCCCGAACTAATCGTATATTTTATTTTATTTATTAAGACACAATAAACAGCTATAATATAAAATGTTTACAAATAACAATAATATAATATAATAGGCTCATAAATAGTATTATTAACAATATTGCAGCCCACTACATCATCCGCATGTTAACAAAATTAAGATCAGGTAAAGGGTACCACTAGATTAGCCGCCAAAGTCGCGGGAAATACCTGGATGAGAAACGCACAGAACAGAGAAGTATGGCAGACGAAAGGGAGGGCCCAGCCGTGGGTGATTCTGGGCTGAAATTATGATGATGATGAAAGCGCCTGTCGTAAGTCGCGGCAGTTCCCACTTGGCCACCACTGCTCCTCTTTTGACCTTGACCTATAATATGATAATTATTAAAATAAAGGTAACATAGTTTCTCACTACAATATCCTTGACAAGCTTTAAGCCTACTTTAACTCCAACTAAAACTATAGAATCCTTTAAACTTGAAACTCTATTAACGACATCGGCACCCTTTTAACAGCTCTAGTTAAAGCAAATAGTTAGTCAAATAGAACGTGACTCTACATCCGCATACGGGATTAAGTAGACCTCCTTACTGCAATAGCTATTCTTGCGTTAACAGTTTTTAAATATTTTTTAAAATAAGAGGCTTCGTGTACCTGAGGGGCAATTCTCGTAATTTTAAGAACGTTCACAGTCTGATCTCAGTCTCAATCTGTCAAAAATACGTCAAATTTCCCTACATTTTGACAAGTTTTTGATTGTTTTAAATTACGAGAATTGGCCTGCTGGTTTCTTTCTGAATAGTGATTTGAACGTTTCCTTTAGTTTGGAGTTGATTTTATTTTCTTGGGCGTTTTTTATTGCGAGATACCCGCAATAAAAACGCCGACGGTTTTTTATTGCGGTTGATAGAATCAAATCCTACTAATATTATACACGTGAAAGTTGCTTTGGATGCATGGATGGATGGATGAATGTTTGTTACTCGTTCACGCAAAAATTACTAAACGGATTTGGATGAAATTTGGGACACAGATGATTTATAACCAGAATTAACATATAGAATACTTTTTCTCCAGATATTTCCAAGGGATCGAAACTTACGCGTGTAAAACCATGGGGCGCAGCTAGTATTTGATATTCAGCCAAGAGTCTAAATATAAAAGTGATAGATGCTATTTAAAGTTAATGTTTTGTGATTTTAAGTGTCGTGAAGAACTAAAAGAAATACAGTTGGTTCATATCGTTTCGATGCCGATGCAGCATCCTATAACTTGTCGTCGCTTGTCTCGTCAGACGGTTTCGGTGTTCCTTCGATGTCACATATTTATGTCGCCATTTGTATTCCTTCCACAAATCTTATCCTACTATATTATTTTGATACTACTAATATTATAAACACGAAAGTTTGTGAGGAAGGATGGATGTCTGTTACTCTTTCAGGCAAAAACTACAGAACATATTTTGATGAAACTTTACAATACATACATCAGAATAACACATCGATGAGCCATGTATTCAGATATTATTGCCGATCGAGCTGTTCGTGTTCTATACTGTCACGAGGCCCTATATTTATGCTCGTAACTTTACACCTCTAAATTAATACATAGTTATGTATCTACAGCCCATACGTCGAATTAACTAACTCTTGAAAGTCGATGAAAACATATATTTATTATAATTATACTAAATCTATGAGAAAATATCAAGAGAAAAACATCTCAGTGGAAAATACCTAAGTATAGGTAGTTATATCAATTATCTAGGTTATTATCAATTATCACAAGAGGACTGTGTCCTTGAAAACAATGAAGACAAACACACAATATAGATGGTAATTGGTATTAGTCCTATAACAGCGTATCATTAAAGACATTTTCAAACAAAGAGGACTAATGAATACATAGTGAGTACTAGGACTGAAATAATAGTACAAGATAGGATAGTGTATAATAACTAATACCGATTTAATTATGCCACGACAATAATTATTTAATATTCTTGAATCTTTGGCAGTCGTTACGTGTAGTCAGAAGCCCGAAAGTCTGACAACCGTCTTACCAAGGGGTATCGTATTACCCGGTAACTGGTTTGTGGACGTCAGATAGGCAGTCGCTTTTTGTAAAATACTGGGGGTCTACTACGAAGTGCAAAGTGCGAATGATCGGATCGGACCGACACATGGCCGAACCGAGTATTATTGAAAAATGCGAAAAAAGTTCGGATCGGCTCAGTTGGGTCGGGACCATAGTCAATATTCGAAAGAGTGTAGGAGTGTAGGATCGGGACCGACCGAACCAAATAGTAACTTCGTAGCAGGAAACGACCGAACATTCGGCCGATACCACTTCGGAGTAGACCCCCTGATATTCAACTGCATTTGGTTAGACTGAAAGCCGCCGGGCTAACACAGTTGAGAAAAGGCTAGGCAGATGATGATGAGCACGATAATTTGCCAATTCGAAGTATAACATCATGATTGAAAAGTGGATGGGTTGGGGTCTTCCAACGCTCAAAATAGCATTGTCAATCTTACATGAACGGCTAGTCTTTGCGCAGTCCAAGAAATAAATTGTTAATCAAATTGACACACTACGTCAATTGGCCGTGTTATAGGCATTTCATACGACTATCAAGGAATGACACTTGTAATAGGGAGCGCCACCTCAGACGGACCTAAGCTAAAGCTACCGCTATATAGTATTTTTTTTTAAATCTATTAAACACAAAACATTTAAATTTCCTCTAAAATACGATTACCTCATGGTAAATACAATTTTCATAATATTTTCTGCTGTAATTAGGAAATGAAACGAAAAATGGTTTTGAAATCGACCCTTTTTCGATCTTTTTTAAATCGAGCACCGTAAATTTCTCTAAAACAAAGTTTTATTTATGACATGTTTTTTTTTTGTTCAGGACCATAATACATCAATTTGACCATATAAAAGTTACTTAAAGTTTTTACAACAAAAAAAAAACCTTCCATCCATGTCTTATTCATACATACCTACTTAAACGTAGATCTTTAATTGGTCATTTAACAACCTTTGAGAATTTAACTAAAGTCACTGTGCCATTTTTCAAAGTCAAAATCGTTTATTGCAAAGTAAGTGTCTAGCCAAAGATTTATTATTACAGAAGAAAAAACAATTTTACAATCACCAAAATCCGCAAAGGAAATAATTGTCTAAGAAAATCGTATGTCGTAGACAGTAACAATAAATCGTTGTGAACTAAATGCCTAGACATTCCCGGCTAAAAGCTAGGCGTAGATAAAGACCGGCAATTAGAAATAATGTTACTGCCATTCCACTAAACGTGCCTAAAAGTTTTTGGTCATTTTGTTTGGAAAAATATCTAACGTTTGATGTTAAATTCTATGAATAATTCAATGCTGCAATTTTGTACCGAAAGACCACTCTGGTATTAAATGGTGCTATGCTATACACAGCACAAGGAAATGTGGAAGAATATGGGGGAGGCCTTTGCCCAGCCGTGCGGCAATATACACTAACGGAAAAAAAAATACTACATGTCAAAACACTGAGATTTATCTGCTATACCTAAGTTAAATATAACAGTATTATAAATACATAGGTATAAGGGTATTTGTTCAGTAGTTAGGTAAGAGTCCGAATTCTGACACATGTGAAGGTAAATAATAAAATACCATCCTTTATCTATTACTATGTCATCATACTAAAAAGATAAACCCTTCAACCACGACATTTGGTCATTGCAAAACTGTTAAGTCCAATTCGATGATATTTAAGAAGTCAAGGACTTTCACATCAATCATTTGAAGATGATATAAGAGAGAATTTTGTGGAAACGATTCTTGCGTACCAATGTGCGGATCCAAAACCTCTCTAACTTATCATTGTCATAATTTGCGTTCAAATCAGATCTGATTTTGATTAATTCTATGCTGATAGGTACCTACTTTTAAAGTGAAGAAAAAGTCCATGAAAGTAAATTTATGTTTTTTTTTTTTTTGCTAATGTCTAAAGGACTTTGATAAAGAAAAAAAAAATTTGTTTATTTTTCCACAACTCTGGATTGGTAGGTAGTTTAAATACAAAATTAAAATACAAAACAAATACAATTCATGAACTGACCATCAGTCTATTTCCATTATTTGGTTCAACTAGTGAATCGATTTTGACGTGACAAACCTAATGACACATCATTAGGTTCGGTAGTTGGTATCTTCAAATGATTGATGTGGAAGTCAATGACTTCTATAACTCGTTAATAACGATTTTTTATAATAACATATTTTCAAGAATAATATGTACATTCTATATTAGATATTATGGATGGAAAGACTGAATTTGTAATGGTAACAAAGATATGCTTCCATGAAAGTTGTGTAAGTCAAAGTCATAGTCAAATCATTTATTTCAAATAGGCACACAAAAGGTACTTATGAAAGTCAAAATTTCCAAAAAATAGAATTGATTCTAGTCCACTAGGCTAAGCCTGAGCTGATTAATTTCTAATGTTAAACCCAATTTTTTACACTGCCTGACCGGACCTGCGGGGCAATTGCGTAACACATTATCAATCGTAATTGGTTTCATTTTGACAGTTAGACAACATTAATTGCGTTATTTACGTGTTGAACAGACAAATTTTTCGAACATATGAAGCAATTTGCTTCAAAATGATTCAGATTCCGATTGATAGTGTGTTACGCAATTAGGGTGTTGGGGTCGAACCCCAGGCCCCACGCTCAGCAGTGCCTACAACCACTAGTCCAACGAAGCAATCGCGAGGAAACCTCATCATAACATACAAATATTATCATGTTATCAACACTCAATTATTTAACTGTCAACTATACAAACATTTATTTAAGTTTATAGTGATGTGTCCCACTAAATCTTGTAAATAACTAACATAGTCTGCGGGCATTTGTCTCATGCAGCTATGTGATGAAATTCCTCCGCGCTAACATTGGCCGGCACATTTGTTAGACCTAACCCTTATACGTAAACGACATATGTATGTACTTGTGTCGTTTTAGGACAACTAATTTTGGACCAAGGCATGTGATTATTTCTTGGAAGTTTTAGTTCAGAAACGATAAAAACGTTGGAAAGAAAATGGTTTATTAATATTACAATACCTTGTGGAATATTCTCCGGGTTTATTTATATTAAAACGACCTATTTATTGGGTGTTTTGCCACATTTACAAACTGCTAAAAAGTTTCCTCTGTATTACGATCCCGATCTGGTCTTATCGTAAACTACCGTTTATTTACTTGCCTAACCAGTCAATGGTTTTCTACGATCTAACAATCGGATAAGAAACAGACACGCTAAATAAGAAACCCCAATAAACCTTTATAGTCGAACAACTATTTTGTAGGAAGGTGTAAAATATTCATCTTTCCACTACACTGTCAAAATATATTTTATTGTATGTGTAATAACTACATGCCGCCTACATGTAAATTGCTTGATCTGGGATCGAACCCAGTACGTACCACATGCAGGGCAATCGTGAAAGCCAGGTCTATGCAGCAGCTACAGGTTACAAAAAAAAACATTTTCAGTGAATGTTTGCCGCTCGACAAAAAAGGTTTCACAATTTCGGAAACAAAGATTCGTTTGAAACATTTTGTAAAAATATTAATAAAAATATGTACGTACATGTAAACTTCAAAAGCAAACGCAAAAACAAAAAAGCGAGTCTTTTATATTTATAGATGTATAAAAGACTTGCTTTATCTAAAGCCTCGTTGATATTGAAAGAATTACTGTTACAGTCAGGTATGCTGCATTTGTAGTTTAAACATACTCGTAATACTAAACTACGTAATTTCAAAAGTCCCAAATATTCTTTTCTTATTTTTTCACAAAGCCCCGTCTATTTCGAAGAAACGAAATCTGTTTTACGAACAAGTCTATGAAGATTCAAGTACAAATACATTAATTTTAAAAGAGCTCCGAGAGGCATAATAATTTATTTATTTCGCAATCTTTTACACTCCCCATTCTTTTAGCATTCTTCCTTAATTTCACCAACATATCTTTAATAAGTAAGTGCGGAATATTTAATGCCTAAGTAACCAAGGGAATGTTATTTTTACACTGATATGTATTTTTTTTAGCTGGGATTCTTTTTGCCTCAATAAAATTCCGAAAGTCCGTTTTTTATGGACAATTTTTCTTGACCCGTGAAACAATCTAAACTAGATACCACCAAATATTCGATCACAACTAATTTTATAACTAAAACTAAACTTGAAACTAACTAAAGTTATCAAAGTTAGCAGGTGTAGTATCAGATGTAGACCTAAGACCTAGAACTACTTAAGATCGTTACGAGATAGCACAGATTGGCTTCGGTCGGGTCTTGCGTAAATCATCTTTAACCCTATATATGGGCTAATGGGAAGATATTTAGATAGGCGAGCCTGATAGGCCCGGGTACTAAGACGAAAAACTAATGTTACGTGCTAAGTAAGTTTTCGAAACTTCTAACCGGTCCTTTGAAAAGAATCTGGAAGCAATTGTACTTGTAAACGTGAATAGATGAATCTGAATGATAGAGGCAGGCTAAAACTGAGTTTCTTTATGAGCGAAAACACAATACCTAGTGTTAGTTTTGCCAATAAAGGTTTCTGAGACAAAAGATTAAAATGTGATAAACTTTTTCTAGTATACCTAGCTATAGTTTCAGCGGGATTGTCCGAAAGAGTTACCGCTACCCCGGAACATAAAGGGCGAAGGAAGGAACATGGGTGGGTTTTAGTCAGTAAGAGTCTGACACTCCCTTCCGCTCCACCCAGAGCGGGATTTGATGATTTCCCACCAGAAAAAAAAAAAAAAAGTATGGCTATAATTTAGCCAATAGAGGTTATTTTTTGTGTCTATACTGTCCCTTGATATTAAACAGGTTAATAGTTCAATAAGTTAGTAAAGTACACCATCGCTATGGTGATTATTTGAAGAGTATGTACAGCAACATTATTTTTATGCACTGGTAATTTATTTCGACCAAACAAATAAATAACGATAGCGTAAAATACCTACCTACCTACCTACCTATCTATACGTATAAAATCTAAAAAATGTTGCAAAAAGGGCTTATGTAAAAAAGAAAAAAAGAGCACGTTGGCGTGTAATGAAGAATGAATATTCATCTATAGTACAGTCATTTTATAAAAGTTTTGTATCCATTTTTCTTGCGATACAGACCCTAAGCTTAGTGCAGAGATCACCGAAAACCTAGCACGTACCTATTGTTACTATTCTCAAAAAAATAAACTTAAAGAAAGTTCCACCAAAAAGTGCAAAAATTAAAATTTAATTGCTTTTCGAAAACCGATTTGAAACGCAAATATTATAATCAAGGTAACCATAAAATTTTAACTTAGAAACATTTAGCATCGACAGTCGTCAAATAAACTCCAAGTCACGTTTAGCAATAAACGGAGGCTTAACTTCACATAATTACTTTAACTTGACTCCTACTTGAGTCGTAACAAGCAGCTGACACGTTATGCACACGCTATATTTTTAACTTAAACACAAGAAAACCATTAAAACTTAACAATTTCGGACTTAAGTTTTGTGAAACTTTATTTTTAATAGGATTCGAAAATCTTTTTAACAGCTGACATAAATAATGCATTGTATTTTCATAAACAATTTCAAAGAAGGGAAATTAGGTATAGATATTGTATAATTTCCGTTTTCTTCATTTATACATTACTTGTTCAGTATTTGCCTAGCCCTTTTCCCAACTAAGTTGAGGTCAGCTTCGATACTAATCGGATGCAGCTGAATTAATACATACCTACATACGCATTAGAAATTCCAAATAATTCTTCAGTATTATTTTTTTCTGATTGTTAGGTACCATTGATATGTTTAGCAAAGTTTTTTGTTCTTAACTAACATACGATTTGTATGTCAGTATGTATATCTAATTCCATGTTATAACTATTTCATAAACCTCAATTCAGTCATGTTTTCTCAATAAATTTATGTACTTGCCAATAAATTAATTAGAAAATTATCAAAATTCATGCCCGTTCTATTAATAATCCGAAAAGAACTACATTTAATTACATAATCATAGCAGATTTCTTTATACGAACAAAACATCCAGTGACACAGACAAACAGGCACTCTTATATCCCCCTTGAAACTCTTGAGAGAGAAAAATGCTGACAGAATTTGTGTAAACAATGTTCATAAATGTTTATTAGAAATCGTACCAACACGAATCTAAACAAAACAATATCGTTCTAAAATAAAACATACGAAATTAAACTGTTTCAAACATAAGCCTTTTCAATTCAATTCACATCAGAAATTCAATTCGATCACAGCTCCCGAAATATTGGAGTTGTCGAATATTTTTCTTGTTTTGTCAACAGTAAATCAATTAAACAGAATGTTGAAAACTGTGTGTGCGTTTGTGTGTGTGTGTGTGTGTGCTCGAGGTATTGTTTTTCATTGAAGCATGATTCCCCAGAATTTCATTGAATGTTATATTTGTTTGAAACACGAATATCTTTGTTTTCAACAGGAACTTCTTCAACGATAAAATCGGAATTTCCAATCTGTTTACGATAAACATTGAAAAGATAAATCGAAATCTTTTAATCTAAACCAAATCACAGCAAAGATAGCAAAACAACCAACGTTCTAAAGAAAAATTTCCGCTTATAACGAATGAAATCTGAAAAGGCCCTTTAACTAATTATACAAAATTTTCCTCATTCATACAACTTTTCTCTCATCTTGACTTTCTTATTAAAATCTCACTTACCTATTCAAATCCTTTAATTACTAAACGTGGCACGTTAAAACACATTTATTTTAATTTAATTATTTACACTACAAGTAAAATTTACGAACACTCTAAAAATTAAACACGATACGATACGTAAGACGTATTTTTCGGGAAGGTCGCGCGCGGCCGTTCCTTCTGGCAGCCAGCTATCGACTGTCACAACTGGTCAACACAACGTGGAACACCGAGCTGCAGTGAGGACTGCGCATGCGTGGTGCAACTAACTCTTCTCTCAGAGCATCTTACTGTTCACAATGTACTCATACATGTAATTCAGACAATTTAGAGCTTTATACATTTGTGTTAGAGGTGTTTGGTGATGCGTTAGTAAAGTATGCAGGTATGCAAACGGCGTGAACCGTTTAAAGAAAGTTTAGAACCACATGTGTCGGTCCAAACGAACTCGCTCGGAGTGAAGTTGTTGTTCATTTTAATGAATGAAATCTGTGCGGAGAGAATGATGTCTTACGGGCCGTGTTTGAGTTTGTATTTTGCGAGAAAAGTTTTTGTGTTATGAGACAGACGATTCGTTGGCTTTGAAGAGTATGCTTCCGGAATGTTAAAGCTAATAGAGACTTCTAAAGTGGGTTTAGTGAGATTATTATTTCAAGTTATGAAGGGATTTGCTTTTGATATTTGATACACTGTTTTCCCGCTCATATGATGGAACGATTTATTTATTGTTTATTAATTTAACACTTCAAGCACACAAGTGTACAGAGCCGGAGCTGAACTTAGCGGAAGTTTAACTTACTAAACTACAATCAAATAATAATTGTTTAATAATATACACACATCAACAGAATCTAGGGATATCTTAATCCTAAATTGACGGCACGGTTGGCGCAGTGGTTAAGCGATTGACTGCTGCGCTGCGTGTTGCGGGTTCGATTCCCGCACGGAACAAATATTTGTATGACCTACAAGTAGTTGTTCCGGGTCTGGCTGTTTGTGTATGTGAGTTTCAATGTTTGTAAACGCACCCACGATACAGGAGAAATTCCTAGTGTGGGGCAACGTTTTTTTTTTTTAAAAAAAAAAAAAAAAAAAAAAAAAAAAAAAAAAAAAAAAAAAAAAAAAAAAAAAAATTATTTACGAAGTTATAGTTTAAAATCTTTTCAGTTTCCATAAAAAGTTTATATACAGATTGAAACCTCTTTTATTTTATTTTCAATATTTAAAATATAAATAAAAAAAAAACAAAAGAAAAAAACAAAATACGGCGGCAAAATTGTTAGTAATTCGTTACGTTAAGGAAAATTAAAATTGTTTTATTAATATTAATTAATGTAAAGGGATTAAATTGTTTTTCTTTTTTAATTTAACGTGCCGTGTGAGCTTTAAGAGTCATGTCACGTCGTCATTTGAGTCGAGATGTAATGTTACGAGCCGTGGGCATGTTAGAAAATTATGCTATTCAACGCGTCGTTGCTGAGGCTCTACACACCAGGCAAAACGTGATATCAAGGCTGTGGTCACGTTATCGCAGTACTGGGGAAGTGGCTGAACGGCACACGGGTAGATATCGTGTTACTAGGCAGAGACTGGATCGACTTCTCCAAATGACCGCCAGAAGACAACCCAATATCACAGCGATGCAACTAGTACAAAGGCTCCAGGAGGACCACCAGCTGCAGGTAAGCGACCAAACCGTGCGAAGGAGGTTGCATGAAGTTGGTCTTCATGCTCTCATCATCAGCATCTCATACTGACTGTGTAGCGGGACGTGCGCGCGACTGTACGTCATCACGCCACATTTAGTCACATTGAAGACCTTATCGAGATCCCGCTGAAGTCGCTCACAGTCCGAGGCGCTCGCCACCGAGATAAATACTTTAAAATTATCAGCAAATAGCAATCATCTCGCACTACTCAAGACCCAGGGAGATCATTAACCATAATAATGAATTCCAGTGGACCCAATTTACTGCCCTGGCTTACCCCAGAAAACGTATGAAATAGTTTAGATTTGTGCCCGGCATACTCAACGTACTGCCGGCGCTCACTTAGGTAACTCGCAAAGAACTTTAGCAAATGAGGTGTAAAACCTAACGCAGCAAATTTTGTTAATAGAATGTCATTATCCACCGAATCAAAAGCCTTCCGAAAGTTGAAGTACGCGTCCACCTGCCCTCCAGCGTCCACTACTGGCGCCAAATACGACACAAACGACAGCAAGTTACTCCCCGTACCCCGATCGACCCGAAAGCCATGTTGAGCATCATGTAGTAGTGGGCTCACTTGCGTGTAAATGGATTTATGTAACACTGATTCAAAAACCTTAGCCATCGCCGACAGTACAGCCACTGGTCGATAACCACTGACGTCCGACCCTGAACCTCCCTTTGGTACCGGGATAACTCGCGTCATTTTCCATTGATCTGGATAGTGTCCTTCTTCTAAGCACAGATTGAAAATGTGTAGCAGTGGTTTCCAAAAGACTGAGCTACAATCCCTGACTATAAAAGGTGGTATTCCATCCAGGCCCACCGACTGTTTGGGCTTGAGCCGCTGGAGTGCCGCGCTCAACTCCTTTTGACTCACGCGTTCGACGTGCACGCGCGTCGAGCTAGCTCCACCGCCCGCGCGCTCCGCCGCGGCTGAGTCTAACGTCGGCCTGGTCTCACTGTACACCGAGTGGAAATAGGAAGCAAAACACTCAGCCGTCTCCTCCTCCCCTAACACTATCCCATCCTTTGTGATTTGAGGCTTATTACGTCTGAATTGCTTTGCTCTAACAAAGTTCCAGAATCATTTGGGATCATCCTTAAAATTAAGTTGTAGTTTATTTTGGTAAGCTTGATACGCTGAAGTGATTTTACGTTTAACTATTGACCGGTACCGAGTAAACACTTAGTAATCACTCGGAGATGAGGCTACTTTAAATAATTTATGATGTCTCCACTTTCGCTTGATATCCCATATTAAATCTGACGTGTACCACTCTGGGTAAACTCTAGACTTAATACTTTTACCTACTACCCTTTTTTTCCTAGGAGTACACAGATCAATAGTGTTATACACAAGATTATAAAAATAAGCCAAAGCCGAACTTGAATTTTGAATCTCACATAACGAATCCCAATTTATTAATTGAAGATTATAATATAAAAACGGCAAATTAGCTTTTCTAAAATTCCAACTCGGATAATAATCACTACCAGTATTTAAAGGACTGTCATGTGGTGGGGTCAGTCAAAATGAAATATCGCTATCAATAGACAACTTGAAAAAACGAGTAAAGGTTTCCGATAAACCTATTCCAAAACTGTATAGCGATACTTTAACTAAATATAAAAATACAACATATGATATTATAACTACATTTCCATCATATTCAAATTTGAAGCATAGCCTTTATATGTAATGCTAGAAACCAATCATCAAAATCGCTATGTTTCAAAAACGGTATTTTCTAATACGGAAGTAATAGAAGTACTACTAAAATTTTAAGATTTTCTATTTACTGATTATTATTATGAAGGTAGGCGTATAATAGTTTTTTGTTCATTAAAAGCAAGAGAGTTGATGAAAAAGTTAAATGAGTATTTTGCGGATGGAACCTTTAAATGTTGCCCCAGACCTTTCGTACAATTATTTACTATATTTGGCGATACGGAAGCATAAATGAGTCTACTAATGTTGCGCCTTTGGTTTTTGTTTTTCTGAGTGACAAAAAGCAATCATTGGGATCCAAAAATATTACATTGTGACTTTGAAATGTCCAATCTGAACAACATTAAAGAATTTTGTCCGAGAGTTAAAATTGTAGGCTGTTATTATCATTAGTCACAATGTATTTGGAGAAAAGCAAAAAAATTAGGTATCTCAAAAACTTAATCAAAAAGAATCAAAAGAACTATTTCATTATGCTCAGTTTTTCCACTATTGCGGAGTTATAAATTTGTAGAAGGCTGGGATTACATAAAAGAAGAAAGTTGTGTTGAAGCTAACAAACTGATTCAATATATAGAGCGTTATTGGATTAAAGGAAATTTTGATGAATTTTCTCAGCTTATAAGCGTATTTAGCCAGAGGCATAACATTTCAGAAAGCTCACATGCAAAGCTAAGTCAGTGAATTCATGCAAAAAATGTTACAATGTTACATCTATTAAATTTTAATGTTTAAGGAAATTATACAACTTTATTAAGCGAAATCGCAAACAAAAGACGTAAGTAAGGTCCAAATTGAGAATGATGATTATATACGAGAAATTCAGCTACAACTGATTTCAGGTAATTTTGCTGTAGGTCATGCTTTAGATAAATTTCGTTGAATGTTTTAAAACATTGTAAAAAAATAAAGTTTAAAAATTAGTCACCCGACTTTAATTTTGTTATTTTACTGCAAAGAGGTTCAATATAATCGTAAATCAGTAGGTACCATACACACATAAAGATGCAGTTGAGATTTTTAGAGTTGGCAAGTTATTTTTTAAATAAATTGGACCACGGAACTCTCAAAAGGTGCTGTGGTCCAACTATTTTTAAGGTTGGACAACTGCCCCTAGTAAAGACCCGTGGTCCAACTAGTTATACAAAGCAGTTGGACCACTGACCCGGAATGGATCATTCATTTGACCTCGCCAGTTACAGTCAATTTAAATTCACTACACCACGTGCATCACAATGAATACAAAATTCGCGATAGGTCTTTCAAATATTTAATTACATTACGAATTCTACTGGCACCCTCCGCTGACGATAATACACTTAACTGCTTTTATAAACATGCTGCCCTGGTACACTCCGCCAAATTTGACGCTCTAGGGGTTCAAAAAGACCCCCTATAATATTCAAAATCGCGGAATGTCACAGGGGTTAAGTGCTATAGATTTCGCACCCCTATATCACACCCCTAATGCAAGTCATGATCTATGGGGTTGCATTGCGAACCTCCCCTACTGCTTGGCACCTCATTAGCTGAGCGTGAAGGGTGGCGGTGTGAATTTTTTGTGTATTGAGTTAAATATGAATTGTTTTTTGAATTGTAAATATATTAAATAATTTTAGGTGTTGTAGGTAGGTAGGAATGGTCAAAGAATGAGGTGTATTATTTCTTCAATTTTTTTATTTGTCTAAGATAATAAACAATATAAACTTTATTGCTAAAAAGGTACTTTGTTACCTTTTACATCAAAGAAACGTTACGTAAAAACAAAGTTAGTAACAGAATACTAAATTGAATTCTTCAGTAACAAATACAGTATAACAACAATATCATTATTTATCTGTATAATAAATATCCAAATGTTACAGAAAGTAATACATATCTATTGTCTGCACGAGACAGGTACAATCCTCCAATAATTTGCCATTTTGAAGTCACTTTTTTCCTCTATTTACAAAATAGGTCATTATTTGTTTCAGTAAGTCTTTGGGGAAATAACGCAAGAATGAGGGTAGATGAGAAAAAAGTGAAAGACAATACCAATGTTTTGTCTGCGTGTCTCTACGTTTAGTTTTGTATTGTCGAAAGGAAAATAGACGTCGCTGTGGAGAAGGTAGTAAATGGAAATCCAGCGGAAAATATTGTGGATTGATTTGCATAATTTTTCTATTCTATTATTCACACAATTCAATCTTTTGGTTTGTTTTCCACTGCGTTATACAAATTAATAGATACTGTTCTAAAATTGTAGGTGTTGTTCTGTACTCTCGAACAGTTTTTAATAAAAATAACTCTCTCTTCCTCATACAGGAAAAAAAAATTAATGTCTCGAATCATGTGCTGAATTCTTGGTTACAGTTTGCGGACTGGTTAGAATTTTTTTCCCTGCATATCGGCCATGAGTAATTATTATAAGAATAGAATTAGCTCATGCTATTCACATTATGCTATTAAATTCATTTATTGCATTCCATATTGTAAAAAAGATGTTACAAAGGGCTTAAAGCTAGATTCAGACACCAGCACATCAAACTACCCGAACTGTCAAATTTTCCCAATCAACTTTGAGCCTAATGCTTTAGCGATAAAGTTGAAAACCTATTAAAGAAACTTTGACATTTGACAGATTATAGCAGCTTGATGTGCTGGCGTCTGTACGAGTACAAATAAAAAGGATGAAATTACAATTACAAAAAACAAAATTAAAACTACTACTAATATAAAAATTATAAAATCTAGGTAGGTCTAGGTAAACTATTTGGTACGTAATCAACCATAAAATCGACAAAGTGACAGGAGTAGCTTTTTTGATTATTTTCTCTCTTAGCTTCTTTGAACCTAACAATTCAATCAAGGTTTACTGACTCATCTTATCCTTTTTTGTATATTGGCACTCCATGATCTTACTTCTCTGTGGCAGTAGTTTTGGAACGGAAGCCCGATCACATCCTGTGCTGTTATTTTTTTCTTTATTGATGCAATTTCCGCTTTTTTATATGCAACTATAATTTAGTAGAAAGTGGCTTGTTGTGCTTAGAGTCACTGGTTCCCTAGAAGGATATAACTTCCATATATAACTTTGCATTTATTTGCATGTTTTTACTTTATAATTTTGCCTGAAAATGCCAATAAGGCCCAAAACAGGCAAATAATATTTTAGAAAACTTAAATTAGTGTAGGTATTAAATACTGATTCGAAGATATTTCTTCTTTTTGACGCAAACTCAAAGCATTTATTTCAACTAAACCATTTAGGTACAGGCACGGCTTAATTTTTCTGAAATAATTAATTAATTTAAATTACTTAATTTTTTTAATAATTCGAAAGAAAATTAAGCTAGTGGTCCATTCCAAAGCGTAGTAGGTTCCTATGACGAAGAATATGCGGAAGACATTCCATGGACCGTCTTTAAAATTATTTTGTTACAGATATTGGTTACACCATTCATGTTTCATGAGAGACTCCCCGTGAATCAAAAAACCACGAATTCTGAATATTTACAAAAAAAATACTTAGTAAGCGACCAAACACGTCACAAGCCAAGCCACATATAATAAATTTCCTCCTATTACATAACGCAAGTTAAGAGAATTTATCACGACACTACGTATGAAACGTAACATAAAATATGAAGAGATGAGCGCTATATCTTAACATTAGGCGGACGGAACGCGCCCCGCGGGGCCCGGGCCCCAACTATTCATATGCATTTTGTTTTAAATAATACATTCTGTATGAATTGGATGTTATGGCGATTTATATAATGGGTACCTACCGTACCCACCCATGGTGGTTCGTGAAAGTTCTTTTAAGCTTACATTTAGCGAAAAAATACAACTTTCGGATTTTGTAACTTTAGTTAAGAGAACTTTTTATGTATTACTTAAATGGATCCCTAAGTTTTGTAGGGGTAACGTAAGATGCTATGTGTTTTTGACAGATTTTCACCGATAAAGAATAATATAAATAAATGAATAAATCATTTACTGGTGACGTGACAGTTTATGATAGTTTGTCGGCAGGATTAGCGCTCGTCTTAAAACATTTGGTATCAACAATCTGATTAAACATCTAAGAGGAGAGGCCCAAAGATGACCCATGTTTGAAGACCCATGTTTGCGAAGTAACAAATAATTTGACTTTCAGATAGCATGAAGAATGTTGACCCTTTCAGTAAGTGCAAAAAAATACGACCATAAAAGTAAAAACATTTTAGTATTTACCCAAAATCCTGACACCACAGGCAAGGCAGGCAGTACATCTCAACCCCCAAATCATCGCTGGGCACTAAAGTAGAGCGTCGTCTAAAGCACACCATTAAAATGTAAAAGCCGACGCGCTAGTACAAATAAACTGTCTTCGACCCCCGACGCTGAGTCAGGCCCCAGGGCGAGATGAGCGAGGCTAACTGAGCTGGAGAGTGGAAACATCTGTGAACTACATAAATGTAGGTAAATGTTCTAGAAGAGTTGCAACTATAAGGAGGTCAAGGCGCTGGCCCTCAATATGGAAGGAGGACTGACAATAGGGGACTAGTAAGCTGTTAGCTGTTATATATCGTCTAGCTTAAATATTTGATGGCAAATGAAGATAAATTCAGCTCTCAGCAATTACAACGTAGTTTAAGAGTGATTTCAGAAATCCTATTATATATATTTCCTATTTTTGTTTTCATATCTCTCTTCTTTTATTTTAGTATCTACTTTATGTTCTGTTCAGTCATTGCCAACAGAATCAGAGCAACAATACAAACTCCTAAGAAAAAAATCTATTTGTTTAACCGACTCAGCTCATTCCCTACTAACACCCGACCTTACCAACCGACATCTCATTCTTTAATTATAAAATGCAAATTGAACAAAATCTGAGGCAGCAATCAATGTTTCCCACCGGGCGTTTATGGGGTGGAAACCCGATTGACGGTAAAACGCATTGTTCCAACTGTTCGTGGAATTAGTTCAGGGAAAGGACGTGCCTATGACTGCACTTGGGCCCAATTTATGGACTAGTGGGGTAAAAACTTTTTAAAGGAACGTCGTATTGGTTTTGAGGGCTTTCCTTTTGTGTTTTGAGTGTCGTTTTGAACGGAGAATTAGTTGCTATTGAAGAATATTAAACTTGGCTGGCGCATTACCGAGTACGGATTACAAAGAACTGGGTTTTAAAATTAAATAATTGTGACTAAGGTCGGGTGCGTAGTACTCTCAGTTTCAGCCTACCCCCTTAGTTTATGTATGTGAATATAGGTAATTGCGACTGTAATGTAGTATTATTACACAAAACCGTAAATTCTTCATTTTAACTGTAAACAACAGGTGACAGAATACATGAAAATATGTTTTTGTACTCTTGTGTTTACATAAATTCTTTAAGAACAACTTCCCAAGAAACCAGGAAGAAATCACCAGGAAAAAGCCAAAGTTCTTACAGCACAAAGTGACTTTTTTGTAGGTCTATTTGCTATAAAAGCCCAACAATCTCGAGACAGTAACATTGTAAACAGTTGAATGCAGACGATAAAATCGGTACGTATTAATTCCGCGTCGGTTTAGCGCCAGGGGAAACAGATGTCGCCTTAATAAAACCGAATCATTGTTCGCTCAACGCTGCGACCAGGAGCTACGAAGTGAGTCGCAGTTTTGTTGTCATATTTAAAAAGGATTTTATATAACTTGTTTGATAGAAAGTGATGTCGTGATGGCCCAGTGGTTAATGCATCGCCACCCATGCACGAGGTTATAGGTTCAAATCCAGGCAAGTACCAATGTAACTTTTTCAATTCATATTATCTTTCTGGGTTTATCTTGACATTACTAACATCAGTGAAGGAAATCATCGTGAAGAAACTTGGACCTAGTTAAGTCTGAAATCGCCAGCCGTTCTGGAAAAAGCGTGGTGATCAATGCTCTTGCCTTCTCTATCGGAGAAGAGGCGTTTGCCCTGCAGTTGGACATTAATAGGCTGGAATTATTATTATAGAATACAAGGATTCTAATCGAAAAGATTTTAATGCCAACTTTTTTTTTTTTTTTTCTGGTGGGAAATCATCAAATGACTGCTCCCGCTCTGGGTGGAGCGGAAGGAAGTGTCAGACTCTTACTGACTAAAACCCACCCATGTTCCTTCCTTCGCCCTTTATGTTCCGGGGTAGCGGTAACCCTTTCGGACAATCCCGCTGACCCGGCAGGCTTCGGCCCTAAGGGGGCCCCTCGGATTATGCTGACATCTCTTTGAAGCGCGCGTGGAACACTTACGCGCCGTCCGGCACGGGCCTGGTCCTGATCGGGCGGTGAGCTACCCATTGCTCTCCGCCCGCAGGCCCGCGCCTACGATGGCCGGTAGTCGTCACACGACTCCCGACGTCTCCCGCGGCGGCTGGGACGGGAGGCTCTCTCCCTCATCCGTCCCGCCACCTCCTTCGCTAGCATGACTGCTTCGCAGAAGGAGGCGACTGCCTCCCACTCCCCCTCGCTCCGGACCATGGCTTGCACCAGGGCCGGGCGCGAGAGGCCGCCGCCGCTGCCGATCGCCTCTACGAGGACACGGCGGTGCTCCGCCCAAGCGGGGCAGACCTCCACCGTGTGCTCCACCGTGTCCTCTGGGCGATCCTGGCAATGGTGACACCCGGGCGTTTCCTCCCGCCTAATGATGTGCAGTAATGCCACCTTTCAGTTGGCAAAAACAGTTACAAGCGTTTGGCGGGTAGTGGCTGAATAATCGAGTTCTGTGCTACGTCCTACTATCCTACTAATATTATAAACGCGAAAGTTTGTATGGTTGATTAGAAAGAAAGAAAGAAGGAAAGAAAGAAAGAAAGAAAAGAAAAAAAATGCATTTATTTGGCACAAACTAAACTGGATAGATGTTTTTTAGTCTTGCACGCAAAAACTACTGAACGGATTTGGATGAAATTTGGCACACAGGTAGTTTATAACCAGGATTAACATATAGGATACTTTTTATCCCGATATTCCCACGGGATCGAAACTTATGCGATTGAAACCGCGGGGCGCAGCTAGTAACAAATATTTTCTCATTTATGTATGTTTTAAATCTATAGAATAAGTATGATCTTATTGTATGACAACTCTAAGCGAAGTTATAATGAATAATATTTTTTTAATTTTATTTGTTGTTTTTTTTTTATTGCACAAAGGTAATCTGCAGTTGCTCTATAAACCTAATACCAATTTTGACAAAAGCAGTATCAGTAAAATGGTATGTGGTACGTGGCATCACAGCGGGCCCTATCAGAATACCAGCGCTGCGGTATTTTTTTTAAATAGCGCAGCATTTTGCTGAGAGCTTTTGACCTCACACAGGCCGTTTTAAGGTTCCGTACCTCAAAAAAATAAACGGAACCCTTATAGGATCACTTCGTTGCCCGTCGTCCATCTGCCAGTCTCTCAAGACCTTTATTCTCGGGAGCGCGTGGAGTTATTTATATAGTTGAAATTAATATCAAATCTATTGGAGCACTAAAAATAATAAGCTTCTAACAAACGCAATAAATAAATATGGCCATTTATGCGACATATTTTGATACTCACAAATAAATTGGAACCAATACCTAGTGTAGTTCACGTTGACCTAAAATCATGAAATATGGCAAGGTCACAGCACAAATGCAAAAATTCAAAAATTGAATTGTTTGTACTACCAGTGCGTGTCCTAAATTAAATAATTTTCTTTTCTTTTTTCTTTACAATAACAGAAAAGAAAAAACGAACTCTGGTCTCATGATTTTTATTTACATAAAAGTTGAACAGTCACTTCTTTGTCAATCGATTCTATTTCATCTTTCATCGCCTAAGATTCGTAGCGCGCTGTAAATTCAAATCTATCATGCGAAGATTTCATCAATTCGCGCAAATCGCCCAGTGATCAATATCGAGAATTATGTTCTTTAACTATCACTTAGAAATCAATCAGATGTAACAGGGAAATTGATTTGGTCATTTAAACGAAATGGGGTTGAAAACTTAAGAATTTTAGGCGTGATTCAACAAAAAGTTTTAAGTTTTAGTAGCTAATTCTTCGTTGAATGATTCGTACGAAGTTGTTTTATTTGAGAAAATCAAAAGACAAAGAGTTTCTTTAAAACTTTTACTGACCTGAGAATCGAACCGTGAAACTTAAGCTTGTCAGCTGCTTTCGCGATCACCAATGAAGCAGTTGCAAGAAATACAGTCAAAGAAAACAAATAAAAAGTGATGAGAAAAATGTTCAATGAGAAAAGAAATATATTTTTTCTATGTTGCTTTGGCATGATCCCCCGTAATACTAATAATATAAATCCAAAAGTGTATACATATGTGTATAGAGGGGCTTGTGGATAAGAAATAACAACCGCGCGCGTCGATCGGTCAGGTTAAGATACGCTTGCCGCGGTTGGTCCGTAGATGGGTGACCATATTTACATAACAAAGCCCCTCCGTGTCTAAGAAAGCACGTTAAGTCTTTGGTCCCAGCTGTAATTTGTGGATCTTTAACATTCGTTACGGGTCGTCAGAAGCCCGAAAGTCTGACAACCAGTCTTACCAAGGGGTATCTTAATACCCAGTAACTGGGTTGTGGAGGTCGGATAGGCAGTCGCTATATGTAAAATACTGGTATTCTGCTGCATCCAGTTAGACTGGAAGCCGACCCTAACATAGTCGGGAAAAGGCTACGCAGATTGAAATTCTCTTCGGAACCGATTTCAACGAAATTCGGGTCTCAACCGGGTTGAACTAGACGGAGTCTTAAGGGGGACGTGTGCTGGTTTGGTCCCTGGGGTGGTCACGGCGTGCTATGTGTTCTGGTGCGCCGGTGATGGGGAGTACTCCCCAGAGGAGGGTCCTGTGACGGAGAGCCGCGGAGGGTTCAGGGATGAGTGCTAACGCGTGCTCGTGTTCCCGCCGTAAGCGGCAGAGGAGGACACCGTGGAGTTTTAGTTGATTAGAGTCCCACATAACTGCACTATCTCCCCGTGGTAGTGAAGAATGCATGAGCATTTCTACACGATAAAAAAAAAGAAGACGGAGTTCTCCTAGGACGCGAGTAAAACCACGAGCATCAGCTAATAAGTCATAAAACATGCCAGCATTCAAGTACCCACACATATTTACACACACTAACAACTAATTACACACGGTACAGTAACCACAGA
Organism: Apamea monoglypha; assembly: GCA_911387795.2. Taxonomy (NCBI): domain Eukaryota; kingdom Metazoa; phylum Arthropoda; class Insecta; order Lepidoptera; family Noctuidae; genus Apamea; species Apamea monoglypha. The sequence continues at coordinate 1,832,109 of OU426923.1, read as the reverse complement.
GAAATTCATTAGCACAGCCAGCGACCGAAGTTTAGTGGTCTGTTTATTAAAATCGATGCGACCACGCGGCGACCACCGAATACTCTGCAAAGAGAGCGCACTCGTATTGTTTTGCTCACTTGCAACCATACTGTTTTGTAATAAAAATTATTTAAATATGACGTACAATCAAGAAACTGTAAGGCTAGGATATCGACGCACAAACTGAAATCACGAATTCAGCACATGGTTCTACCCTAGCGTATAATTTTTTCGTCGGTTATCAAAAAAATCAGCTGTTTCATAGAACATTGTGTACGGGACAGCAAATTTTTTTTATAACCGACAAAAAATTTCGTTCTGGAATCATGTACTGAATCCATGGCAACCTGTATGTATGAAAATTAAACTACTTGACTGGATACAGAAGGCTGAGAACCGGGTGCGGTGAGCGCAAATTGGGGCGACCTTCGTCCAACAGTAAACTGCAATAAGGCGAATGCTTGATTGAGAGGCTAGTGAGATGACACACTATTGCATGCCTTCGAACTTCACGTGTTTTTTGATGCGCTGGGATGTACTCTATTGTATTCTTAATGCTAGGCTCAACACCGAGAGTTCAAAATCCAGTGTGCCATAAAAAATCATCGCATTAAAAAATCGCTCGTGCTAACCAGCAGAACACTTGTCTCCGCGACTATATTGTGAAGACTTTTCCTGACCTACCATATTCAACCTTAGTTTCAACAGATGAAGTACACATTAAATTCCACAACGACCAGCACAGCGTCATCCGCTTTAGAAAACCTTATTTGAGAGTAGAGTGACGTGGCGTGACAGCCGATATCTCCGTATCATCCCCATGATATATGGGCGCGGTGACAAATGACAATGATGCCACGCTTCTGAGCTAGGCACTATGTGGATATATTTGGTCCTTATTTTTATAAACGGCTTTAACGTTCAGGTGACGATTTATAAAAGTCATAATGTGAAAGTTTTGCAATATTTATTAACGGCGAAGAATTATTTCATTCTGGGTCGCTGTTATGGAAAGACCGAAGAGGATAGGATATGCAGCACTCTCCTGTTTAATAACAATTATAAACTGCGAGTACCAAACTGTCCGCATGCCACAGACAATGGCCCACCTTCTCCTACACCGCCCTGTCACCTGTGCACTTGATGATGTAATAACTGCGTCAGTGAGCGGAGCTTGCGTAGCTGAATTTTGGGCCAAAGATGTTTGAACTTTTTGCCATCGATACGCTAAAAGACGAAGAAGAAGTATGTCAAGAGTGTGGACACAACTCTGATCAGTCATATTTCACTTTTGATTTTTCTAAGTCATTGACAAACAGGCTAGATCTCTCCGCAAATAGTGAGAGTTTAGCAGTTACCTCAAACTATTAAGGATATTACCTTTGTCTTACCTGCTTAAAAGACATTATAACTTTAAGTAAGTTTGATTTTCAACTCTCGGCACTACACCAAGTGTTGAAATTTCAACAATGCGCTTTTGTTTAAGCATTAATTTAGGTACTACCCTGTGTTATCATATACGAGCACTAGGAGCCATAATTATGTGCATCGGATTCCATGCACTGAATAATTTCCTCTTTAACTTTGTATACAAAAAAATGGCAATTATTTCACAGTACATAATGTGTGTGTACCGACAAACATGACCTGTGCTCAACTATATACACAAATATTTGCATTTAAGGAAACTGTCCAATGGTTCTCAGATTTTAGTCACAGATGCGACAAAATTGTGCATTTTTGTGATATTAGCCCACACAGATCTTCAAATCCAATTGAAGATCTGTTTTTGTTGTATAATTTGACTTAAATTCATGAATCCGTTTACTATCTTTAACTTTACAAAATTCTACTTATTTATCTTACCATTTATATACACACAGATTAACAGAGAAGAATAAAGGAACAGAAAAATACATACAAAGGTTATGTTTCTAAAGAAATCTTTTCCAGCATACTTGCGATAGGAGAGTAGATGGAATGTTTGGTTCTAAAACATACCGGTTTCCTCACGATGTTTTCCTTCACTGCATTGAGAGCAGTGGTGATGAAATAAAACAGCGATGGTGTAAATAGTAAGTTGTGTTAAGCATATTAACCACCTTAGTAAGAGCTACACAATGTCACCTCATAATCATAATGCATTACACACAGTCTGAGCAAGCGGTTTTGTCCGCCAGCTCTAAAATTAAACCCTCCAGCAGCCAATGTGATCGTTGAGCACATTACAAGTGCTATTAAACCAAATTATTATCGTCTGTGCCGAGCAGATAATACAAGAGCCCTTAATTACTGATTTTGTTTGTATAAAGGATTAATATTTAGCGGGGCATTAATGCCGCTTAGACAGTTTAAGATACTATATTTCCTTTCAAGGTTGGAAGGTGTGTTAGGTTAGGTCAAAAGGATGATCGGACTTTAACTGAAAATCGTGTAATCTTATCGTGTCAGAATGCCACATTTTTCAGAAATATTACTGTATATTTCATAATCGTCTTATCTTATTGTTAATCTTATTTAACTAATAGACTGCTGCCCGTAAAATTAATTTATCTATAAAATTCCAAATACAATGTGGTATTTATTATGCGATGTGCCGCATGTTTCCCCCAACTTGTTATATATTTTTTTTGTGTTTGTGTTATTTTTATGCGTCATGTTTACCACAAATAAATGTTTTACTTTCTTTTTATTTTTATAAAGTAGGGTATAAAGTGGGTTTATACCGGTTTTGTTATAATTACGGTGCTGCAGAAAGCTTTGTCAATAATTATATTGCAGTAATCATCTAGAAACTACAAGTGTACCTAATACTGAGCACAACATCACTCAGATGTCATCTACCAGATTGATATTAAAAGTATTAAAAGCCCACGTTCATAATTTTAATACATTTATGCGTGTGCCCACGCATGCATAAATGCAATGTTTTAATCACGCAAGTGCTAACATGCACCGGGAAACATTTAAACATTTAGTATATAAATATGTAATTTATATTGCTGTGTGAATATGTAAGGGATTTCAGTTTAATCATAAAATTATATTTTCTACATATGTAAAAATAATCTGAAACATTTTCCTTTATTTCATTATTATTTTCTTTATATAATTTCGAGGTCAAGAGCAGGCCCATTTAACAATAAAAGAAATAGAAATCTTATAAGAAACATTTAGCCTAGAAACTAGTCAAGTATACAACGTGCCGCTACAATGGCGACATTAATTTAACACACGGGTAGGGCTAGTGGTCGGTAATCTTAAAAGTTATAACAACATAAAAAAAAACCTAACTTGAAAACTGCCACCTGCGCCGCTCGCCGCCATAGGGCTCTCTCTCTTTCCTTCAATTCGCCTTCTATTTGCACGTTATTTGTTTTAATTACATTGATGCGATGTTATGATCCGTGACCCCAGCAAATGACCCCTGCGCTACAGTTCTTTAAGTCAGCTTGCTCTAAAATGCTATTTTAGAAAATTCTTAATAAATAAATAAATATTAATGTTTAATTGAATTAAAATATATTCATACAACTAAGACGCGAAACCGTATACGTGTGTTAAATTAATGTCGCCATTAAAGCGCCACGCTGTATATATATCTCTTGTACCAGCCGGTCTATTCTGTAAAAATCTCACCGTGAAAAATTAGGCGAAGTGAGCTGTAATTCCACCCGACGCTAGGAATTGACACTATTGATAGCGCTTCACCTAAGTTTTTCACAGATCAGTAGAAACTGGCAGGATGTTGTAGAAAGTGATTGTCAAATTCAACGCATTTTTTTAATTTGTAGGTTACTGATAAGCTTTCAGAAGCTTTTATCTTTGTTTTGATTTTGATTATTTGCTGTTATAGCGGCCATAGTAGTACACACACACAACATTTCATGTGTCTACCTATTACGGTTCAAAAGATAAAGCCCTTTGACAGACGGACGGATGGACGGACAGCGGAGCCTTAGCAATATCCCGTTGGCACCCTTTGGGCACGGAACGCGAAAAACAACGTCATTTTTCACAACACCGGTAGTGATGTGTTCTTCGCAAAAACCGTACAAAAAAATAACTACCAAGTATCTACAAACAAACACTTAAAACAATAAAATTGAAAGCACGCAAACTGTCCCAACCGTACTTTAACATTAAAAGTGTTCGCGAACCCGTCAGTGTAAACGGACAAATTAACCGGAGTACGTGTCTTATCAGTGAACCGGCTACAGCCGTACAACCGTACAACCGAACCGGTTGTGTTCGCAACAATCGTTAACCAGGAGCGTACAATTCATACGAATTGGCCCTCGGATCCCAGACGCAGCAGTCGACAGGGGCTTTTATATGGTACGGGTGCAGGATTTAAGTGGAGAAGGCAGGATTACTGGTGTTGCGATCAAATGTTAGTCAAAGTCTAGGAGTTGTACAAGAAAGATCATAAATACAACTTTAAGGTAAGAGACAATGAAGTATGTAAATTGTAATGAATGTGGAGCATGGAAGGAATCAGTAAAAAGAAAACTGTTACTTCATGCATTATTTATTATTGAGTAAGTACGACATTCTGTGTCATGTTATTCCTAGATTAGAATATTCTCCCTCATAAAGTAGTTTAATAAAATAATCATCTAATCGTTATTTGTAATGTAAGTAAATGAAGCATTCAATCATTGTTTTCTGTTTTTTTATAGTTGTTTTTTTTTTGCTGTAATGCCAATAAACGCATTTTTCTTTATTTCTTTCTTTTAACAATTTTTGTGTAACAAAGCTTTGCCCTACAAAAAACCACAAAACTTTAAGTACAAAAATATGCCTATGATCATAAAAAAATATACAATCGTGAGGTGTAAAGAGGCCTCATCCGTCCCACGGGTACGACCTGCTATTAATATTTCAAAGTTCATTTTATTTTATGGGCTGAAATGAATAAAGGTCAAGTGCGAACCAGTAGTATAATTCAAGCTTTTTTAACATTAAAACAGCTGTAATAAACGAATTTTATGTGAACATATTTTTAATTAATAGTGCTAAATTGTAACTGTGAAGTTTCATTAGCTGTTAATTTTTTTGAATGTTTTTTGTCGTTGCTGTGTATACAATAAATTAAATAAGTAGGTTAGTTCTGTTTTTGTTAAGAGGGAACTTATATTGTTATAATCTGTGCGCTCGATGTGATTTCCCATTGGCAAAAATTACGAACTGCCATACAAACTTTTATATTCTATTTAACCAATTAGGGGATGAATTTTCAAAAACCCTCCCTTAGCGCTCACTGTCGTCATATTAGCAACCCTTGTGCAAAATGACATGTTTCTAGACCGTTGTGGATTAGGCTGTGTGTTGTCTGTCAGTGAATGAATTATGATTTTTATTATGAAGAAGATTTTCACTTTTAGAAAATTTTCTTTCAATTTTGTTAAAAGAAATTCGCACGAAAGTACGCAAAGATGCGTGAAGACACTAATTTCAAAGCCTCTACTAACTAAAACAATGCGTGGTTCTGGAAAATTGCCAACCACAACGATTCGACCGGCTTGTTTTTTACGGAACTCGATAAAGCCCGGAACGCTCGCGGGCATTATTAAAATTTCAAAGCATGATTTCATGGAAAGCCATTTCATTAGGCTTAGGCCGATTAAATGGCCGTTCGAACCTATGCTCGATTGCTTCGATGCTACACCAATTTATCTAACATCAATTATAATGAAGTTAGGTTTATTAGAGGAATCATGAACACTTTTTAAGGTTATCCAATAATAACAACTACTGTTTTCTTTTCCATAGGAATTGGCTAGTGTCTGATATTCTTTGATATTGTTAAATGATTAATTTCTGTAAAATTTAAAACAAAACATGTGATCTTTACATACCAAGACTCCTCTGTGCCTCGGAAAGAAAATTAAGCCGTTGGTCCCAGCTGTTATACGTGGATCTTTGGCAGTCGTTACGGTTAGTTAGAAGCCCGAAAGTCTGACAACCAGCCTTACCAAAGGGTATCGTATTACTCAGTAACTGGGTTATGGAGGTCAGGTAGAGCAGTCGCTCCATGTAAAATACTGGTATTCAAGCCGACCCCAACACAGTTGCGCACAGTAGGCAGATCTTTTACACATTCAAAAGAAATAATTATATTTTAAAACTAGATAAGGTCGGCTTCATATATACGCAGATAAGCAGCCGTGGAATATTTTCTTTGTGGTTTGAACACCTTTGCCATCTTGCGGACTGGTTTATACAGCGTGTCAGGCACATCTACGAGCAACCTATTACCATGGACTCAGTACAGGGTCTAGAATCAAGTGCTGACTTCATGGTTGCAGTTTGCGCGTGAGTGTCCCTGCCACTCTGTATTTTAACCAAGCCATAAGCTATTTTGTCATGCTATTAAGCCACATTGTCATGTAGATACGAGAAAAAAAAGAATGTTTGCACCATTTCGAAATGAGCTTAAGAATTAGCCTTGTACAACAATTCGCTGATATTTATATTAATATTACGAAGAAAAAGCATCTACAACATAATCTTCAAGCCTGCTGGCGCAATGTAGCAATTTATGCAAAAATCTAAAGTGAATTCGCAGTTGCACGTGAAGGCGGCACTCTGTCTCGCTAAAAGTTGCCTCTGATATTTGATTATCTATTTTAAAACTTTGCTACGTAGGGCGCGGCCACCACTGAGGGGTTCTTGCCTTTAAAATACTTAAGTTTTCAAGTAAAATATTTATATTAGGTTTATGCTAGGTTCTATTGCAGTTGTGGCGTCAATATCAGACCCACAATAATATAATATTATTGTTTACAGTATGCCTACCTACTAGCCTACCTACCCTTGTACTTCTTGTTAGCGTGACGGTGCGCGCACGCCGCGCGCCGCCTATCTGCGCGAGCGCTGCTTACCGCGGAAACCGGTTGCCCTACCTCACCCCGGACGACGCGTACCGCGCCGCGCCGCCTCCGCAGCCCGCTCAAGACTCAGACGGCAGCGACCGCCGGACTGTCAGCCAGAAGCCGTCGACGCGAGCCCTCGTTGCTTTGGCTTGCTTCCGCATATTTCTATTAGCTCGCGTAATTCTTTATTTTCGTATCGCTTCCTAACTCTCTTCTTATTGTATACTCTCTTGTTTAAAATCATTTCGTTTCTTCCCACGAGTATAACTTCTATCACTATTATCGCTGTATCGGTATTAATCTTTACCGGAATATACTTTTGTTTAATCTGTGTCGTGCGTCTCATTTGCACTCGCCTATACGCCTCTAAACAGTTGTATGCTACTATTATGAATACTAACACTGCATAAACTATACAATTGTAAATCGATTGAGAGCAGTGGTGGCCTAATGGTGACAGCCTCGACTTTCGAATTGAAAATCGTGGGTTCGAACCCAGGCAGGCGCTTTACTTTGTTTAATAATTTCATCACCACTGCAATACGGTGAAGGAAAACATCGTGAGGAAACCGGCATGTCCTAGAACCAAACATTCGAAGACATGTGATCTACCGATCGGCACTGGGCCCGCGTGATAGACAGCCTTTCCCTATCGAAGAGAGGAGGCCACTCAGCACTGGGAACATTATACTGAAAGCTGCTGCTGCTGCTGGACTTCGGTTTAAAGACATTTATTTCTGAAAGAACCAATTATCGCTTAAAAAGAAACTTAACTAAATTGACAAAAAGTTGTAGTTTACTTATTATACTCAATCACGATACTTTATTGGTACTCAATAACCTATAAAAACTTTTTGATAATCGATTGCTTGCAGAATCTTTTAAAATATCAGGCAGACAAAGTTTCAAAAACTTGCTGTAGTCAGATGAACCGTTTTAGTAGTCTTTAGGAAACTGGCATTAACTTATATTGTAACCACAGATTAATAGGAATAAAACTCAACCTACTTTCTAGATCGTGATGACATAGTAAGCAAATAAATGGATTTAATATTTATAGTAAGTAGTAGTAACTTCTCAATCTAGTTAAGTTTTATGGACACTCAACCTACAAAAGAATTCAGGCTATAAGAATACATCCAGTATTCTTATAGCTCATAAGTACGGAATTAGTGTCATAAAGTTAAGTTGTGTATGCACTGGGCGACGGCATTCTGACGAGCCACAAAGTGCACTGACGCACAAACTGTTGCAGTTTTTAAAAGAAGAGTAAAAGAACACTATCTGTCCACTTCATCATAGTTGTGTATGTATTTTTTATTTTTTTTGAGTATGATATAATTATTATTATTCTAGTGATATTTATTTTAGTAGTATGTATGTATGTATGTATGTTTATTTGTATGTATGTTAGTATATTCTCGCGATTTTTGTTTAGTTTTTAAGAGAAATGTTTTTGATTGTATGTATTATTTTTTGTCTCCTTTACAATTTCACACGCTGTCTACATCTCTGTATCTATTGTCCTGTATCGGGTGTGCTGGAAGAGATTTCTTGTGAAATAAGCATCACCTCTGTACCTATTTTTTCTGTTCTGTTTTTCTTGTCTGTTTATATATGTGTGTACATAAATGGTAAATAAATAAATAAATAATAAATAAAGTGGTGAAGGGTTGGTTTTCTACGCTTTCTCTTTCCAGTACCCTATACTCCTCGTAGTTTTTCAGTTATGCTTCGTTGGCTTCAACTTATACGAGTACAACGTCTTTCATAATCACGAACATCCACTTATAAACTAACTTCTGTATTTAAAGTGAAAATTCTCTGACATTAGGTAACGTATGTATCAGGAGGAAATACTCTCATTGCATCAGGCTCATCTATAGATACAGAAAAAAACGAGCATTTATCACCTCTTACTTAGCCATTACATTACATGGAATCCATACACGACTTTTTTTTAACCAGTGCACAAACTGTAACCATGGATTTGGCATATGACTCGCAAGTGGAGAAATTTTTCGTCGATTATAAAAAAAAATGTAGTTGTTCCATACATATTACGGCACGGTTAGCGCAGTGGTTACGCGATTGACTGCTGCGCTGCGTATCGCCGGTCGATTCCCGCACGGAACAAATATTTGTATGACGTACAAGTAGTTGTTCCGGGTCTGGCTGTTTGTGTATGTGAGTTTAAATGTTTGTAAACGCACCCACGATACAGGAGAAATTCCTAGTGTGAGGCAACTTTAAAAAAAAAAAATTGGCGTCGAACGTATTGCACTTTTTCGCAGATTTTTTTATATGTAACCGGCGAAGAGCTTCTATGCTAGGTCTAGAGTCATTTGCTGAATTTATAGTAACAGTATGCGCACTAGTTATTTTTTTTCCTGTATATAATAATATGGGGGAGGCCTTTGCCCAACAGTGGGACAGGCTAACGGAAAAGAAAATATGCTCACGTTTTTTTTCTTTTCGTTTTATTTTTGGCACTAAGCAGGAACGTTCCCCTCAGACAGCTTGTCACTCAGTGCGTAGGCAGCTTATAAACAAGAGCAAAATGTACTCTTTTATTTGTATTCATGACTCGCAGTCCTCCCTGGAGAATTAGCGGGAAGCAAACCTAATCACGAAAACGCTGGCGCAACCCCATTCCTGCTGACCTGTTATTGGGTTTAGCGTTAGTATTACTCGTATGTAAAGCATTTGGCTACGATTTGTATGTGCATGTGATGAGGAGGTTTACTAAGAAACAAATGGTGATTGAGGCAGGAAGACTTGTGAGGGTGTTGCTATTTCTGCTGCTGCTGTTGAGCTAGAGCAGTGATGGTCCTGCGGCAATGCCCCCGACTTACTTACTTCAAACCTAGGCAGGCGCTTTACTTTGTGTAAATAATTCACTTTGTGTAAACATCACCACTGCTCTCAAAACAGTGAAGGTAAACATCGTGAGGAAACCGGCATGTGAACCAAAACTTCGAAGACATGTGACATCTAGGAAGAAGAGACTGTGTCCCAGCAGTGGAAACATTGAAGGCGGATTATGCTATTGCAACACTATCGGTTTTTAGGCTCATATTAGGTTTCTTTTGGTTTCAGACAATCAGAGATTCTTTAGCATACGCAAATACTCGTTATATTGTTTACTTGGCTAGTAAAAATTATCAAGATGAATTTATAACACTACAAGCCGTGCGTTCATCCGATGGGTTTTCCCATAAGCAAAAATGTCAAAATTCCATACAAACTTTCATCCCTTATTTATCCTTTAGGGGATGAGATTTCATAAATTTTTCCTCAGTACTCGGTTTCGTTATATAAAAAACTTCTATGCAAAGTTTCATGCCTTTAGACCCAGCGGATTAGACTGTGCGTTGTCTGTCAGTTTTAAGATTGTTATTATTAACCGGAAGCCGCCTGATTTATATTTTTTTTTAATCAAGCGGTGGTTTATCGTCCCACCAAGTTTCAACCTGTATTGATAGTTCTAATTTCGGATTTCCCATCCAGTGAGCCCAATTACTCAATACACGCTGGAAAACTCCCATTTCAATAAACCCACTAACTGTTTGCGAGTCATCAATCAATCAATCAATCAATCCAGCCTATCACAGTTGCACAGCTGCATAGATTCTGCACAGTTTGTGCGAAAACTCGCTTCTATGAGTGACGAGTTTACAACATTTTTGAATTGTGATTGAATTTCTATTGCTTTAGGTAGTTCTACTGATCCTGCTTCAGAAAGAACGCGTGGGCGCTGCGAAGTAAGTAAGTACTTAGTGCACCAGTCTTTTACCATCTTTGAGACGCACAGCATTAGGTATACCGAGATAATACTTGAATGATGTTCCGATGTTATGAACCCAACGTACAGCCAAAATGTGGACCCCAATCAGCGTCTCTGGGGATAATTATATACGTTTAACCCGAAAATCCTCAAAATAAGAGGTGGACCTTTTAGATTGCACTACTGGACTTTAAGTTATGATATCAGCGTAATATTCAGCATATATGTTTCTATGGACGGTGAAGGAAAAGATCGTGAGAAAACCGGCATGTCCTAGAACCAAGAATTTGAAATCAAGTAACATCCGCTAACCCGCACTGGGCCCACTCCTTCTCACCGAGAGGAGGCCTGTGTCCCAGCAATGGGAACATTATATGCTGTTTATGATGTTTCTATGAAATAATTTATAATAAACGTTGAAAAACTAGCAGACAAAAACTACTAAAGCCAACATTCGATTGCATTATTAATAACCGGGATGACAAGAATAACCTCACAATCGTCCTACTTTCGATCAAAGGCTTTTCAACTACAGAAAAAAAACGAATATTCTCCTTTTTCTGACCCACTTGAACAGATCCTTATGGCAGCGCCCTAACTCCGGCCGCCCCGGGGCCGCTGAGAGGCTAAATAGGTTAGTTTGAACTTAAAATTAGCCTGAAAGGTACCTCGTCGTGCCGACTTGACAATGAGGCGTCATGTTTACTGCGAGGTGCTGGGGGAATTAACTGGTTCTTACTGCAGTGAGGTAGAAGTAAGGTGGTTTTATATATGACAGTGTTGTATGATGATTTGGAGGTAAAAATGAGGTATAATAGCACTATCTTACACAAACATATTATGTATACAAATGATGATAGCAATGTGGAGGGTGCTTTTGCTTTTACATATATGTATACTGTTAGGTTCCCCCATGCCTCAAAAAACACGTTAAGCTCCTGCGCCTGATCTCTCCCACGTCGTGTCGGATTGCCGTCCCATCGGGCTATAAGAGTGAGGGGAAGAGAGAGTGCACCTGTATCTGCGCACACACGTCTTGTGCTCTATAATATCTCCCGCGCCGAAGGCTAGTCTCTGTTGAGATTGGCCGTGACCGAAATACGGTCTGGAGGACTATATAATAGTTAGTCATTTAATTTAGTACCCAAACTACATAGTTAGTTTTATTGATTAGGTACTTCTTAAACAAATAAGCATACAGCCAAGTACAAGTACCTAGTAAAACTAGTTTCTAAAAACTCCACATCGTTTACCAAGTTGAACAATCACGTTTTATTTCCCGAACGCAAATCTACTCACACTAAATCAATAGCTATTCATATAATATTTTAGACCGACACCACGAAAACCAACCTAAAACAACGTAATTCCGCTAAGCCGCTCTGCTCTACACAACATTATCGAACAATCAAATAACATTGAAAACAAGTTCCAGTTAATAATTTAATTCAATATAATAATATCAGCTACAAAAGTGATTGATTAGTACATTCAAATAATATGATTATAGGTTCAGATATTACGGGAATATCAGCAGTAAATAATTTTGTTAGTGAAATAATATGTTCAAGGCTTATTGTTAGAAATTACAGTATATGGTTGGAAATTACAGTACATGGAGGAGCTTGTTAGAGCGCATTATTTGGGGCTTGTTAGTTTGAGTTGCTTGTCCGATTACAACATAGCTAAAAATAAGAGTTCAGTATAAGTGTATAAAGGCTTATCAACTAAATACATACACAGCATTAACCCACAATCTTTATCATGTACAGGGTGGCAGGGTCATAGCCTGCGGGCGGCGGAGTAGGGGCGTCCGTCGTCCGACCAGACAGGTCCGAGTTGGCACCGCAGTGTTCGAGAGTGGGTGCGACCATTGTGGGAATGGCCGCACGAGGAGGTGGGAACCGCTGAGGAACAACGGGTCGAGACCTGTCGGGGGAGTCGTGAATGCTTATGCGAATCCCGCGCCCCGGGCATAGGGTGGAACACCGCGGTGGTTTTAGCCGGTAAGAGTCATACTAGTCATATAGTATACCCCTCTGTCACCCCCACGATGGAGGAAGTCCATGAAGATTACCACAGGCAAAAAAAAGGGTCCTCGACGCACAACTTGTTTCCATGGATTCAGTACATGATTCTGGACCCACTGCGTTGTTTTTTTTTTTTTTATTTTTACACTGTGCGACTTTTCTTCAATTACCATGTTCAGCAGGAGACGGTTACAGGCTTACTACGGCTCTGTGTCCACATACTTACTCTATTTACCTACAGTGGGCCTAGCACATGTGTGACGTTAACGTTACGTAAATTCGAATGATTTAACACTCGTTTCGCACATAACATTAACCTAGTTTTAAGACTTTATTCAAATCCATGCGTTATACTAGCTGCGTTATGCTGTCGCAAAAATTAAAAACTTAATGCTAAAGGACAGTCGTATTTTCAATTAAAAAATCATTCGAATTTGCGTTACGTTAACGTCACGCGTTCGTGCTCCTGGCTGATATAATGATGCTAATCTCTTAATGAAACCAGCCAAGCAAAGACATCATAAACATTATTCTTAGTTCAACTAAACGTTCGTACACATCTCTCCACCATATGCTACCACTCATTTGGTTCACAAAGCGCGTTGAATTAAACGAAAACGTCATTAATGGTACAAATGTTACCATGAGAATTAGCATTTTGAACGAATGAACACACGTGCCATTTGTGGGCTCGTTCCACGTCCTTACGAGAAAGAGTGACGTCTTTCTTTGAAGGACAAATTAAGTCATAGAGATTAGCATTACGTCTTAAAACAGTTGAAAACACATCTTGTGTTCACGGAAAATTAATTAAATAAAACGTCTAACTGTTTTCTCTCATGTCGTCTTCTTAAAAAGGTGTGCCAGTCAGCAAAGGTAGGGAGGCCGACAGTACGAAGAGCGTGGTTGTATTTAAAATCATCACTAAACATGCATCTATTATTGCAACCGTAAGATGCGTCGAATTCAGACAACAATCTACATGGTCTTCACGTGATCTGACCTGAAAATAAATGTCTGGACTTTAAAAGAGACTGTGCCCTCTGAGTTTGTTTCGGCTTTCTTCTCAAAGTAGTCAGATAGGAAACGCCGACCTCATCTAGTTTTTAAAATATGATTGACGTGTAAAAGTGTTTGTACAAACCTACTTACAGAAATAAAATCATTCACATTACTAGAGTAATTAGATGCAATAAACTCAACTACAGTTAACAGTTTAACTAGCCCGAGACTTTTATCAAAACTATGCTTTCCAAAGTATTTAAAGACTTTCATTACAGAGATATGATTTTTCATTTTCATAGGAAGTGATTCCCGTTATAATACGAAAACCTATAGTTACAATCAGTATTATGACAAAGTTAAGAGATCACCTAACCATGGGGCGTCTCGCGAATCTTCTCCATAGAAACACAGATACAAAATAAAACCATCGGACAAGACTCCACTTTCCATAAGTGTTAGAATAATTTAAGTACGCTAATGAATTCCTAGCAGTCCTCAGTTGTGAGCTATTTCCACTACAGCTGAACGTAGGAGCAATAAAATGACGAACTTGAGTACATTGTAATTAAGGAGAGTGCAAGCAGGCGATGCAGTGTATCAGTAGTGAACTAGACCGCTCGCCCATAACATTAAACACTAGAGATTCAATTTCATCGACCGGCCATTACCTGGTTTACTTTCAAGGAGATATTTCAGGTTTTTGTTTAGGATTTATTGTACAGCCAGATAGTCATAAACTACTTCGTTGTTCTTGTAGTCGCAAGCGCGACTGTTAAGCGTGGGGTCCTGGGTTCGTTTCCCAGATCGGGCAAAGTGTTATTGGGTAACGGGTATTCCATTGGGATTTTCTTAGTCCGGAGTTTGGAAGTTGGTGGTCTGATACTCCCGTGCCTCGGAAAGCACATAGAGCTGGTGGTCCTGCGCCTGATCTCTCCCCGGTCGTGTCGGATTGCCGTCCCGTCGGACTATGAGAGTAAAGGAACAGAGAGTGCTCCTGTGTTTGCGTACACACTTCTTCACTGTAAAATCTCCTGCGTACCTGGCTAATCTCCGTTGAGATAGGCCACCGTGACCGAAATCGGTCAGGAGGATAATATTTTTAAGATCCTAAGAACATTTATAAACAGTAACTTTCAATAACTAACCAATACGGAAAAATAAATACACCCATAAATGACTTGAGACTGCTTTTGTACTTCTTCTCTCGTTGAGCCACAAACAAGACGAGACTGAATCTTGCCGTGTAAAAATATTATTAATCAGCAAAGGTATTGCTCGTATGGTCACGAGAAGAAATCATGCCGTATAAAAAATATATATTTTAAACATGAAATATAATAAGACTAACAACCGGTTTCTGGAACGAAACTCAACACAAAAAATAGCTGACAAATATTAAAAGCATGTCAACTGTTGTGATTGGTTAACTACATTATGAACCGGAAATCAGAAGGCCAATTGTCGTTATTTAAAACATTCAAAATCTAGTTGCAGTCTCAATTCTGCGGCAATCAATATCAAAGACTTGTCAGAAATGTAGCGATTTTAGAGGTATTTTTGACGGATGAGATCAGACTGTGAACGTTCATAAAATTACGAGAATTGCCCCTCAGATTGACATGTCATTCCAGAAACTGCTGCGAATCTACGAAATAATTTTAGTACCCATCTTCATACCTTACATCACAAAACATAACATTTATACATACCAAACGAACAACACTGAACATATCACCAAGATTCAAGTAAAGTCAAGACGAACCAACATTTTAAACAAACAATTTTATTTTGTTTTCAGCGTCGGCCGGTTACAGGCGTTTTCTTTAATGCTTTTAGTCGGAATGCTCTCACAAACACGTTACTAATGGATCGCACAACTTACCCCTCTGGGGGGAAAGTAGTCAACAGGATCGTGACAGGTTTGAACATACGATTGATTGAGGGAAGGAGTGAAGGATGTTTCGATGTGTTTTAGGTGGTAGTAAAAGTGTTAGCTTGGTGTTGATATATTATAATATAACATAACATCACGGCTTGTTTCCCCGAAGTGTTGGGCAGAGGTGTATTTATAGTACCTACACTCTCATTTCGCCAGTTATGTTCAAGTCCCATGTAATACGGGGCGAACCTATTGTCATCAACCGGGCACAAATCAAAACTCCGGGCTGCTACTGAGAAACTCCAGATAGAAAACACTTTGCCTGACGTGGGACTCGAACCCACGACCTCATGCTATATATGATTCCGTGACTAATTGATTGAAGAACATCACATAATATTGACCCATTATGATAGGAACAACGAATTTGTGGAATTATTATGATCTTAAAAGGTTATACCATAAATGCATAAAGAAATTATGTAGGTATATTTCGAAACTCTATCCCCGAACGAAACAAACGGGTTGAATTGTATTCGATCTTAGATAAAATATTTTATGCAATACCAATTTATGGTTTTAAACGGAGCAACTAGACCTTCCAAAAATTAACAAAATATTCAGTTACGTAGCAATTGCGTAGCCGAATACAGCTCGTAGCTCACGCGCTACGAACCGTAGCCGCGTAGCATTTACCGTAGCGAACAAAATCTCAAAATTAACATCGGCAAAGTTCGTAATTGCAACAGGAATTATCCCGTATTTCAGTGCAAGGATCGCAATAGTTTTTGAAGTTAGCTCCATTCCATATATCAGTTAGTTGGCAGGATACACTGTTGGCAGTTATCCTAATCACCTTCGAGGCTTCAATGTTCGAGTAGTGGGACTGTAGTAAGGCGCGAACTCGTTTCGGTTTTTTTAAATATTTATACGGTTCTGTACACAAGTTGTAAGTGCAATTTGTCCGGGGTTGAGAACTATTGGGTTGTGAAATTTTAAGCGTATGAAGGAGATTAATGTTGCCTTTTGTGGGAGTTGAAATGTTATGCGTCAGTTGTTCGTGTTTCATCGCGTTGAGTAATATAATTTGTGAATACAACTTTAGTTGCAAGAGCCACTAACAGCAACACTATTTTAAGTTTGTGCTATTGATAAATCCAACATCCTCTAGTTATTATAAAATCAAATAATCAAAAGTCTATTATTCAAATTAGGCTGAGAATCAGCACTTTTCGAACGTCAAAATTACAAATGACAGTCCCCCAAAAACACCCGCCCTTCACCACTTCCTAGTGCTATCGCTGGGAAGAAGAAGTGGCGCAACAAACTCCTCAGCAGCACAGCTGTCTGTTCAGTTAGAAAATTGATTGTATACAATACTAGGTACCTATGTTAAGTAATTAACATTACAAGACACAGAACATAAAATTAAATTATTTGCCATATATCAGCTAGCCACGCCAATATACCAACAATATAATATAAAACTATAGGTACTCAAGCTAAAAAATAATTAATTAAAATTAAAATGTAAATAAAAGCCTCCAGGTATAAAGGGCGTGAAAGCTTACACATTTATGAATTGCTGGGTTCAGTTCACATAGCTGTCACTTGCAAGTCACAAATGATAAACTAGGACCATCGAAGTAAAATAAATAAATAAGTTAATACTAATAACAATAACCTGTCAGTAAGCTAAAACACTACTTATTTTTAACACGTTTCTTGTGTGTACCCCCTCAAATTTTAACTTTATTTTATTTTTATTATTTGTTGTTATAGCGGTCATAGTCGTACACAGACGGACGGACAGTGGAGCTTTAGTAATAGGGTCCCGTTGGCACCCTTTGGGTACGGAACAGAAAAAACCAATCAAACCAACTTTTTCACAAACAAAAATTACTTCAGCCTACGAATTTAGCAATCATACCAAAACTCTAGAAAAGAAACCGTCAACAAAATCTTTTCTGGGTGTGAGTACAGTCAGTCAGTATCAAAAATCAGTGATTCGGCGATGGAGGTGCAGCGCCGCCGCCGGCCTCCTAACGCACGTGTCTGTACTGCCAAGCACAACAATCTCCCCTTCGAGTTATCGACGATACAAATTGGTAATTATCTTTCTATTCTATTATTATCAAAGAGAATTATTTAGAAGGCATAAATATTTTATTTGGGCAAAGATGTAAAGACAAATTATTTTTTGATAAGATAAACCTTTATCCAAAAAAATTGAGTTTTTTTTTTGCTATATTTTATTTAGTTTGACGCGAAATATTTTGTGAAAACTAGATACAAATTAACCTTTATTTATTTCTCCACTATCTAAAAATACGTTCATTTGAGTCCCTTTATTAATTGTGTCTTCGTTTGCGCAATTACTTTTAGAAGGTGTCTCCTCTTGTTTGGACGTGGAACTACACTACGACACACCTACACTACGCTGTCTACATCTCTTTATCTCTTCTTGATTTATTGGGCGAGAAAGCTTACTATACAGTGAATGAATACATGGAAGATAAATTGTAATTTAATGACATTTTATTGGTTTGACATTTTAATTTAATGACATTTATGTAATTATTGACATTTTATTCATTTTGAACTTTTTTTTCTATTTTTATTTTTTTTTCCATTTATCTACTATTAATTAGAAATACTAATTAGTACTTTGTACGTCGTTGACGGCGAGACATAGCGTTCATTTTTATAAATTTAGACATCCCCTTTGTTTACCTATATTCTACAAATAAAAATATTTGAATTTGTATGCTGGAGATTTCTTTCTTTTTTAGAAATAAGCGTCATCTTTGTATCTATTTGTCCGTTTTTTTTTTCTTGTTTGTTTTTGTATTTTTTTGTGTTTAGTTTAGTTTTATGATTCCTGTACGAGTCGCAATAAACACTTTTTCTTTCTTTCTTTCTATGTGTATATAAATGATTAAATAAATAAAAATATGACCATGATAGCTGCACAGATAAAGGGCGATACAGACGTGACTAGTCGCGACGTGTTTAGGCACAGTCACGTGTAGTTTGGAGGAAGATTAAGGTTTGGTTGACAAATTAGATGATCGCAGCTTCTCGTAGACGCTGTTTCATAATAACTTAATCAGTTTTGAATACACGTATGCGGGGAGTGACAGTGAACACATGTCTGTTATAAATTAAAGTCGCTTTTTGTGCCGGTTTGTGTAACCGTGTTGTTTTTCTAAACTTCGCAACGGAGTTTGATGCGATTCATCATAATTTGGAAAATAATTCCGGAAGGTTTATGTATATAATACATTTGATAACACAATATTTCGTAAAATACTTACCTTACAAGTTTAATCATCTCAGTGACGTAAAGTCAGGGAAATAAATTGTTTAGCAATAAATTCTTTAGTTATAACGGCAAATTGACGTAGTTCGACAATCAAAGGGGCAATTCTCGTAACTTTAAGAACGTTCACAGTCTGATCTCAGTATCAATCTGTCAAAAACTATACTTGATACTTATATTTCCCTACATTTTTGACATTGATGGTCGCTGAGATAAGATTGCGACTAGATTTGAAACGTTTTTTAATAACGAGAATTGGGTTTCTGATTTCCCTGACTGCACAAGTGTACATGCATAATGACCGTGATACCTATTACATTTTAACTTTACCAGTTAATTCTCATTTACAGTAACACAAGTACAATCACACAGCCCGGGGTGACTCCTCAGTGAGTACACTCCCCAGTTTGGAACATTGCCCATTGCTTCCGTTACATATAATTCTTGCTTCAGCTCCACCTTTTAATATTATTGTATGCTGCTCATGAGATTTATTGATATGACTTCACTTGATTGTGTTATGGGTTGTTGGGTAGCTAGGTTTACTGAATAGAGAGCCTATTCAGTAAACCTAGAACGTATGTATTTACTTTGCCTATTTACCAAAGCTTGCCAACTAGGTGCCTAGCATAATCAGCCTATAAAGATCCCACTGCTGGGACTTAGGCCTCCTCTCGATGACAGGGAGTGGGCCGTAATTCACTACGCGGGCCCAGTGCGGTTTGGCGAAAGTCACAGGTCTTCGAATTTTTGGTTCAAGAACATGCCGGTTTCCTCGCGATGTTTTCTTTTACCGTTTTGAGAGCAGTGGTGATGAAATTAATTTCCCAAAGTAAAGCGCCTTGCCTGGGTTCAAACTCACGGCCAACTCGTAAGTCGGGGCCGATACCACTGCTTTAGGTGCCTAGCCTCATGTCAAATAATTATGAGAGAAAAAAAAATCGATTTATTTGTCGTAGGAACACGTGCATGCAAAAAGATCAGTAAGTTAACTGGAATAATAAAGAAAAATAATAAAAAAAACAAAGTCGATCAATCATGAGCACAGCACAGAAATAGTTGACAGCTGCACGTCGTGATTGCGACAAGAAGGCTTCTACGCATGTGCAATGGGAGCGACGAAAGAGCCTGCTTTGGTACCTAGATTCACCTGTGCCTTAAACACTCCCAGGTTATATCAATCGATATAGCACACACACGAAGATTTAAAAACATAAGAACTAGCTATGAATAGACTGAAGTGGAAAATACACTGACAATATAAGTGATCTGATATTTAAAAAAAAACATTATCAATGGTGCCGTTAGGTATAATTTGGTTAATCATAAAACATTTCATTGAAAATACGGAAAAATTTCAAAAATTACAATAATTGCACGGCCATAAGTTAGTGATCGCAAACGTATCTTGCACATTAAGAAGCCATTTGTAATAAGAGGCGAACAATTTGTCTTATCTTAATGTCTGAACTTGCGACGTTCCTTATGTGTGCAAGGCGGAATAGGAGCGTAGTGCAAGCTATGCTTTGAAAAGTTATGGAGTTAAAACGGGATATTTCTGAATAAAAGGGGATAAAATCGTCAGGCTCAACTGGGTTACCTTAATACGCAAGATTACCTATCACTAGTAACTACATTAAATGTACACTTGAAATACGAGTAAGACATAAGTAAAATACTCTTAAGATGCAAATAAAATACACATAAGGTACAAGTAAAATACACGTAAATACAAGTAAAATACATGTAAGATACTAGTAAAATACACGTAAGGTACCAGTAAAATATACGTAAGATTCAATTAAGATACAAAATTCACCAAACATAATCAATTTAAAAACAGTGTGTCTTAGTCTTGATGACGTACGCTGTGCATCTACGTTTAGTAAAAAATATAATCATGCTTTGGAATAATCATGCGCTTTCAAAATTGCGCAATAACACGTTAGGCTTCGGAATGAATTCGGCAAC
Organism: Apamea monoglypha; assembly: GCA_911387795.2. Lineage (NCBI taxonomy): Eukaryota > Metazoa > Arthropoda > Insecta > Lepidoptera > Noctuidae > Apamea > Apamea monoglypha. Next base: position 1,811,216 of record OU426923.1, on the reverse strand, counting down.
ATTTCCCCAAAAATTGGACCATCCAATTCTGCGCAAATATTCATGCCTACCCTCGCATCAGGAGTTCAGGACTCCGTTAACTTAAACATAGCTTAAATATCTTATAGCCTAACCTTTTCAGTGTAACCCCGCCCTAAACCCGGAACAGTTCCATTAAAGCATAAGGATGTTGTTTTTCTTCAGAACCTACTTTAATTTACATTTCTTACGTTACATCTCTTCATGAACAAGTTTCATTTTAAAATTATTCTTTGAAACTTGATACCTGTTCGTAGTAAAAGTTTAGAATAATTTTTCCTTCAGCTGGCTTATAGTTTTAATAACGAGAATAATTATCCTTGAACTTCCGAGAAACTGAAATGGGAATATAATTCATTTTTGCTCTAATGTAAGTCTAGAAAAACAATGTTTTTTATACCTATTTAATATATGTAAGTCTGGAAAAACAATGGTTTTAATAAAGGCTTTTGTATTTACGTCTGTATATAGGGTTAATGTTCTTTTGTGCGTCGCTTCAGGGGGTTTACTCTTTAAGCACGAAATCTATTGTTTCGAGCGAAATTTTGGGCATTTCCTACTCAACATCACTTACGGACATAATTATTAGTTCGAGGCTCGAACTTATAACGAATGACACTACTATTTGGCAGTTCTCCTTCCTCCCGATGTGTTTTTGCCCGTCCGAAAAATTTAATTTGAGACTTGTTTTTCGGACTTTCGGACGGGCCCGTATCTTCGTTGACAGATTTAGAGAGTAGACCCCCAGGTTGTGAAATGGATGGTAGCTGGATAATGAAGCTGAAGTATCCAGCAGCAGGATAACTTTGTTAGCATACACAAACAGAGTCAAAACAATCAAATTCATTTGTACGCGAAACAAGCATTTGAAAGAAGTAAAATAATAAGGTAAGTGGTAATACTGACCTTATTATTTTACTTCTTTGTGTTCAACGTGTTTGTCTTATTATAAGTTAAGGATCATGTTTCGGATCATGTTTAGGATCATGTCCACGCCCAATTAGAAACAGGGGTGTTATTATGACTGTATGTTTTACACATAACATCACGCCAGCAGGTCCCGACGGGTTATGCAGGGGTGTACCTACCTGTAGTATGTACGTATATACACATTTCGATAGTTATGTTCAAGTCCCATTTAATAGTCCCGGGCACAAATCTAGACTCGGGGCTACTGCTGAGTAATTTCTTATGGAAAAACCCAATAATACTTTGCCCGACCAGGGAATCGAACCCGGGACGTCATGCTTGGCAATGGCGCTTACGACCGCTAGACCAACGAGGTAGTTAATACTCGCCAATAACCCCCCCCCCCCCCCCGTTTTCTCTACACAACTTGGGGAAAAAATCATGTGGCATGCATAATGTATAAAATGCAACCAAACATGTTCAAACAACTCAGTAATCCGCAGAACATGACATGTAACCATGATATACCGTAGCGGTCTATGGTTTATTTCTTGTTCTCCACCGACCAACCGCGATTATTCCTCGCCTGTGCCAAAACCCACGTTTCCGCCCCCGCAGAGCACAAACATTGTTGTAGTTCTTTCAGGAACACAGTCTTTTGTTTTAATCAATAACAAAACTATACAGTTCCCAAAGGATGCAACTTGGTTCTCTAACAGAATAAAGTCAACAAACTCTTAGTTCTTCGCCAAATACTAATGCTTGAACAGTCGCCCTTGTAATTGCTTTATCACCTTTGACATCAGCTCCCAGTAAATTGAAACTTCACTAAACGATTAATCATACTGCATAATATCACGAAATGTGCAAAAACATTGAGCAATTCGGCGCTATCGTTTGACAGTAAACTTTAGGATTAATATTAAAGATTGCACAATGATTGAACAAAAGTTTGAGCGAGTTTAATTTTTATTGCACCTTACTTTAATTGGCCCGTGTAGAATAAGTATTGCGCAGGTCTTGCTTACGCGAAAACATTAAAGCTTATGAGTCGTCAATGTAAGTAATGTCGGCTGCATGAAAATTATGTATCGTTTATTCGCTCGAACGCAAGCTATTGTTGGGCAAGTGACGATTCAATCATATTGTTTATTGTAGGTTTAGGGGCCGCCCAATGTTCAAAATATACATAGACAAATAGACTTTATCGTTTTATGATGAAATAAAATAAATAGTGACATGAAACCTTAGGGTGGCAAATAAATTACGAGGTCGACTATTCCTACTACCAGTAAGATGAAATAAAACAAAGGTAAACCTACACTAGTCTGTTGTACCGAAAAATGCGTTTCCTTCTACTAAATTCAGTCTGAGATTTGGTTTGCAGCCAGGAATTAAATGAGTATTTTTATAGACGTTTGAAACGTTATCGAGATGGGGTTCGATTCCGGTTATTTGATTTTGATATGGTAGTTCAACGTGATTTGAGTGCATTTTGTAAGCTTCAGAAGAAATCAGTGGATTGAAACAGTTTAAGTAAAAATTCCAAAATATTTTTGAGTATAGGTAAAATTGATATAACTTTTCTCACATCTAGGTATTACCTATTAAGATTATTTCTATTAGTGCAAATTAACTCGCCTACTAGATTCATTCAGAATTAAAATGATATCATAAATAACAACTTATACCTAATTAATGAACTTGATATAATAAAAAAATCAAACAAAAGCAGCAACTGTTTTGAAAACGTACAATTCATGCTGTAGTAAAACAAAGCTCTCGAAGTAATTTGCACTATTATAATCGCAAAGAAATACATGTAATATTTAAGAAACACCCGACACACATAGCTAGGGATACTCTTGACTAATTCACCTTGCAAACAAAAAAAAAAACAAAATCAAAATCGGTTCATCCGTTCGGGAGCTACTATTCCACAGACAGACACGTCAAACCTATTACACCTCGTCGTTTTTGCGTCGGGGGTTCAAAATTGCATCTTGAATAATAAAAACTAGAATTATAAAATATGCTCTCATTCTCTCAAAAGAAATCTAATCTAATTTAATTTAATGTATGTTATTTAATGTAATTGGAATAAATTCAGTTTTTAATAATTTTATTTTTATTTTTTCAAACTATGTATTATTTACTTTAGTTAATTAATTGTGTTATTATCTGCGCATAATGTAGTGCATGTTGTGTTTCTATAAAAGAAAGCAAGAAAAATAGGTTTATTTGTCACAGAAACACGTGCATTCAAAATTATAAGATACTAGCTGCGCCCCGCGGTTTCACCCGCATAAGTTTCGATTCCGTGAGAATATCGGGATAAAAAGTATCCTATATGTTATCTTGGTTATAAACCATCTGTGTGCCAAATTTTATTCAAATCCGTTCAGTAGTTTTTGCGTGAAAGAGTAACATCCATCCATCCATCCATCACAACCGTTTATAATATTAGTAGGAAGGATAGGAAGTAGGAAATAATGACGCTAAGACTTAAGTTTGAAATAATGACGCTAAGACTTAAGTTTGCAATGTACAGACTTTTAAAGTAACAGCATAGTAGCAGCATGTTCATAGCCTAATAATAAATATATTTAATGGAATACGAAAACATCGCAACGTTAAATAATACCACTCTATCTTGTGTATTAACCACCACAAAACTCCTTACAAAAACCCTTAACCAAAACCACTTCCCCATAATAGAAGAATCACACTCAACCACCGATCTATCGCCACCACAAGTAAGGAAATAATTACCGCATCGCGTCTCGTCTCACGCGCCTAATCAACCAACTTTCCACAAGTTAGATGGAGTTGCCGTGCGCCGTGTAAATTACTTTGATAACGCGACGTGACCCGACTAGGTGTGAACTTGCCCTTACCGTGACGTAATGCTCGTTTTATGAATGACTATTTAGCACGTAGAAGATTAATGTGTTCGGAGTTATATTTTTCGTGTTTCAGTATATTTTTATGATGTAATTTTGGTTGAGTTTAATCAAGTGGAAGTTTAGCTGAGCCGACGTGGATCAAAATGATGTGTGTATGAAAGTGCCTACGTAATTTAGGTTTATGAAAAAGAAATTAATATGTAGTATTTTTTAAGAAAATCACGATGGATGTAAGCAAAATAACTGTTTAATTTACAGTCTTGCCTATATACGTTTAATCAATTTACACCATTAATGACCAGAATTACTTATGTAGTTAAATATGAATAATAAAAATTAAACATAGGTAACGTAACATTGTTTTAATAATACTTACAATTACCTGACCTTCGTACCATTTCAGAATTCTTTTCTTCGTGAAGTTTGGTTATTCCGCCCCGAATAGGGGCGGAGAAAAATCCAACAAATCGAAGATCATAAAAATCGGTCCAGCCGTTCTAGATTTATAAATGGTGTAAATAACCCGACTTTGTTTTATTTATATAGAAGAAAGTAAATACATACAATAATTTGTAGTCATAATCAAAGCACCCAGCAAGAAGATTATAACAACATTACTCCTAGAATGGATGCTCTTATGATATAAAATAAATTAAGCCTTTCTATTCAGCTCACAACCCTCGGGAGCTAGTTGTCCATTTTTTCCTCGGCAGCTATACTTTCATTGTTCACAATTTATAATATTCCCGGCAGTGTACCAGGGAGGCAGCGAGCGAAGATGATCGCTTTTTCAATTTAACTTATCTACGCTTACTGTGCTACGTCACCATGGTAGTCGGTGTGTGATTACAGTAGGACAAGTTGAAGCTGCTTTTGAATTTTCTTATACGTACTCGTTTATTCAAAACCACAACTTTCGTTCTTTGACAGTTTTATGAAATGGCCATTTCACACACGGCAAATTGACAAAGGGTTTCAATTTACTTAAATTTCCCTGACTGCACCTACGGATGTCAGTAGAAATAGTAACATTTGAACTGTCCTTTATTGCCACGAAGTAAAGATGCTGTTAAACTGTTAAACAACGGACTTAAAGTTGACTGTGCGATGCATACCATTTAGCGTTCCTAATTGAGTATGCATAGTCGATCTCGTAATTGCTTTATTACCCAAAACTTGAAAGTCGCTTATACGTCATAAAACGACAAGGTCTATTTGTCTATGTGATAGTTAGATACTTTCAACCTTAGTAAAGTTTCAATTTACAGTCCGTTCACAGTTATATTATCTCTCTGACAGCAGCAACGTTACAGCAACCTATATAAAGACAATAAAGATCACAGTCATTTTGACAGATCTGTCAGTGGCAGCAACCCGACAGCAATCTTATTCGAATGAGAATAAAGATCACTATGATTTGGACAGTGATGGAAAATCAGAGGTAAAATGACTGTGAATGGACTGTAGTGACGTTTCAATTTAGTGGGAACTGTTGTCAAACGTGGTAAAGTTGGATAGCTTGTACGAAGACTACTATACCTAGACCATGTATGTATCAAGCTATCCTTAACTGTGGCCAATAGAACCCCCTTATGTCGGACTAATTAGCCTGCTGTTCTTAACTTTATAGTGGCGCATGCAATGTCCCTCAGTCGAGAGGGTGAAATCACACTGATAAGATTGTCAGCCCTCAAATAATTATATATTAAGATGATTTATTATTTCTATGCATGGGCTCTTATGGCTTTTCGAATGACCTGTCAGTTTTTTCTTCCTAACAATTATTTCTTACTAGCTGCGCCTCTCGGTTTCACCCTCATAAGTTTCGATCCCGTGGAAATATCGTGATAAAAAGTATCCTATGTGTTAATCCAGGGTATTAGTTACGTCCATAGCAAATTTCATTCAAATTGGTCCAGCCGTTTGAGCGTGAAGAAGTAACAAACATACAAACACACACACACACTCACAAACTTTCGCCTTTATAATATTAGTGTGATATTAAATTCAGTGGAAAATTTCAAGAAAAACGATTTAAAAAAGCTTATAAAAGCTTTTGGTGTAATTTTGTAAGTTTGAAAGACAGATTTAATAGATTGATTGAAAAATGATTGGGATACTACAATGAGGATGCTGCTCTGGAAAAAATGAACCAATCTTTTTTATAACTTTTTTATTCGAAGTTAAAAACTTCATCGGCGATTTAAAATAGGTTAAATTGGCCAGATTTTAAAAGAGCATATTCTTTTCTTAGTATTATTTCATCGTTCTTTCTTTCCTTTTCGTATTAATTCATTTACAGACCAGCGGGTAATTGCGTAAAGGCTCCCGCAGACTGGTGCGACGCGAGAGCGTTTTTTTTTTTTTTTTTTTTTTTTTTTCTGGGTGGGAAATCATCATATGACTTCTCCTGCTCTGGGCGGAGCAGGAGGGCGTGTCAGACTTTTACTGACTAAAACCCACCCGTGTTCCTTCAGTTGCCTATGCCAGGGACCACGGTATCTCTTCCGAACAACCCGCGACCCTGGCAGGCAGCGGCCCTAACGGACCCCGTCACTTCTTGCTGACATCTCTTTGAGGCGCGCGTGGAACACAACGCGCCGTCGACTCGGGCCTGGTCCTTGCCGGGCGGCGAGCTGCCCATAGCTCGCCACCCGCAAGCCCGCGCCTACGGTGGCCGGGAGTCGGCTGGTGACTCCCGACGTCCAGGGCGTCTCCTGCGGCGACTAGGGGCGTGAGGGCGCAGAGATAGCCTCTCCCTCACGCGTTCCGCCTCCTCCTTTGCGAGCATTACTGCTTCGCAGAAGGAGGGTGACTCGACTCTAGTAGAACTATTTCTATGAAATCTTCATGGAAATTGTTCTACCAGAATCGAGTAGCGCGTCGCGCCTTTCTGCGGGAGCCTTAACACACTAACAGTAGCAATGACATTTTGACTGTTCAACAATATTCATTGCGTTATTTAGGTTGTTAAGCAGACAAATTTTCCGATTAGATTTGATTAAATGTTGTCGTATCGGGGAACCGCTACTATTTTAAATGTTTAACAGAACGTTAGGCTAATAATTAGAGCGGTCCCCCAATGCGACAACATCTAATCAAAAAAATTCATACGTACTTACGTAGGGTCATAATTTCAAGGTTATATTTTTTTCTTTGTATATGGTTTCACATTTATACCTTTTTTGTTTTTATTATTTCATAGTTTTTTTAAGTTGTTTTGTGTCGGGGTTTTTTTAAATTATTAATTTAATTATTTATGTTACTAACACTGTGGACCTTATTGTAGTCTGAATAAATAATAGTAGATTATGCACCGAGGGGCTAAAGTTGTGTCTTATGTCACGGGCGTCATATTGAATCTCGAGCGCAATGAAGGATTCGGGATTTAACTCACGAGCGAAGCGAGGGAGTTAATACAAGAATCCTGAATGTAGCGAGGGATTCAAGCTAGCCCAAGGCAAAGACACCTTTAGCCCAGAGGAGGATACTCTACTTTTTACACCTACTGTGAGAAAATAATAGCCATAGTACGAAAAACAAAGTATTTATTTTTTAAACAAACAGTAAGAATAATAAATTAACTAATGTTACAGCCAATTACTATTACGGTATTACGGCGCGGTACGGTATTTGTTATTATTAATGCCAGTTTTAATGTTATTCCATTCCTTTTAAAAATTGTTCGTAGTTATCTAATTATTCTTACAATATTATGTCTTCGAAAACATGGCAACGATATGAAGAAGCAGTTGTTATGATTTTGTAGGAAACCGAGAATATCATCCACGCGTAGTAAGGGTATCGAGAATAGCTTTCCTCTTTCTGGCACCAAATGGTGTTTGTTAGTACTATACTGCCAATTTAGCTGAGCATGTGAGATACCAAATTCAAATCACATTATTGACCAGCGGGTCATAATGAAATCCAGTACAACATTATTGACCGGCTGTGCCCCCGGTCACTAATGACTCACTTTAGGTTAAGGTTGCTTGACATATAATTTGACATTTTCGAGCAGGTGGTGTGAAAAGTTTTTTTTATTAATAAACAAAAATTATTACTTGTACCTTTTGTAA